>CM066329.1:219076132-219509561 GCA_033807585.1 Hydrophis major
GCTGTGATTGATTCGGTTCAAGGGAGGGTCTTCCTTTCCTACGAGAGGTTCAGCAGTATCCAAAAAGCTATCAAGACTATTAGATGGACTAGAAAGGCCTCATTGCTGGACTTATCCAAGTTGCTTGGAAAGTTAGTTTCATACATATCAATTATCCCCTGGGCTCGCTTACATTCTAGATCCCTGCAGTGGTTCCTCCTGCCTTATCAGCGTTCCGGAAGGAGCAACTTAGGCCTCGTGGTGAAGGTTCCTCTAAGGGTTCTCACCTCCCTTCTCTGGTGGACAAGACCCTCTACCAACAGAGGTCATCTCTTCAAGGAGCCCCAAAGGGTCATTCTCACGACAGATGCTAGCCTTTCCGGATTGGGGGGGGCACATGCAGTCGCTTTCAGCCCAGGAAACTTGGTCAGCAACCAAGCGGCGCTGCAGCATCAACTGGCTGGAGCTTCACACAGTATACCTAGCCTTGCGCGCCTTTCTCTCTCAGGTGCGAGGGCGCCACATACTGGTTTTAACAGACAACACTACAACCAAGGCCCACATCAACCATCAAGGGAGCACTCATTCCATCCGCCTCATGAGGGAGGCCGACCGGCTCTGTTGGTGGGCAGAGGTGCATCTCTTATCCATCAGGGCGGAACACATCTCGGGGATCTCAAATGTCCAAGCAGACTGGCTGAGCAGGGCCACGCTGGACCAATCGGAATGGTGCCTACACTCCTCTTTGTTCAGGGAGGCAGCAGCGATATTCGGCCAGCCCTTGGTGGACCTGTTCGCATCCCTACTCAACGCCCAGACACTGAGGTTCTTCTCACGTTACCCTGCTGACGGGGCAGAGAACCCCGATGCCCTGCGCTGCCCCTGGCCTTCCGGACTTCTGTACGCCTTCCCCCCCTTCCGTTGATTCCCAAGGTGATTCAGAAATTAATATTCGAAAGAGCGGAAGTCCTCCTGATAGCCCCTTATTGGCCCAGGAGACCGTGGTTTGTGAATCTTCGCAATCTGTCAGTGGTCCCTCCGTGGAGGATGCCCCTAGACAGGATCTCACTGTCCCAGGGACCTCTTCAACATCCAGACCCACAGTGGCTTCAGTTAGCCGTGGGGAGGTTGAGCGGGAAAGGCTAAAAGATGAGGGCCTGTCAGTCCAGGTCATCAATACCATCCTGGCAGCAAGGCGGCCTTTGACTACCCGCATTTATAACGCAATCTGGAACATCTTTTGTAGGTGGTGTCATAAGTCGTCCGCTGATCCGCTCTCACCTTCAGTTGCACAGATCCTGGCCTTCCTACAAGATGGGCTAGATAGGGGCCTCTCCCCCAACACCCTGAGAAGACAGGTTGCAGCCCTGTCAACGGTGGTCGCTGGCAACTCTTATGGCTCCCTCTCCCACCACCCTCGCATAAGGGCTTTCCTTAGGGGGGCTTCCAATCTGCATCCCCCTGTGATTCACAGATACCCTACCTGGGATCTTAATAAGGTTCTTATGGCATTAACCAAACCTCCCTTCGAGCCTCTCAGGGAGGCGCCACTTCAGTTTCTCACATTCAAAGTGGTGTTCCTTGTGGCGATAACATCATCGAGAAGGATATCTGAAATAGCAGCTCTATCCGTAAGAAAGGACTTATGTGTTTTCCACACTGATCGGCTGGTTCTGAGACCAGACCCTGTCTTTATGCGTAAAATCAACTCGGAATTTCACAGAGCTCAGGAATTGGTTCTGCCTAATTTTTGTCCCAGGCCTTCTCGAGAAAAGGAAAGGCAGTGGCACACTCTCGATGTGCGAAGGGCGCTCATATTTACATCTATCGTACACAGTCTATCAGGAAGTCAGAGTTGTTGTTCCTGTCTTTTCAACCAAAGACGCTGGGCTGCAAGGTATCCCCGTCTACCGTTGGCCGCTGGATTAGAGCTACCATATCCAAGGCCTATCTGGCTCAGGCTCTTCCTGTTCCTAGTGGGATTACCGCTCACTCTACAAGGAGTGCAGCCACCTCGGCAGCCTGGGCTACTCAGGCGTCGATTCAGGATATCTGTCGAGCGGCCACCTGGGCATCTCTGTCTCCCTTTATACGCCACTATAAAATTGATGTTTACGCCTCAGCTGAGGCATCCTTTGGCAGGCGAGTCCTTCAACAGGTGGCGAGAGATCCAGGGGTGATTCCAGACCAGACAGAGTCCCTCCCATAGGACAGGCCATGCTTTGGTATGTCCCACTCTGGATGTTCGCAAGCAGCTCTACGGAGAATGGGCATTGGTGCTTACCTGATATGCCCTTTCTCATCAAGCTGCGTAGAGCATCCAGCCCCACCCTAATTGGTCCGTCTGGTGGGGAATCCTGTTTCGGCCAATGATGTATAGTTTACAGTTGAGAATTGTAAAATTGTTGACATGAGAGGATAGTTGTTGTCTTCTCGTCTTCGTAAAACTGGGGAACGCATGGAGGAGTCATGTGGAGGAGGAGGAGCGTTCCTCAATTATAGCTCAGCCTGTTAGAGTGAAGACTGGAGCACCTCCCACTCTGGATGCTCTATGCAGCTCGACGAGAAAGGGCGTATCAGGTAAGCACCAACGCCCATTTTCGATATAGTTTTTCTCCTCTTTTAATTTTTTCAATTTTATTTTGATTATCTCATCTCAATTCAAATAATTATATTTTTACTTTTGTCTGTTCCGTTTCAATTTCATATTATCTTTTCTCATTAAACAAATTTTCTCCTGTAGTTACTGATTGGAGTATGACACCTTTATATCTTTTAATTACATCCATTCAACTCTTATTTAAACTTCAATATATATCTTAAGGTTATGACCTTCAATATAATACATAATACATAACTTCCAATCAAATTCTGCTTGGTACATTCTTATAATACACACTATATTCTTTTTTTAAAAAAGATTATAAATATATGTAATTATAAACCCTTACTCCATTCCAATTCAGTTCTAATCATTAAAATCTTAACATCTTTAAGACTTCTTTTCAATTAAATATCATACTTCCTTAAAGACACATATAATCTGCATAATTAATTTTTCCCTTATTTCTGTTCACATATGTTTTGTAAATCATTAAATATTCATTTTGTTACATTTATTTATTGACAAACATTCCACTGAATTACGATAGCTATTTTATCAAACATTTTAATCATACGTTGTTTCATATTTTCTAAAATTATTTGTTCCTAATATAACAATACTATCTTATGTACCTTTGCAGAATCCATTTTTCCATTAAATTTTCACCCATTGTCTCTAAATAGGCCCTGTTTCTCTATATTTTGTTTCTGTCCTTTATAACTTCTTTTCCTTTCTTTCTTCCCTCTCTTCTTCTCCCTCCCCTTTTTACCCCCTTGTCTCTCTAGTTCTAATTCTCTCTTCTGTATTTCCCTCTTCTGTTGCTTTCATATTTTATACTTATTTTTTACTCTATTTTTTTTTGGAGTTGTTTTTCCCAATCTTAAACTATTCATACTCTTTCCCTCCTTTCCTTTTTTCCCCCCACCTAAGATTACTTGTTCATTAAAGATGGCTTCTTCTTTGTCGCAATCTTCTTGTTCTGCAGGCATTTCTTGTTGTTTCTCATAATTCCAAATCTCCATTTCTAAAAACAAATACAAAGTCAAAAGAACCTCTCCCTTCTTGTGCATTTTCTTTGTACTTTTTAAGTTCCATTTTTAGTTCTTCTAAAAGTGGAGCCATTTTAAAAGTTTTAAACAACCACCAGATTGATTTTAGTCATCCAAATACAATAACCAAAAATCCAGAAATCATCAAGTAATCCAAATAGTTCCAAGTTATTTCTTCTTATTTCTTTTTCCACTTTCTCTTCCTGGGGTTTTTGTTGCGATATTTCAGTTAAAATGTATCTTTTGGAAGTCTTGTTGAGATTTTGCTGTAAGTTCGTTTTAATTCCAGGCAGTCTCCTCCCTTCCAGATCCTGCCCTTTTATTCTTTTTCTCTCCTTTCCTGTTTTCAAAAGCTTTTGATTGTCCAGAAATCTTTATTATCCCTTTGACATTTTATTTTCAGCATTAAATGCCTATTAATGTCAAAGTAGATTTTTTTTCCAATTTCTTGCTTAAGTCTCTTAGCTGTCAGTATAGGAAAAGGAGAAAAAAAAAAACCCAAATCTTTTCCCTTTTCTCTCTCCTTCGCAGCTGAAAAATCTTCTTAGGGAACAATGTTATTGTTTTTTTTTAATAGTTTCAATTCCAGGGTACCTTATTTGTTGCTTTTGCTGTTTGACCCAGTCAACCAAAACTTTCTCTTCTTATCTTCCTCCTGCACATTGTTTTCTGGTCGAGTTCTTCTTTGTGGTGGCCATTTCTGACCACCGCTACAACCGCCTTCGGGAAAGGGAGTAATGGCCAAATGGGGAGGAGAGATGCGGCTCTCCTCAATCCTGCAGGCAGTCTCCCCCTTCTTCACCACCTCTATGGGGTGGCTTAGCCCTGAAACCAGCCAGCTCGGGGCGCTCCAGCGAGCATGGATCGAAGCCTCGCAGAAACGAGGTTTCGGTCTGTCGCTGAAGAAGCTCAAACCGGAAGGCGTGTGTGTATTGTTTCTTGTTGACTAGAGCAGATGTAGGTAATATTTTTGGTTCACTAGGCACAATTTGCCATTTAGAGAGCAATGATTGAGACTTTTCCATTGTATTGCTTTAGTTCTTCAGGATGGTGTGTCTACCTTCTGCTTACTTTTCTCTTTCTGTTTGTATTTGTGCTGAGGCCACATTTCCCAGGATTGTTTTTTTTTAACATTTATTCATTTATTCATTCATTCATTCATTCATATTTTGTCTTTATTATTTAGAATGTTTACAGAGCCTACATTTAAAAGCATTCAGTAAATAAACATTGTGATAGTGGCTGGAATAGTTGCTTGGTAGAATAGTACTTTTTATTTAATTTTTGATAATTATTTTGAAAAATAAGCAATTACACATGTAGCAATAGGTGGCTTTGGTCTTTTTGGCATTTTGACAAACTAATCTTGGCATGGGGTACCATTAGTAAAAACACTTTTGATTTTCAGATTTGAAGATGCTGAGTTCCCAGTAACCATCCCGATCACAAAAAAATGCAAGCAAAGATAAACTTTCCATGTATTGTGCTGTGATCTTTAGAAGGTTAGTATTCCAACAATTAATGTAATCATTTGGAACAATTTTGAACAGCTCTGATGGTTTAATAATGTAAGACCATATTCCTCTTTTTTTATGAACCTATGCAATTAAGTTTTAATGCAGGTGTTTTTAAGATCTTTGTGCTCGTGTACATGTGATAGTCTTTGAGAAACGGGAACTATAAAGCTGATGAAACTGTTCTGTCCTGGTAATCCTGGACTTACATTTATTTAGCAACCATCCAAAATTACAGCAGTACTGAAAAAAGTGGCCTATGGGGACATTTAGCATTCCTATAGACACAAAATCAAAATTTCGTGGTTGGCAACTACCATGTTTTTATGACTGTGACAGTGTCACACGATCACCATTTGTGACCTTCCCAGCTGGCTTCCAACAATCAAATCATTGGTGGAAGCTGGATTCCTTTAATAGCTGCAGTGATGTGCTTAACTGTGCCCCCCCCCCCCCCAAAAAAAAAGTGTGTAAAATTAGGCATGATTCACTTAACTGCCTTTCTTAGCAGTGGAGTTTCTGGCTCCAGTTGAGGACTACCTGGAATACCAATAAGATAATAATTTAGTGTCATAATTGTAGCCATTGTTGTGTTCCAGGTGTAACAAACTTTCATTGAAGACTACCCATGTGAAATATCACATAGCCTGATCAGGAAAAACAATCCCCATGAATAAATCAAAACAGTGCTTCTATGACACATAATGGTTTTGTATTATTGAACATTATAAAATGCTGACTTGGTTGGACATGCATACAGAAGAGAGGACCTTTTTTGGTAATTAAGGCAGTAGGTGAAAATTCCATCTGTTGTTTACTTTGGACACTTTAATTACAGATGAAAGCAGATCCCCTTGGAGATGTTACAAAGGCACCTAATATCTCTGTTGTTGTGCTTATAGAAGTAGTTTGTCAAGTTGCCCCAGCAACTTTGAAGTGCAACTCATGTGAAAGCAGCAGCAGCAGCAGCAGCAGTAGTAAGTCCCCAGAAGAGATCAGTTGACATAGCTTTTCCCCATTTAGCTACTAACCGAGTAGGGTACTGTTGAATAATAATAATTTTTTTAGAAAAACATAGTTCACCATCTACTGTTGCTAATTTAATAATCACATTTTCCCAGGTGCCTAAACTCTTCTTTCAAGGACTACTTTAAATGCAGCTGGTTGCTGCTATTTGAATTATTTTACAATCTGCTTTTATATCATGTACATTTTGTTCTGTTAGTGCTTCAAAAGAAGCCTGGTGTTTGCTTTTTGAAGCATTTTTGGGATTATTTTTTATTTCATATCCACTTATATAGTCAGGGGAAAAAACTACTTTTGGTTTTCCAATAAGTAGAACACAGCTGACACACCATCACTGTAAATCTGTGTTGCTTGAGGCTAGGAGGTATGAAGGAGATTTTTTTTTACATACAACTTCAGATTTTTTTCCAAGCCAGTCATTCAATAACCCGGGAAAGGGATTCTGAAACAAATACACCTGGAAAGTACCAAGTTTGGGAAGGCCATTCTTAGTTATACCCATCAAAGCCTATTCTGTGACACTAGACTGAATTGTAAACACATTGATTTTCTGTGAGAAAAGCATATGATTCTGCAAGGGAACATTGTTTGCTTTAAACCTTAATGCTTTGGCACACTTCATTTGATGATATAGGGAGAGAACAAATGGACTGTTTCAATTTAGACACTCAGTTCAGCGTCACGGAATCAGTGCAATAAACCCAACATTCCACTGAATCCTGGTACACCTTTAATAAGGATTCTGCCAAATGTGCTTGAAATATGCAGTGTAGGGAGAATAGAATAGAATAGAATAGAATTCTTTATTGGCCAAGTGTGATTGGACACACAAGGAATTTGTCTTGGTGCATATGCTGTCAGTATACATAAAAGAAAAGATATATTCATCAAGAGTCAAGAATCATAAGGTACCACATTTAATACTAGTCATAGGGTAGAACAAGTAATCAAATCATACTAGGAAACAGTATAAATCGTAAGGATACAAGAGACAAGTTACAATCATACAATCACAAGTGGGAGGGGAGGGGTGATAAGGAATGATGAGAAGATTAATAGTAATAGTAATGCAGACTTTGTAAATAGTTGGACAGTGTTGAAGGAATTATTAGTTTAGCACAGTGATGGCGTTTGGGAAAAAACTGTCCTTTTGTCTAGTTCTGGTATGCAGTGCTCTATAATGTCGTTTTGAGGGTAGGAATTGAAACAGTTTATATCCAAGATGTGAGGGGTCTGTAAATATTTTCACAGCCCTCTTTTTGACTTGTGCAGTATACAGATCCTCGATGGAAAGCAGGTTGGTAGTAACTGTTTTTTTTGCAGTCCTAATTACTCTCTGAAGTCTGTGTCTGTCTTGGGTTGCAGAACCAAACCAGACAGTTAATAGAGGTGCAGATGACAGACTCAATAATTCCTCTGTAGAACTGTATCAGCAGTTATTGTCATTGCTATTGCTGTATCATTCACTAGTTGAATTTTTTTTCTGAAAAGAGTAAGACAAAAGCCAACAAAGTAATTGAGATGGTCCATCTCTGAGGAGGTTACCATGTTGCAGTGCTGATTAGAAACTGGGCTGTGGGTTGAATTCAGATGTGTGAGCTTTGGTGAAACAGACTCTTCAGAAAATAACTTTTTTGTCTATTCTTTTAATAAACAGTTATTTTCTATATCTTACAGCTGGTAATTAGTAAAATGCAAATTTATTTTTATCTAATCTGTTAAATGAATACTGTCAGTTTTTAATTGGCTGGCTGTTCTGTTAAAATATTTTATTTGTGTTTAGTCAATACTTGCTAATCAGTAAATTGGATTTCCCCCTCCTCTCCTTTTTGCTTTTTGGATTGCTCTGATACATAGAACTACTCTGACTGTTGATCACATCTACTATTTGACTCCAACTAATAACATTCCCCCCATGGTTTTTAAGAAATACGCTATAAAATAGCTGGAGATACTTTGCAATAGTTTAAATTTTCTTAATATTTATATTTATATTTCTAGTTTAGCAAAAGGAAAAATTAATTACAATTTAAACATAAGAAAAAAGAATAATCTGAAAGACAACGTCACAAAATGCATGATACTAAATTCAAACATTTTCTTACAGCAAACTGTGGATAGTAGGTTTGTGGCTTTGTAGATAATGAACACAAGTACTACAGTGAGGTAGAATCTGAAGAGGTTTGTTAAACAATGCAAAGCAAGAGCAACAATTTTAACTGCAAAGCATAAGTTAGGCAGGAAACATTCACAGTCAAGGCAACAAACAGGAAATAGCAACATTCATTAGAGGAATGTGAACACAGAGCAAAGTCTTATGTTCTTTTAGATGTTGGAGTATCAGTAATAAGAATGAATGTTCCCCAAATAATATTGACTGGTATACAATAGTTTTCTGGGTAATATAGTCTATATTGCAGCTGATCCCTAAGAAGGTTTTCCAAACATGCCTAGTATATTGCTGCTATTGGTCATATTTCTGCTTAAGCACACTCATTGTTCATATGCCTTGTCTAACAGCTGTCAAAAGTTTTTGTGAGACAATATCAGCAAATCTTTCCAGCAGGTGGTTGACCTTGAAGGGATAACCTCCTCAGCTATACCACATTAGAAGATAAGAACAAAGCTGGGATTGGGAAAGCTGAGAGATTTGGTTTAAAATCCAAGGCTTTATTAAGCAATGCTATACACATTACTATATTAAAAAAGGTCATTTTCTTTTTTTCTACAAGAACACTGCAGAGGAAGAGGGAGCATGCCATTTGTTCCTCTTTGCCATTGTAATAGTCCTCTGTAGTGTGATTTAAAGCTTATTGGCTTACCATGATGTATGAATAGATCATCTAGTTATCCTAAATACTGTTAGGCCTCCTGAAAGATATAGTTGAATACTCTTTCAATAAGCCTTGAAGGCAGATGTAATAATGCATCATTGCTTCCAGTTACCTTGCTTATGGTTGATTAGGGGAAGCAGAGTCAACCCATGGTCTTATGACACTAATTCTGTACCACTTGTTTGATAAAGTTCCTTCATATTTAAAAAAAATGCTAAATGTGATATTTTGGGATCAGATAGAAATCTAATAATTATATACAGATAGTCCTTGACTTACAACAACCACAATTGAGCCCAAAATTTCCATTGCTAAGCAGGACAGTTGTTTAGTGAGTTTTGTCCCATTTTACAACTTTTCTTGCCACAGTAGTTAAGTAATTGGCTGCAGTTGTAAAGTCAGTAACATGATTGTTAAGTGAATCTGGTCTCCTCATTGACTTTGCTTGTCAGAAACTCACAAAAGATGATCACATGACCCCGGAAGATTGTAACCATCATAAATACATACCGCTTGCTAAATATTTAGATTTTGGTCATATGATCATGGGGATGCTGCTGTGAGTGTGAAAAAACAGTCAAGTCATTTTTTTCACTGAAGTTGTAACTTCAAATGATCGCTAAAGGAATGGTTGTAAATTAAGGATTACCTGTACACAATGGCAAAGTACCACCTTATAACAAATAAGACATAGAAAATTGTGGTATCTCATAGTCAGCTTGCTGTTTACCAGCTTTATCTATTGGCTATGTTGGTTTGAATAACCAAAGATATCTATCCTTTTTACTTTTCAAGCCTCTCTCTCTTATTTCCTTTCAAACTGTTTTGAAGGCTCCCATCTCCTATTTGTACTTATTTGCTGAATGTATATAACTTTCAGTATTTAAAGTATGCCCCAAAGCTATTGGACAACCTGTTAAACGGGTGGATCAGCCAAAAGCAGTGTATTTGTCATTCTGACCCCTTTTTTATTTCATTGTGTTTGATGTTGGGGCAGGTGTGATTTCTTCCTATTTCCATAGACTTTTCATTCCTGTCTCATCTCTGAAAGAAGGATGCAGAATTTATCTCTCCCCTCCTACCTTGATTTTGGTAGATTCACACATACAGTTTTCCCTCCATTCCTTTGAATTTGAGATTGCTTGTTTTCAAATGAAAGGGGGAAAAGCTGGTATAATGTTGATATGCTTGTATTTTACTGCTTGGTGGAAATTGGGAGATCTCCCAGATAGCTTTTATTTTGCACTATTCTTTCTCCCTGTCTCACACACCCACCCAGATTATCGAGGAAAAATATGTGAAAGAGACAAAGTTCAAGACTTGGGGTGGTATAAGATTTGGAACTGAAGCCTGCAGAAAAGGTAGAGTTCTGGAGAACAAATACTAATCAAACCTTGATGGCACAAAAATTCATTTTAAAGACTGTCACTTTGATTTTTTTAAATAATAAGTGGTAATGCTAATATTGTAGAGATAAAAAGGAATAGTGTTGATTTAATTGTGCTAAAAGCTAGACACGACAATTAAATCAGAACAGTAGCTCGGTTAATTAAAGCTGAGATTTCCATTAGTATCATATGTCTAAGAAGTGAATCAATGATGCCTTGTAGTGCTTTAGTATTTTTCATGATAAAGACAGAGATGTGAGGGGTTTGTTGTTCCTTGAGCTTAAATCTAAGTTATGCTATGCTGTTCTCCCTCTTACTGAGAAATTTAACTCAATCTGAGGTTTTAATTAATTCATCTTTGGTGGCAAAAATGAGATTTTCTTGTTCTCTTCTCCCTCTTTCTCTCTCTCTGTGTGCATGTATAGTGGGGAACTGTGTAGCCCTGTTCTAAAAAGAAAGGACAGGTACATTTTGTGCTCATTTAGATGAACAAAATTAAAATTGTGTTGATTAATAAAGTAAGCTCCAGTGACAGTTCTGTATTTTTTTTTCTTCCAGTAGAGCCTGCAAGGACTTCCTTGCAGACATGGTCTATCTCCTTGGAGACAAAGAGAGATTATTATAAAATAAGAGACTGTTAAAAGTATTGGGCAGTTACCTTGTCTTCCATCTAGGCCATCAACTCAGATGCTGAATTTCCGGCTGAATATCCAGTTCTCTGCAGTTTTTGAAATAATCAGTATTACTTAGATCTAGGATAGGAAATTGTGACCCTATCTGGGAAAGGCATCCATCCAAAGAAGAAACTCTACTTTGTTTTAATGCAAATTGCTTGTATCAAATGCATTCTTCCAACATTAGTAGTCCAATGTATAACAAGTTTAATGAAGATACATCTTTGGTAAAGAACTGTTAAGTTGTATAATCCCACACATGACTAAAACATTTCTACTCAGATTTATATGTGATGATATGCAAGAATTGCTGGCCTACTTTCTACTGTCTCTTGAGAGGGCATTTTGGAATACACGTGGTACAGAAATGTAATATTTTTGGGAATGACACCAGGCTGGAAACAAAAAAAATCAAAATCAGGATAACTGTAATTAGTGTTTTCTCCTATTGTCCTGTGTGAGTGATTCCATGTTTTACAGGAGACAATAATTGTTGAAAGTAAAATATCCAGCTAGTGATAAACAATAAACAGCAGAGATAATAAATTACAACTAGTTTGGAACCTCAAACTTTGGGATAGAAGGAGAGGGGGTGGATAGGTTGATTAACATTGGCATTTCCATTAGTACTGTATACCTTAGAAATGAATCAGTGATGCCTTGTATCTTTTAGTATTCTTAATGATAAAGGTAATCAAAATTTCCATGTGTGTTATTCCCTGATTTTCTTCCATTTGATCCCAAAATGCAGTGGATTTATATTGTCAGCGAAAGAGCTAATGTTTCATCTTGTAGAATAAGTATTTGTTTTAGAATGAATTGCTGCATTTCTCAGAGAGAACGAATGAGCTTTCTTTCTTTTAAAGCACCGGGTGTTGGGTGACAACAGGATGTCGTGATTGCTGCAATCTGGCTGCAGCCGACTCTGTCATGATCTCAGCATCTGGTAGCTTTTTGATTTGTTGACACAGATCCCTGTTCTCTATGGTGCTTGCACTCTTGCTGTCTCCTCTTTTGACTTCTCTGTGTTCTATTTTTAAACCCTGCTGGGTGCTCTGTATTGCGGTATTTTTCTTCCTGAATTATTTATCATTGTTTGGAGCTGAATGGAGCAGCATGATCTCCATCTCACCCCCCACCTTACTTGCTTATTAGAGCCCACAGGTCTGTCTTGAGCTCTTGACAGATTTGGTTCATATCAAATTCTTCCAGCTTCACGAAAAGGAAAAAGTAGTGGATAGCCCTGCTTGTGATAATGCACACGCTTGTGTCCCCCTCCCCCCAATGGGTGCATGAGTTATAACCAGACTATTAACCTCAGCAAAGGGAAGTTACCTGATTTAGAATGGTCAAAGTGCAGATTGGTTGCTCTTGCTTTTGGGGAGAAGTGATTTAAACAAAATATTACTGATTATGAATCTGGTTTGCAATGACTAGGAGTGAGGACGAATGATTCTGCCATTGCTGGGGTTGGTATGCTGATTTCTTTATCTAAAACAGAGGACAGCAAGTTTCTTTGTAAGGGTGCTTATGTTAGTGTAATGATCTTCAGTTCTAGATTTAGCGCATCTAGAACTGATCAGGGCATCACGATGCGCAACACCTAGTTTCCTGCCCTGAGAAGAGCCATATTTCCTGTAGAAGTCTTAGTGGTATGTCTAGGGGCCTCATCCAGTCTTGCCCTTCAAACTTTAAGCTAAGGGTTTGCTCTACATCTGTATATTATAGTGGTCCATCTTAGCAAATCTTGTTGACATATGTAATCTTTTCTCTATAACCTTCTGATACAGCCATAAAGTTCCCTGTGACCCACTGCAGGATAGGTAAGTGTGGTGCCAGCTATATTTCCCATGCAATCTACAAGAATCCTTGCCCTGATTAAACAATAAGGTAGCTTGCTACAAAGCAAGGTGCCAGCCTCTAGGCCTCATATAGATGGCCACATAAATATATAGAAAGGTGAGTGATTGCCTACTTGCCCACAAAAAAGTTAACCAAATTTGTCATTTTGTATTTAATTCTGCTCTTTTGCATTGAGCAAAGTCCAGTCTGTTTCATTTTCACCTCAATTCTTGATGACTTATTATTGGCAATGACAACATGATTCTTCCTGAATAATTATTTAACTTTTAACTTAAATAATAATTTATTTTAACTTACATTCCGGGGGTTCCTGTTGGTCTTTTATACAAGTACTAACCAAGTCTGATCCTTCTTAGCTTTTCAAAACAACCAAGGTTGGGTACTTGCTGCTATTTTGCTGGATATTACAACTTTCCTTAAACATCAATTTATTTTCATTAAAGTTCTGTGTTGTGCTTTACTTTTAATTATGTCTATTTTTTTTTACAATTTTAAATAGAATTTATTACAAGGCAATATAATGGTTTAAATTAGTTTTTAATTATATAATATCCTTTATATTTTCATTCGTAAATTAGCTTCCTGACCTCTCTTTCTTTCCTTCCCTCATTTGACAATTTATTGCTTACATGTAAAAACCTTTGACTGCTTCAAAATTTGCCATTAAGTATAACTTTGAATGAGTGACAGAAGGAAAATGCATGATGTTCAAAAAGAGTAATTATATTAGTTGCCTTGAATTACATTCACTTAATTAAATTTAGACCTGTGTCAAGTTTGAAGAATGCAACTGCCTATTGAGCTGTGCCAAGTAAAGGCTGCTTTGGCCTCATATAGTAGTATCTTGTGCATCTTTGATCTACTGGGTCAGCTTTCTAAACTGAAAGCCCCATCAGAGCAGACATAACCATTTTCCTTTTGGAAAGTGTCTGAATGGTTACCTTATATATGAAAATTAAAGGCTTTTCTTCACTGGGGACATTTGTGTTTAGTGAGATGCAATTTAAACATTGGCCTGGGACACCATTTTTCTCTAATGACAGTCTATTCCCCTCATAATTCAGAAGGCTTCAGAATTCCTTCCTCTTTTTCACATAAATATTTCTTCTATATCTTTATGAAGTTTGCAGTGGGAAAACAGTATTGCAGACTTGAAACTGGGCTATTGGCACCTGTTCATCTTAGTTGTATTACTTGTACCTTTCCCACAGCTATGTTCTTTTTTTAAAAAACATTGCTAACTGTTATGCTAACTAAATTGATATGTTCTTTATTTCAGAGTGCTGGTATTTATTCTGAGAACATAATAATCTGCACATAATTTTTTATTTGCTGAATTTGGATTTGTGGGTAGTACATCAGCTTATAGGTCATTGGTGTTAGTTGCGTTGCTCCTTAATCCTGGACAGTTTATTCTCATCTCGTGAGTTCGGAGAAAGCATAAGGTCTTGCTAGATGCATGATTTTTTTTTTTTATTAAAGCCATATTGCACCTTTGGGTCAGCCAGGTATAAGAGTAAAGTGGTCAGCTTCAGGTGATTTTCTATCACCTTGCAACAAAAGAGTTGGAAAATCTTCTAGCTTATCTCAGTAGGCATTTAGGTATTTAATTTGGCTAATGTTGCCTACACGTAGTCAAATTCAGTTTTCTTCTGAAAAAAAAAAAAAGGAATTTCTGCTGTAATGCTGACCTCACCAATGGTTAGAAAGTGAAAATTTCCTTTCAGAAACAGATTTTAATGTAGCCACAGACAGACCAAACTTAAGATCTAATGAGCCAAAATTCAGCTTTTGATCCAAAAGCACTGGTCTGAAACATAAAAAGAGAACACGTTGAAAAAGTACAAGTTTATCATGTGAGCTTTATGGAACAATTCTTCATGGTTAAGAATGAGTCATACAAATTGTCTGTCTCTCTCTTTCTCTCTCTCTCACACTCCAGTATGATTGTATCTAATAAAGAATTCCCTGTGGTGCATTTCTAGAATTTCCTTTTGGTGTTGCTCAGTTTTTGACTTTTGATTTTTGCTGCACACCAAAGTCTTTTCTTCAAAGAAAAGATGGCTTCTAAAGAGAATATCTTCCTGAATGGGAGGACACCTTCATGAAAATTGACCAATAAAGGGCTAGAATCTAGATGATATCATGGCTTGTGGTACTTTGGATTGTTCTTGGGCCAGTGCCAGCCAGAGGACTGATGAAAATAGGTCATCCCCTCTTCTGGCTGGAAGAATGTCCCATTGGCCCTGAGCAGGTGCTTGACTTCTAGCACGCTGGATCAATCTTTATTATTGTTGTTCAACAAAAAGCCTACCAGGCTTGCATGCAATTGATGGAAGTGGAAGAAAAATGAAATTGGGAAGTCAAAGAATTGATTTGCTCTATTGTAAGTTGAATGTCACAAATGATGGCATTTTGCATTTTAAATTAAGAATTCACGTCATATTTATGCTCTGAACAGAAAGCCCACAACAAGTCCTCCCTCCTCCTTTTTTGTTTTGACATTATGCACCTGATTCAATTCTCTACTAGATACCTCAAATCTAGGGCAGAAGTTGTTGCCATGGGTTGGAATAATTCCAAAATTGAAAAAACACACAGTAGTATAGTCCAAGACGGAATATATTTCGGGGGCGATTGTTTAACCCCCTTGTTCACCCGCGAAGTACAATAAGGCAAATGTTAAAAACGTTAAAACCGTCATAAAAACCGTCATAAAACCAAGGATGACCGCTGCTCCCGTTCTTTTAATCCAATTGGCTTATTAAGATTAAGCCAGTGACCGGTCGTCACGTAGCTGACTCCTCCTCGTCGCTGAGACGCGGTTTGGTCCGTTGACGCTGCCCCCTAGTTAGCCTTAATTGGGCTATTAGGGGCTTCCAAATTGCGCTTAAGTGAGCGGCGTCAGCTCGATTACACACATTGTCCGTTGCGGCAATTAGTAATTGCTCGCTTACTCGTCGTTCCCGAAAGTTATTTCGGTGTCTCAGCAACACCGCAGGCTGACTAAAGTTTACAGCATGACCCGTTGACAAGGCATGCGCGGCAATAGCCGAAGAGGACTGTAACTGTTCATGCTCTGCCGCTGAATTGACCGTTTTTTGGCTTAGTCTTCGGTGTTCATCACACCTGGTAGCTAACGCCCTCGATGTCTCTCCGATGTACGAAACTCGGCATTCTGAACAGAAAATTTGGTAGACCACGTCTTCCGTCATAGTAGCGGGTTGTCTGTCCTTAAGATGTGTTAACTGTGATCCAAGTTTGTTTGGTGCTGAGAACACCACACGGATCCCAACCCGGTTCATAATGCGTCGTATGGCTTCACTTGTATTGTGTTCATAGGGGATGACGATGGTCTTGGGGCGGTCTTGTTGACGCTGACTAGAGTCATCTGCTTGAGTATTCAGTCGGGGCGCCGTCTCCTTCAGGTGCACTCTTTTGGCTTGTTTAATTAGGAGCCGCCTAGGGTAACCGTTTTTCTGCAGCGTTGAGATGATTTCTCGTTCTTCAGCCTTGCGGTCAGCCTCTTCGGTGCATAGACGTGACGCTCTTGTAAACAGGGAGTTTGCGATGCCCAGTTTAACTTTCACACTGTGGCCAGACTCGTAATTTAAATAGCGGTCTGTGTGAGTCGGCTTTTTAAAAACTGTCGTTGTTAATCGCCCCGAGCCCGCCTTTTTCACAAGACAATCCAGGAAGGGAAGGGTGTGCTCCTCTGACTCCCCTTCGCAGGTAAACTTTACCGATTGTTCGCATGAATTAAGGTGGTCCAGGAAGGAATCTCTGTCCGGGTTACGTAAAATTACAAAGGTGTCATCAACATAACGTAGCCAGACTTTTGGGGGACGGGTAAAGCTCTGCAACGCCTTTTTTTCAAAATGCTCCATGAACACATTGGCTAGAATTGCTGAGATTGGTGAGCCCATTGGTAAGCCATCTGTTTGTCTGTACAATTCCTCGCTAAAGGTGAAGAACGTTGCATTAACACACAACCGTACCAACGAGACAATATCAATAACTTCCAGTGCCGTTCTTTGGGGCAGCGTGGGGTCCTCTTCTAGTCGAGATGAGATGACTTCTAGGGTTTTGTTAATGGGTACATTTGTGAATAACGCCGTCACATCGTAGCTGACCATACCGTCCTCCTCTGTCGTCTCCACCCCGCTCAACAAATCGACGAAATGTTTTGAGTTTTTGACATGTTTTAATTGTACAGACAAACAGATGGCTTACCAATGGGCTCACCAATCTCAGCAATTCTAGCCAATGTGTTCATGGAGCATTTTGAAAAAAAGGCGTTGCAGAGCTTTACCCGTCCCCCAAAAGTCTGGCTACGTTATGTTGATGACACCTTTGTAATTTTACGTAACCCGGACAGAGATTCCTTCCTGGACCACCTTAATTCATGCGAACAATCGGTAAAGTTTACCTGCGAAGGGGAGTCAGAGGAGCACACCCTTCCCTTCCTGGATTGTCTTGTGAAAAAGGCGGGCTCGGGGCGATTAACAACGACAGTTTTTAAAAAGCCGACTCACACAGACCGCTATTTAAATTACGAGTCTGGCCACAGTGTGAAAGTTAAACTGGGCATCGCAAACTCCCTGTTTACAAGAGCGTCACGTCTATGCACCGAAGAGGCTGACCGCAAGGCTGAAGAACGAGAAATCATCTCAACGCTGCAGAAAAACGGTTACCCTAGGCGGCTCCTAATTAAACAAGCCAAAAGAGTGCACCTGAAGGAGACGGCGCCCCGACTGAATACTCAAGCAGATGACTCTAGTCAGCGTCAACAAGACCGCCCCAAGACCATCGTCATCCCCTATGAACACAATACAAGTGAAGCCATACGACGCATTATGAACCGGGTTGGGATCCGTGTGGTGTTCTCAGCACCAAACAAACTTGGATCACAGTTAACACATCTTAAGGACAGACAACCCGCTACTATGACGGAAGACGTGGTCTACCAAATTTTCTGTTCAGAATGCCGAGTTTCGTACATCGGAGAGACATCGAGGGCGTTAGCTACCAGGTGTGATGAACACCGAAGACTAAGCCAAAAAACGGTCAATTCAGCGGCAGAGCATGAACAGTTACAGTCCTCTTCGGCTATTGCCGCGCATGCCTTGTCAACGGGTCATGCTGTAAACTTTAGTCAGCCTGCGGTGTTGCTGAGACACCGAAATAACTTTCGGGAACGACGAGTAAGCGAGCAATTACTAATTGCCGCAACGGACAATGTGTGTAATCGAGCTGACGCCGCTCACTTAAGCGCAATTTGGAAGCCCCTAATAGCCCAATTAAGGCTAACTAGGGGGCAGCGTCAACGGACCAAACCGCGTCTCAGCGACGAGGAGGAGTCAGCTACGTGACGACCGGTCACTGGCTTAATCTTAATAAGCCAATTGGATTAAAAGAACGGGAGCAGCGGTCATCCTTGGTTTTATGACGGTTTTTATGACGGTTTTAACGTTTTTAACATTTGCCTTATTGTACTTCGCGGGTGAACAAGGGGGTTAAACAATCGCCCCCGAAATATATTCCGTCTTGGACTATACTACTGTGTGTTTTTTCAATTTTGGAATTATTCCAACCCATGGATTCAAACTCCACAGTCACAAGTTTTTTCTCTCGTTTGCAGAAGTTGTTGATTGTCAGTTACCTAAACTGGCAGTGTTATAGTTGTTATTATTTTGCCTGTGGCCTAATTTCTGAATCCTGTTTTAAATATTTGCCAATGCTGGCAGCACATCTAAGATGACTCCAAATTTCATTCCCAACCAGCTCTGTAAATGTGGATTTTATGTTTCATTAATTCATAGTAAGATTGGAAGATTGCTATCATGTCACCCCTAGTCTGTTCATTAAACTAGACATATCTAACTCCTGCAACTGTTCTTCATATGTTTATCCTCTTATCCTCTAATCTTTGTTGCTCTTTATTCTAGATTCTTCTTTCTAGAATCGCAACATAAGACATAAGAGTTTATTTGTCATTACACTCACAAGTGGGTGCAACGAAATGAGGTGCTCTTCTTTTTTACATCTTTTTTATATTGTTTGTTTCTTACATACTCTTGAAGCTACCTGTTCAAATTTTATTTATTCTTGCAACAAGCCTAAAAGAGGCTCAAGAATAGTAATTTGGCTAAAGCCAGGTAATGAATACTGGATCTTTGCAACTACTATGACTACTATGAGTTAATTCATTGTAATAAAGTTGTAATGATTTTGTCAGTGAAGTCACTCAGGGCCAAGCAACTGATTTAAGGGTCATCATATGTTTAATGTTAAAAGCCTAAGAAAGATCACGCCAATAAAGCAGACACATATATTTAGAAATCAAAACAGTGGTGGGCGAGGCTTGTTTTATAATCTGCCATTTACAAAATCAAGCACTTTTTCACAAGAAAAGAAATAGTTTTTGTTTGAATTTCTGCTTGTGAATCATGAGCCAAATGGAAATCCATGGTGTTTATAATTCAGAATTAAGATTTAGCAGAATAGCTTTGAAATGCTCTGATCTTTTAAATGCAGCTGTATCTTTTGGAGATACAGTTTAGAAATCGGTAAGTACCGTCAGCAAACGATCCATCGGAATTGTTTCTTATAAACGCTTTTAGAAACTCAAAAATTGATGACATATCATTAAAAATGTCTTCAGTGTCCCATAAATATATAATTTCCTTTTGTTTTCCATGTATTCTTCCCTGATATGTTCCTGCTGTTTGTTAATGACACATACCTTTTTACTAATTTAATAAAAAATTTAAAAATAAAAGCCTGACACAGATTTGCAATTTTAGATTGAAATGTGTAAATTAAGACCTTTACACTAAAGGAAAAATGAAGATTAAACATAAAAGATTGATGGCTATTTTCAAGTTTGCCCACATCTTCCAGTGTCTATTAAATCTCTTTTTCTGTTCTGTTCCCCATTCTTATTTGATTTCCTATTTATTCTTGAGGCCAGAGGAGAGATAAAACTTCTGTGCTTCTTCTGGTACTAGCTGCTATGCCAAACTAAAGAGGGTGGCTTGTGCTAACAAGGAAGGATGGTATGAAAAATGTTTTTGCTTTCTTTAGATTAGTAAGAAAATTGGTTCTTTTTCATTGGGAACCTCCTCTTTTAAAAAAAAGACAGATTGAAGGGAGGAAGTAGCAGCTCTGCTTAATAATGAATATTGTTGTAATAATCAGTATAGCATAGTTCCACTGTAGGAAATAATTTACTATGGCTGTTGCCTGTAGAGATGTAATAATGGATGAGGGGATGCAGGAGACAATTGGAAAAAAAGCAGTGGTCCATTTTGTGGATTCTTGTGACACCAATGTCACAGAGTTTATTTTTCTTACAAAGGGAAAAAATGGACATATGAAGTTTAATTGGCTCTTGAGTTGCCCAGCTCAGTCATGGATGGATGGATTCAGACAACATGCTAGTTTACAAACCATACCACATAAACCCATCATGAACAGATCCCAGGGCTAGCACAATTTATGATCCAGTATGATCTATTTTAGCAGTGCTTCAATCACAGTATATAAGAGCAGAGATCTTGGCATGCTGTACTTTTAGAGACTCATTAGCTGAAAATGACAAGGACCAAACCCAGGACTTTTTATGCACAAAGTAATGTCTTTCATCATTGAGCCCTAGCCCCAATAACAAGAGTTAGAAGGGACCTTGGAGATCTTCTAGTCCAAACCCCTGCACAGACAGAAAACCCTACCATTTCAAACAAATAGTTGTCCAATCTCTTCTTTAAAAAACCCCATAAATTGGGAAAAAAAGATGGCATTCCTGATAGGCTTAAGACTACCAACTAGACTGGATCTTGTTCTTGTTTATTGCGCTCAGCTCTGACACTTGTATCAGAGTTTGTACCAATATTTGTTGACTAGCCATAATAGCTAAATTCACATATAATATTAAGCTACAAATCATGCTTTATAAAAAAATACAATAGCTGAATCACACAACACAGCAAGGTAAAATGTCATAAAGCACATTATAAGATAGCACAATGGGAGAAATTAGTCAAACTGTGCTAAGTTCAAGATTAACACGTTGGCTTTGCTGGGCCAGGTCAACTCTCCTTAGATTATGCCTTCCTTTCTCTGTGCTTCTTGCAGTTTTGTCAGTTTAGGCCAGGGGGCTTCTGGCTTCTTACTGTGATGCCCCTCCTTCTGCCCCCCCCCCCCAAAGTTTGGAGGAAATAAGAGATTGAGCTGATTTAGGAGTTCTTACTTTTCGTACCACTGGCCTGAAAATATGAGAGTATTTAAATATGAGAGTTATTTTTTTCTCCCACTTCATCTATGAAATACTCTCTTCACTCTGCTGGATACCTAAAACCCCAAATATTACCAAGACTGAAACAACCCCCCCCCCTCCCAAATCGGTCCTCTCACTTGCTACAATCAAAAGCAGGATTTATTTTAAATGGAAAAGCAGAGCAAAGGAGCATGGGCTCAAGTGTCAGAATATAACTGGCATTGGGGAAATTCTAGGTTGGGTTTTTGTTTTTTTTTACCCAATCCTCTTCATTTATAGTGGGGTGTAAGAAAAGCTGCCTCTGCTGGAGGTTTTAAAGAAAAGTTGTGTGTCAGAATCAAAAGACAACAACAGTAGTCTGATGTAGAATAACAAATCCTCATATCTTGTTACTACTTCGGAATTTTTGTGGGGAAAAATATGACTTTTACCTAAGAACAAGCAGCCTCTGTAGAAGGAGAGTAGGCATTAACAGGAAAAATAGGCTGACAAGTTTTGGCACCAAATAAACCCTCATGCCTTTCCCTTTCCTGATGACACAGACCTCATCGTTATAAATCTAAAGCACGAATGACCCAATTTCCATTGCATGTACCTGCTGGGCCTAAATTAATTGTTTCATATGACAGGTACAGCCCAGCCAGTTGGTATATGAGGAACAGTCTACTCTCTCATTGTCATTGGTTAATGACTTCTTCTTGACACTGGAGTTATTGCTGGGGATAAATTTGACCATTATAAGAAAGTCCTTAAGTGCACACTCACTCTTTAAACAAAGATTGAAAATAAACATTGCAAGTGCTGCAGATTAGGATTGTAAAATCTCTCTTGGCCTATATTAAACTGATCAGACAACTGAGCAGGAGAGGGAGAGAGAGGCAGAGAGAGAGAGAGGCAAAGAGAGAGAGAGAGAGAGGCGGGGAGAGAGAACAAAAAATGTCTGGGTATGCTATGCTAAAATCTTAAGGGGAGGGCAGCACTGCATGAAAGAAGAAATGCATATGCTCTGCAATGATACTAAATAAGTGAGGCAGTCAAAAACATGATTGCTGTGTTCTGAATAACCATCTACGTATGAAGGTTTGAAACAATTCCTGGACTTTTTTTCTTTCCTTCTCAAAGCACATTGTGTTATGGCCAAACATTTTGATATGGCCAAAGATAGATGAATTTCATCTGATATTATGACTCAGTGTGTAGGACGGGTTGGTAAATAGACATTTTCTTGGTGCCCTGTGATGAGTAAGAGCAACAACCTCTGGGCAAACAGGAAAGGAAATTTATTTGAAAGTAGCATTTTTCCCTCCCTTTGAGGGTTCTAAATAGCATATATGTTATGCAAGCTCGTAATTTATTTATTTTTTAAACAAATTTTATTAATTTTACAGAGAACACAATAAAACATAAACAAAATTAAAAGCTCTTTTCTGAAGGTTGTCTGATCCCGGGTTGAAACTCTTCACACAGACACAAATTCAAACATCATATTCACTTTATATATCCTTCCATATCTTATTATCATTTTCTTTTTTATATATATATATAAACCAATTTTATATAAACAATGCACAAGGCATAACAGCTTATAAGTTCTTTTCTAAGAAATAATAAAAGAAGAAAACCAATAGAACATAACAATTCCAAATTATAGTATCAATACTTTGTCTATTTAACTTCATATCTTATCCCAACTTCTCCTTTTCATCCAAATTATTTCTTATTAATTAAATTTTTTTTTGCCTTTTTTCAATATACAACATCCAAAAAAAAAAAAACATAACAAAACCTTTATATATCCTTTCATATCTTATTACCATTTTCAATAATATTCTTTGTCTGTTCTATTTCCAACTATCCATTCATCTTTTTTCTTTTATTATACTTCTCCTATACACCAATTGGAGTAACGTCTATAACTCATTACCCTAACTTAAAAGTACTTCGTATAACAATTTTTCTTGGGATTCTGTTTAATAGATTCTAAAATTACACAATGAATTTTATACTCTAAATACACATATAAAAAACACAATCTTATGTACCCTCCAGAATCCCTCTTTTATCCTAAATTAAATTCACCCATTGTCTCTGAATAAACTTTTTTTCTTTAGATCTTGCTTCCCCCCATTGAGGCTTCTCCTCCCCCCCCTTTCTTTCTTGCTTATTCTTCTCCTTGCCCTTTTTACCCCTTTGTCTTTCCTCCTCCCTTTTCTTACTCCCTTTCCTTTGCTTTCTAACCTTGCCTCCACCTTTCCGCTCATTTTTCTCTTCTTTGGTTGTTTTTATAATTCTTAAAATCCCCTTTTTCTTATCCTTTTTCTCCTCCTCCCCGGAAAGAACCCATTGTTCATCAAAGATGGCTTCTTCTTCCTCTTCTTCTTTGTCCCAGTCCTTCTGCTGCGTAGTCAACTTTTCATAAGTACATAACGCCATTTCTAAGAATTGAAACAAAGTGCCCAAAGTATCTTCTTTTTTATATTTTTGATATTCAGTCTTTAGTTCATCCACAAGCGATGCCATTATGAAAAAAGAAACTTTTCCCAAAACAACCACAAATATTTTTAATCAAAAATAATTCAAAAAAAAAATTCCAAAAATTAATACTTTTCTTCCTTCTTCTCTTTCTCTTTCTGGGGTTAATGTTTAATCAAAGAGGTCCAATTACCATATACCTTTCTTTGAGATTCTAGGCAATCTCCTCCTTTTTCAACTTCTGCTCCAATTTTTTTTCCTCTCCCTTCCCACTTGCAATATCAATTTTAAATAATCAGAAATCCATTCCTCCAACAAGGGTTTTCCAATTTCTTAAGTTTTTCAATATCCAAAAACCCTTTTGTCCCTTAGCTTCAACTCTCAAAACAATTCACTTTCAATGTCCAATATGTCCAAACATATCTGCTGTTTCCATGGGGTGGGAGAGTGAAGGAAAAAAAAAAAAGTTCCCTTTAACAGCTTCTCCGCCGCTTTCGATCTTCTTAGGGATACAATGTATCCTCCAGCAATTCAAACAGCTCAGTTCCAACAAATTTGAAAGATGTTACTTGACCCGGCTCAGACAGCACTTTCACTCTTCTTACTTCCTCCAGCGCAATCTTACCCGGTTGCTGGCTTCTTTGTGGCGGCCATTGCTGACCGCCGCTCCACCGCCTTGGGAAAAAGGGGTTTTTCCGGAGGAGGAGGGGGTCTGCGACACCCCCAACCCCCTGTCCGACTCCCCTCTCTCTTCAGCTGTCCCTACAGGGCAGCCATATCCCCCTGACCCATCTGGATCGGGGGTACCTCGGCAGCTAGCACAACAGGAATTGCGAGCTGTCGCGAATTTCTGCTGTCCCTAAGCCACGCGAAACCGGAAACCCTCCTAAGCTCGTAATTTTTGTATGGTAATGGGAGATCACTTTTGTAACCCAATGTAGTCATCAGGAGCTAAATTCAGTTCAAGAGTCAGGAGTGTCTTTACTTAGTCTATGTATTGTAAAGGGAGTATAAAAGGCAAGATTCAGAATTTACTTTTTTTCTTTTACTGATCTTTGGCATTGGTCTCAGAGCCTTCTTTTCTTGCTCTTGCTTGAGGTGCCATTACTCTTGTCACAGTTTTCAGCTGGATGTATTGATACAGGAACCAGGAAGGCTGTATCTACTTTCTGTTCTGAGATTTTCTTTTCTACAGTATCCTAAATTGTGTAGACAGGAATAGGAGGAAACCTGTATTTGGCATTGCATCTTGATTTTCTTATAGTAGATTATTAAGGTAATTGATTTGATCCTTTCATCCAATTGATACTAGCCTGCAATTCAGTTTGCTACAAAAGATTTTACAGGACAGCTTAATTGCTCTGCAAGATTATAATTTGCCATCTATTAGTTTATATTTCTGCAAAGTTTTCAGAAAGCTGTCCTTTCTCGCATCCTTCTTTAAACAGTTGTGTAACCCACATGCCTAATGACATGTCACTGTAGCCTGATTTGATGCATATTTTTGAAAATTATGTGAAATTATTATATATCTCTAACCGTCCTTTTAGTATTTAATGAGTATATACCAATAGATTCTAGCTTCAGAGATATTCTGCCTTCAGTTCTGTCATACGTATAAGCAACCCCCTAAGTTTCATTAATTAGAAGAATTCACTAATTCTTAATTAAGATTAAGTGCAGTGCAGAGGCTTTAATTTAACTCCCATAATGTATCTGATCAAAATTGTTGCAGTTTCAGAATAACCGTATTAATCAGCTTAAAGCCTTTTCTGTGTCACTGCTACCATTCAGAATTGCTGGGGGAGTGAAAAAAGCTTTTCCTTTATCCACTTTTCCCTAGGTGTTCTTGCTGCAGAAATACAAAAGAATTGTGACTGAAAATAAATCGTTGACTTGGGCTCCTTTTACCACTAGCCCCACCTTCTTGCTTAGCTCTTCAAGAGAGTCCTCTAGAAACCAAAGCATGGCCGGTTCCTGAATTTTACAAAGGTTATATTTTTAGAAAGTAAATAGGAAAAGAGTACATGTAAAATGGAAGGAATTTGGCCCAAATAGCCCAGACATTGGCTGGATCATGAGGGGAATTTTCTGTTTATCTAAGATCTAAACCCAAAAAGTTGTATAAAGATGAGAGCAGAAGTTAATTTTCTATAGCTGAAACAAACAAATGCAACAATAAAGGTGTTAATTTGATGGAGACTATGCTGGCTTCTCTCGGGTTTTATATGGAGAAACTGTCTTTAAATTTTGAGTTTTCCTGATGTTAAGGATCAAAGAATGGATAAAATTGAACGGTACCTCAGTTTTAGCAGTACCATAAGAACTTTAAATACTTACATCACATTTTGTGCCTGCAACGGAGACAAAAAAAATCTGGTGCCTCAATATTTTAAAGCTGGGATCTAGAACTTGAGAATACCATTATATGTAGAATGTTCTTGGAGGAATACTGCCTTTTGAATAACATTTATGATTATTACTATGTAGCAGAATGCAATTCTTCCTCCCTATCCGTTATATTTTTTAAAGGATTACATGGAATTTACAAAAGAAAGTGAATTGGTTCAGCTGGTGGCTCTCCTTGCTTTATGAGATCTGACAGCCATGGAGTTGTTTACACGCATTGTCCCTATACATTTATGTGTAGAGACCAGTTCCATTGTAAACATTAATGTTGAGATAGGAATTCATACATGCTCCGTTTAAAGTTGCTCGAATACTGCTTTAAAGTAAAACATTATTACACATGTTGTGGGAGCCTTCGTTTTTGACGAAAACCCCATTCATATTAGAAAAGAGGCAGAGTGTATGAAAAATGGGGCGTCTAAACTTTTGTTGCTTTTGTTACTTCTTGGAAATGCTGACTTTTTGATTTGAAGTCCCTAAGGAGCCTTGTACATCCTGAATTTCAGGACTCCTAAGAGGTTATAGAATAATGTGCTAAATAATTATTTAGTCTTGATTTAAAGGGGCAAAACATTCCCCCCCTTAATAAAGGGATATAAATAAAGCTGTATCACATCTATGTAAGTGACAAAAAAAAATCTCTCCCTTGTAAAGATATGGATGACTGCATTTTTTTGCCATGTAGTTTGGCTGAATAAATTTCTAAATAATACTTAAAGTAACATTAAATAAATATGCCTATGCTAAAATATTATCCTGCATTTGTATTTTAGTCCATAGCAATGCATTAAAACCATATATAATTTTCTTCCTGTAGTGTTTAGAAATAGCTGTCAGCTGTAATTTTCCTCCCTGCTCCCTTTTCTGAGAGTAGGTACTTGAGTGCATACAATGCATTTGAACAATTTTTTCCCTTTTAGCTTTCAACCATTAGGGAGAGCTATTCCATATTACAGAATGGGCCAGCTCTCCACAGCCAACTTACTGTGGGACAATTTGCCATAGCCAACTCGCCACAGGCCATTTTAACAAGTCAATTATTCAAAAGTAAAAAAAAAAAAATATCATTCACATTTCATTCTGTTCTTCCTTTTGCTTGTTTTCTTTAATGATTCTATTCCACCATTTCTTTCATATTAGTTGTACCACAGTGAATTGTCCCATGGCAAGTTAGCCAATGGGAGTTGGCCGTGGCAAATTGTCACAAATCCTTCATATTATGTTGTCTATTCAGGAACCTCTGCAGATGGTGGAAATGCCAGATTCTTGGGCAAGTAAATATTATAGAAGCACACTAAATTTGTCCAGGTTGGACTGGTTTTAGTTGTGTACTGGAAGGCATTCTCCATAGAGCTGCTCCGAGCATCCAGAGTGGGAGGTACTGCAATCTCTGCACTCACAGGCTGAGCTTTAATTGAGGAACACTCCTCCCCGTCCATGTGACTCTCCCATAGCGTTCCCCAGTTTTAGCTCAGCCTCGCAAGAGACAGGCAGAGCATCTAGCAGACTTCCTTGGCCGATTCAGGATTTAGCAAATTGTGTTCAGGTTTGAATTTTCTTTTTAGTCCTTGGTCCCTGCACAACTGTTTTGTTTAGCTCATGGTAAGAGGAGCGTTTTTTTCGCCCCTCAGGGGGAAGAAACGGGGGAAGAGCAGCACTTTCGCCCCCCCCAACATCCTCCTTTCTCCCCGCTGTTGCCTCGAAGCTGTTCTGTTCGCAAGCAGCGGCTCCTTTATAGCACGTTTTTTCATGCGCTGTTGCTCCTTCCCCCCACGAACGCTTTATTAAGTGGAGAGCGATTTCTCCTCTCTGCCCCTCATTCCACTTCATTTTAAGCTGTTTTTTCTTTGAGGAGGCTAAATTTCCATCTCTGAGCCTTCACATCGGCTATCAGCCACCATTTTGGGCATTGCCTCGTGGCCGCCCGCCATTTTGTTTTCAACTAATTTCGCTGCGGTGACTGTTCTAAGGCCCAAAGCAGGACCGGAGGCCTGTTTAGAGCCCCTTTGATCACTTAGGCATTGTGGCTCCTAGCCCTATTGCCTACTATTGTAACTTGTTGGCTATTCCGCAGCCTGCTCAGAGGCAAAGTAAGAGGCAGTACCAGTACCTCCCATTTTGGTTGGGAGGCAACTGCAGGAGGCCCACCCTTTTCTTTTATTTTCTTTTTGGCCTCAGCGTTCATTTGGCTAATTTGACCTGTTTTTCTCTAATCTCTTAAGTGTTTTTCTGTTCATCTGGAAATAATTACTATAGTACTCCGGTACTCTAATCCTTGATTGTTCATATTCCCATTTCTTTTTCTTTTTTATTATTATTTAACAAAAGAAAAATAATAATAATAATATAGATATAAATAATAATAATATTAAGGATAATTTTTTTCCAAAAGGGGGACGTGGACCAACTGTAGTACATCCGGCCTTGTTGTATGTCGAACTCCTAGGTGAGCCAACCACCTCTTTTGATTGTTATCATACCTTACTTTTGTTCTTTATTATGACAGAGGACAATCCCAGAGGACCTTCCTTGAAGGCCAAATTAAAGACACACCATTTGCGCAGGCAGGCCAGGGAAACATCCAAGGCCTCTTAGAGAGATGCATCAAGACACCACAAGGCACTAGAGAAGGAATTTGATAAACATTCAAGGGGCTCAGGCTCTGTACCCCCAGTACTTACTCTTCCCACCTCATCTATCTCAACTCAACCTCCCCCCCTCCTCCAGACCAGTTTTCTCCTCCCAGGCACAGCTCACCCGCTCAGAGCCGTCAAACCGCTGTCACACCAGCCACCTGGACACCCGAGGCTACCTTTACTCCGACAGCTGCTGGCCTATGGCAAGAAGAATCATCTGCAGACCTGGTTCCAGACAAGATCAGAGAATGGATGCAGCTGGCTATCTGCCAAGGTATCGCGGAGGGTCTCCAGCAGATGACCAGGCCAGGTTTACCATCAATAGTTCCTGATATCGAACCCGTTTCTGGCAGTTCTTTCCCCAGACCGGAACCTCACTGGGGGGATATTCTGGGGGGATACTTCCCCAGGGGGATATTCCCTTTCCAGAAGGGGAGGAGGAGGAGGAAGAGGAAACAGGCCTGGAACACTTCAGGGAAGAGGAAGAATTTGATATGGGGTCCATACATTACTCTGAACCCCTTTCAGAGGTGGATCCAATGGAAGGAGAAATGTCGGAGGACGAGGGTATTACCTCTGACCAGCCCTCCTTTATGGGCTTGTTCAAACCCCACCTGTTCAAGTCCTTATTGTTTAAGGCAAAAAATATTTCTGGTCTGGTGTCACAGTCACCTTCTGATACTTCCCCAGTAACCTCTGGTTGTCCAGAGGAGTCCATCTTCAGACACCGGTTGTGGAGGCTGAAGTGATTCCTACTCCACCCATTTTTTCTGACCTGGTAGCGAAACAATTGGCTTCTGCAGGGGCACCTCCCGCTCCCTCCAGTCAGGATAGGAGATTTTTTAATCTCGAGGCGGAATTTTCCACCCTGTTAAAGATTCCTGAGGTTGACGAGCCCATAGTGGAGTTAGCATCATCCTCTACCCCAAGCAATGCTTTGGAAGCCCTAAAACCAGAGGACAAACGGGCCAAATTGGCGTTACACCAGGCACATCAATCTAATGCTTGGGCCATTCGAGCAGCCATGGCTGCATCCTTCTTTACATGATCCTCCATTAGATGGCTCTGTCAATTAAAGCAGCATGTCCCCCCATCCAATACCAGGGCACACCAGGACATTGCCAAGCTTACAGCAGCAGCAGAATTCTCAGCTGACGCTACTTTCCATGCCGTTAAGTTTTCCACTGGGGCTATTTCATCCCAGGTCACAGCCGGCGTCTGCTTTGGCTCAAACATTGGCAAACAGACGTCAAAAACAAAATTAAATTGGCTTCTGCTCCCATCTCGGGAGGCAAACTCTTCGGTCTGGCCCTTGACCCTTTATTAATAGAAAGCTGAAATAAGAAAAAATTTCTTCCGTCTCTCTTTCGCAGACATGAAGGCAGAGTATCCCAGCCCTTTCGGAGGGGATCTCTTCGAACCTCCTATCAGACAGTTTTCTCTCCCAGGTTTCAGAGAGCCCCGCCTTTTCGGTCGGGATCCAACCCCAGGATCAAACCAATCCTGGTGATAGGATCAGAAGGGGTACCAACTACAAGAAACCCTTTCAGGGCACAGGTAGTAAACCTTTCCGGGGCCCAGATAAGTCCCTCACCCCTCATCCCATTGGCGGACGCCTCAAACACTTTGCCGACCAATGGGAATTCTTTACATTGGATGCCTGTGTTAGGGACATCATCAGATTCGGCCTCTCTTGAATTTCAGTCCTCTCCCCCCGAGCATTTCAGGATATCCCCTCTTTCCAAAGATTGCACCAAATGTGGCCTAATAGATGCCGCTATCAAACATCTCATTGAAATCAAGGCGATACAGCCCGTCCCGCCCTCACAACAGGGTAGAGGGTCTTACTCTCACCTTTTCATCGTTCCTAAACACTCCGGAGGGTGGAGGCCCATATTAGATTTGAAAAAGCTCAACCGGTACATTATCCGGCATAAATTTAAGATGCACACGCTACAGTCTATTCTTCAGGGTACCAGGAAGGGAGACTGGCTCACTTCCATTGACTCTCTGAGGCATACCTACACATCGTTATTCGACCCTTCTGTTTCAAATTTCTGCAATTTTGCTATAACAGTCAACACTTTCAATATGTGGCTCTTCCCTTTGGTTTGGCCTTGGCCCCGAGACCCTTCACCAAGGTTCTCGCAGCTCTGACGGCTCACCTTAGAGATTCCCCCATCCGTATTCACTGTTTTTTGGATGGTATCCTTATTCTGTCCCCTTCCAAACACCAAGCAGAAAGGGACACCAGAACCACCCTCTCCACTCTCCAGGCGCATGGGTTTCTCGTTAATCGGGAAAAGAGCCAGTTATCTCCATCCACCCGAATAGCACTCCTGGGGACAGTGATTGATTCGGTTAAGGGAAGAGGCTTCCTATCTCCTGAAAGATTTCTCAGCATGCAAAAATCGGTCAGGGAGACCAGGCGAGCAAAAAAAGGTGGCATTACTGGACTTACCAAAATTGCTTGGCAAATTGGTCTCATGCATTTCCATTGTTCCCTGGGCCCGTTTGCATACCAGATCCCTTCAGTGTTTCCTGCTTCCATATCAGCGATCAGGAAGAAGCCACTCTAAGACCATGGTGAAGATACCTCCAAAGGTCCTCGCGTCTCTCCTCTGGTGGACCAGATCTGCCATCAACAGAGGGCATTACTTCAGGGAGCCCCAGCAGGTCACCCTCATCACAGACGCCAGCCTATCCGGATGGGGCGCTCATCTCCATTCGCTCTCAGGTCAGGGCACATGGTCAGCAGCTGAGCAACAGTGCAGCATAAATTGGCTGGAGCTTCACGCTGTATACCTGGCCCTACGCAGCTTCCTCCCCCAGGTACGCGGACGTCACGTCCTCATCCTGACAGACAACATCACAGCCAGGGCGCACACCAACAGACAGAGGGGCACACATTCCATTCAGCTCATGAGGGAGGCCGAGCGTTTCTGTCGCTGGGCGGAGACCAACCTCTGATCCATCAGGGCAGATTACATCTCGGGGGCCTCAAACATTCAGGCAGACTGGCTGAGCAGGATCACTGTAGACCAGTCAGAGTGGCGCCTGCACCTCTCCCTGTTCAGGGAAGCCTCAGCAATCTTCGGCCAACCACTAGTAGATCTATTCGCATCATATACAGCTCTGCCTTTAACACAATCATCCCAGGAATACTGACCAAAAAACTGGACACATTAGGTCTGCCCCCCCCCACATGTGCCTGGATAAAGGACTTCCTAAGCGACCGGCCCCAGACTGTGAGGCTTGGCCCCCACCTCTCTTCCACACGCACACTGAGCACTGGCTCCCCACAGGGCTGTGTGCTGAGCCCACTCCTGTACTGCCTCTACACCCACGACTGCAGTCCACAGCATGACAGCAACCTCATTGTGAAGTTCGCTGATGACACCACAGTGGTTGGACTCATCTCGAAGGGAGACGAGGCAGCCTACAGGAAGGAGGTCCTGATGTTGACAGCTTGGTGTTCAGACAACAACTTAGCTCTGAACACCAAGAAAACTAAGGAACTCATTGTGGACTTCAGGAGGCACAACACCGACCTGGCTCCCCTCTACATCGATGGAGAGCAGGTGGAGAGGATCCACACCTTCCGGTTTCTGGGTGTCATCATTGCTGACAAAATCTCCTGGACGGAAAACATCACGGCAGTCATCAAGAAGGCCCAGCAGAGACTCCACTTCCTGCGGGTGCTCAGGAAGCACAACCTGGACTCCAGCCTGCTGATTACCTTCTACCGTGCGTCCATTGAAAGCCTGCTGACATACTGCATCACAGTGTGGTATGGCAACTGCACCATGGCAGACAGGGAGAGACTACAGAGGGTAGTCAAAGCAGCTCAGAAGATCATCGGCTGCCCTCTCCCCTCCCTGTCGGACATCTACTCCTCCCGCTGTCTTAGCAGAGCTGTGAACATCACAAAAGACAGCTCCCATCCTGGTTATGGACTGTTTGACCTGTTGCCCTCAGGGAGGCGCTACAGGAGCATCAGGTCAAGGACAAACCGCCTCAAGAACAGTTTTTTCCCCAAAGCCATAACCACCCTGAACTCACACATGCACTGACTCCAAGTCCTGCCAAATACACTGTAAATATACTCAGGGACAACTGTGAACAATTTTGTGCAATATCATTATTATTATTACTGTGTTAGCTGACATGTGCAATAACTCCTACTGTGATAGGTACAAATTATGTGCAATAATACAGTACATTTTTCTAGTTTTTTTCTGTCTTTTTCAGTGTCCTAAGCTGGTACTTATTTTGTTAACTTTATTTATTTTATTCTTCCTTTAATATATTTTAGATATTTCCTTATGTATATTTTCTTGACATGCATGTCTGCACTGAACGACGAGTTGCTCTAATCTCACTGTGTATGCGTATAATGCAAATTGTACATGTGGATAGTGACAATAAAAGGCATTCTATTCTATTCTATTCTATTCTATTCTATTCTATTCTATTCTATTCTATATTCAATGCCCAGCTCCCGAGATTCTTCTCGAGGTACTCTGTTCAGGGGGCAGAGAACCACAATGCCTTACGTTGTCCCTGGTACACAGGGCTTCTATACGCATTTCCCCCACTTCCGTTGATCCCCAGAGTGATCCAAAAGCTGATTCACGAGAGGGCGGAACTCCTTTTGGTTACTCCATACTGGCCCAGGAGACCGTGGTTTGCAGACCTTCACAACCCGTCAGTGGCCCTTCCCTGGAGAATCCCACCAGGCAGAGTCTCGTTATCCCAGGGATCCCTCCTGAATCCGAACCCACAGTGGCTTCAACTAGCCGTCGGGAGGTTGAGCAGGACCGTTTAAGTAAAGAAGGGTTTGCCAACCAGGTCATCGATACCATTCTGGCAGCAAGACGGCCTTCAACCACCCGTATATATATAATACCACATGGAACATTTTTTGTAGATGGTGCCTCAAATCACATATTGATCCACTCTCTCCATCTATTGCGCAAATATTAGCCTTCATGCAAGAGGGACTAGATAAAGGGCTAGCCCCTAATACCTTGAGACGACAGGTTGCAACCTTATCAACCGTCATCTCCTGTGGCAATATTGGCTCGCTTCACACCATCCTTGTATCCGAGCATTCCGTAGAGGAGCTACCAACTTGCATCCTCCAGTGGTACACCGATACCCAACCTGGGGTCTTAATAAGGTCCTCTTGTTACTTACTAAACCTCCCTTCGGACCCATAAGGGAAACATCACTTCAGTGCCTAACATTCAAGGTAGTGTTTCTTGTGGCAGTCACATCTGCTCGTCGGATATCTGGAATCGCAGCTCTGTCCATCAGAAAGGACCTCTGCGTTTTTCTTTTTCTTTTTCTTTTACAAATTTTATTAATGTTACAAAACAATACACAAACAATCAAGGCATAATAACATAAAAGATCCTTTCTAAGAAAACCAATAGAACATACAAAATAGTTCCAAATTGTAATATATATATTTACGTTATCTGTTCAACTTCATATCTTATCCCAACTTCTCCTTTTCATTCTATTATCCAAATTATATTTCTTGCTAATTAAAATTTTATTGCCTTTCAAAACAATACACAAACATACAAAACATAAAACATAAACATAAAACCTCTTTTCTGAAAGCTGCTTGATCCTGGGTTAAAATTCTTCGCACAGACACAAATTTAAAAATCATATTTACTTTTTATCATTCCATATTTTATTACCATTTTCAATTTTCTATATAACTTCTTCCCTCTTTTATCTTTCTTAGTTTTATTTTATTTATCTTATCTCAATTCAATTCATAATACTTATCATTCTTTGTCTGTTCTATTTCCAGCTATCCATTCATCTTTTCTCTTTAAATATACTTCTCCTGTACACTGATTGGAGTGACGCCTTTGACTTTTTCCCCTAACATAATACTACTTAATATAACACTTACCTTATATAGAGATTCTGTTTAGTACATTCCAAAATTACACAATAAATTTTATGAGAAAAGCAAAAACACTACAATAACAAAATAAAAGCATATAAAACCACTATCAATACCATTAAAAAGCTAATCATATATATTGATACTCATTTATATCTTAAACGTTTTACTCTAAATACACATATAAAAACACAATCTTATGTACCTTCCAGAATCCCTTTTTCAATTAGATTTACCCATTGTCTCTAAATAAGTTTTGTTTCTTTAAATCTTGCTTCCCACCATTAAGGCTTCTCATCCCCTCCTTTCTCTCTTGTTTATTTTTCTCCTTGCCCTTTTTACCCCTTTGTCTCTCCTCCTCCCTTTTCTTCTTCTGCTTACCCCCTTTCTGTTGTTTTGTAACCTTGTTTCCACTTTTCATCTCATTTTTCTCTTTTTTGATTGTTTTTTTCCAACCTTAAAATCCCCCTTTTCTTTTCCTCTTTCTCCTCCTCCCCAAAAAGAACCCATTGTTCATCAAAGATGGCTTCTTCTTCTTCTTTGTCCCAGTCGTCCTGCTGCGTAGTCAGTTTTTCATAAGTGCATACCGCCATTTCTAGAAATTGAAAAAGAGTGCCCAAAGTATCTTTTCCATCTTGTTCTTCTTTTTTATATTTTTTATATTCAATTTATTAGTTCATCCACAAGCAATGCCATCATGAAGAGAAAAACTTTTTCCAAAACAACCACCCAAGTATTTTTAATCAAGAATAATTCCAAAAAGTTCCAAAGTCACCAAAAATCCAAATAAACTATTTCTTTTAATCCTTTTTTTTCTTTCTTCTATTTCTCTTTCTGGGGTTACTGTTTAATCAAGAAGTTCCAATTAAGATAAATCTTTCTTTAAAGTTCTAGGCAATCTCCTCCTTTTTCAAATTCTGCTCCAATTTTTTTTCCCTCTCCCTTCCCACTTACAACAGTAATTTTCCTTTAAATGTTCAGAAATCCATACCTCCAATACGGGTTTTCCGATTTCTTAAGTTGTTAAATTCAATGTCCAGGAATCCTTTATCCCTTGGCTTTAACTTTCAAATTGACTTACCTTTGGTTCCCAAATAGATTTTCCAGATCTCCGTCTGCTATTTCTATGGGGTGGGAGAGTGAAGAAAAAAAAAAGCTTCCCCTTGACAGCTTTCTCCGCCACTTTCCAATCTTCTTAGGGATACAATGTATCATTCAAGCAATTCAGTTTCCAGGGTATTTAAGAGTTGTTATTTTCCCGGCTCAGCCAGCACTTTCACTTCTCCTGATTCTTCTTTCTCCTTCTTCCTCCAGCACAATCTTGTCCAGCTGCCGACTTCTTTGTGGCAGCCATTACTGACCGCCACTCCACCACCTTGAGAAAAGGAGGTTATGCCGGGTGAGGAGGGGGTCTGCAACACCCCCAAACCCCTCTCCGGATCCTCCCTATCTTTGGCTGCCTCTACGTGGCAGCCTTATCCTCCAGACCCATCAGGATCGGAGGCACCAAGACGGCTAGCGCAATAGGACCTCTGCATTTTTCATGTTGATCGGGTGGTCCTACGACCAGACCCTTACTGCCCAAGGTTAACTCAGCCTTTCACAGATCGCAGGAATTCGTTCTTCCTAACTTTTGCCTCAGACCCTCGAGAGAGAGGGAAAGACATTGGCATACTCTCGATGTCAGGCGTGCGCTTCGTATTTATATCTGCTGCACTCAGCCTTTCAGGAGGTCGGAATCATTATTCCTTTCATTTCAACCTAAGACGTTGGGTTTCAAAGTATCCCCGTCAACTATAGGCCATTGGATCCGAGTAACACTCTCCAAGGACTACTTAATTCTAGCACTTCCTGTTCCCAGCGGAATAACCACACATTCCACAAGGAGTGCGGCTACCTCAACAGCTTGGGCTACTCAGGCATCGATTAATGACATCTGTCGAGCGGCCACCTGGACGTCCCTGTCACCCTTCATTCATCATTACAAGATTGATGGATTTGCTTCAGCCGAAGCGTCCTTTGGCAGACGAGTCCTACAACAAGTTGTCCGAGAACCAGAGGAGATTCCGACCCAGACGGAGTCCCTCCCATAGGACAAGCCATGCTTTGGTATGTCCCACTCTGGATGCTCGGAGCAGCTCTATGGAGAATGGGCGTTGGTACTTACCTGATATGCCCTTTCTCGTCGAGCTGCGTAGAGCATCCAGCCCCACCCTAATTTAGCCGTCTGGTGGGGAATCCTGTTTCGGCCAATGAATCAATGAGTCAAGAAGTTAATGTTTATTACAATAGTTAGGATGAGATGATAGTCGTTTGTCTTCTCGTCTTCGTAAAACTGGGGAACGCTACAAGGGAGTCACATGGATGGGAAGGAGCGTTCCTCAATTAAAGCTCAGCCTGTGAGTGCAGAGACTGCAGCACCTCTCACTCTGGATGCTCTATGCAGCTCGACGAGAAAGGGCATATCAGGTAAATACCAATGCCCATTTCAAGTTAAGGTTAATTGAGGTTTACCTCATCTAGATTGGTGTTTTTTTTAAAAAAACTTTTTAAACTTTTCAGATGCATGAATGTCCGTTTCCACAATTCTAGGAGCTTGAGGTCCACACATCTTAAAATTATGAAGTTTGAGAAACACTGATCTAGATTTTTATCAATTCATATTTTGGAAAGCAATCAAATTTATATTGCTTACAAGGTTTTGTTTTGTTTTAAGGAAAGTTGGTCTACCATACCTGGACTTCTAATTGAGAAATCATAGATATTTTTCAGAAATTTCAACACAGTTTCAAAAACGTTGCTATAGAGGAAAGGGTATCTGTAAATAGGAAGTTTCAGATGTTTTCCTGTAAAGGGTGCACAAATGTGTGCACACAGAAAGGAATGCTGAAATACTGGGGATACTTAAAATTCTGAATGATAAAAGTTTTTCATTTCAATTAAATTTGAAGTAATTTACCTTTCACAAAACATTAGCTTTTTAAGGCACATAATTAAAATTTTTGATGAATCATTGTGTTGAGTGTGCGTGTGTGCGTGTGTGTGTATTCATATTCTTAAGTTTTCGCGGGTACTTACATGTATGATATTCAGCTTTGCTCGGGTATTTTCCCACATCATTGTAGTTGTGCTTTTAAAGTTGTAGCAACATTTCAGCAGAATCTCATTTGCCATCATCAGGCTTCTGTATTGTGTTCTGTATTGTGAATATCATGATGGTAGATGAGATTCTGCCGAAACGTTGCTAGAACTTTAAAAGCACAACTATAATGACATGGGAAAATACCCGAACAAAGCTGAATACCACACACACACACACACACACACACACACACACACACACAATTGTCTTACTTTGTGCACAGGGAGAGAGATAGCAGGGAAAAACATATTTAGAATGATAAGATTACTGCCTCAGTAATTGTGATACAAAAATATTGTACTCTGTGCTTGGTTTGACTTCATGACAGAGAGATTGGTTAAAATTAAGCAGAAGTAAACTATAAAGGCCAATAAATCAAAGATTTGGAAGTTGATTTCATATTTTTATTTGTTAATAGCACTTAGCAATAGCACTTAGAATTATATACCACTTTATAGACCTTTACAACCCTCTCAAAGCGGTTTACAGAGTTAGCATATTGCCCCCAATAATTTGATTCCTCATTTTACCCACTTCGGAAGGATGGAAGGCTGAGTCAACCTTGAGCCTGGTGGAATTCGATCTGCCAAATTGCAGTAGGAGTAGCTTGCAGTACTGCACTCTAGCCACTGCGCCACCAAGGCTCCATGATGTGATATTGAAAAGAAAAATAAGTGTTAAAGAACTTAATGTCTTGTTAATAAAATGAAACTGGAATCTATCAAATGGTGAAGAACTTTTTGGATTTATTATGCCTTGGGTGTTGCTAAAATATTGATTTATTTTGATAGACTCCGTAAGACTTGATTCAAAATCCTGGTTGGATTAAATGTGTCCACTCTTTTTAACTAGAAATTGTTTTTTTAATTGACCTGATTAGTCAATATAACTCTATGAGGACAAGATTTAATCTCTTCTTTAAAAAAATCGTATGTTTTTCCTTTTCCTTTATTTTAGTATATCCTCCCCCCAGTGGTGGGATTCAAAAAATGTTACTACCGGTTCTGTGGGTGTGGCTTGGTGGATGTGGCGTGGCTTGGTGGGCATGGCAGGGGAAGGATACTGTAAACATCTGCATTCACACCCCACTCCAGAGGAGGAATGCAAAATCCTATTCCCTCCCGACCCCACTAACTTGCTTTCCAGCAATTCTCCTGTGCAGGGCAACAAAAGAAGACCCAGCCAATCAGCTGGGACTCGGGAGATAGAGAATAGATGGGGGCGGGGCCAGTCAGAGGTGGTATTTGCCGGTTCTCTGAACTACTCAAAATTTCTGCTACCGGTTCTCCAGAATTGGTCAGAACCTGCTGATTGTCACCTCTGCCTCCCCCCCTTCCTTTCCATTATATATGGAGTATTGAAAAAACTTCTTCAAACCCTGAAATAAGCAGTTGCTTTTAAAAAACAGCCCTGCGATTCCAAACCAAATATTTAAGATTTTATGGTGAATTGCTGTTTATGTTTGGATAGTGGGTAACTGGTGGCAAAAGATCGCTGAAATCTTGAAGGTTTTGATTTGATTAAACTGAGCCTTTCAGGAATTCTGATAACATGCTTTCAAATATATAAGATTTTTTTTTTTGTTTAACTGAGAGATTTTTGCTTTAGTTTTGATTCAGACAGATCCATAAAGTATATTTCACAGCAATGAAAATGTAATGTCATCAATTATATCCAATCAAAGACACTTTGAATGTTTTTGACTACATAGGGTTTTTAATTTTGTGCCTCTGCTAAAACAGAGCAGTATTCAAGCATTAACATCCCAATATCTATGCAGCATAGTGTCATATTATAACAGGCTCCCTCCCAAACAGAAATAATACTTTGCACTCAGCATCTGAATCTTAGTACTGTGGCTGAAAAAGAACGGTATCTCCATTCTCCAAAAGAGACAGATAGAGGAGGAGAGGAAAGACGAAATCCACAGAGGATTTAAATTTGCAGGCGCATTCTTTTGAAACCAGATAGATCATGAGAGACCTGGATTCCACACTTTTTATTGATTTTTTTAAATAAAGAGAGCAGTAAAGTAGGGCCTGTTTTGCTTTTCCATTTAAAAGAACCTCACCTTGCAAGTCTCAACAAACTTTCCACTTGCTAATTTTTATTTCACTTGTTTATCTTAGAAATGTACAAAGGTTTACACAGTCACTTAATATATAAAACCAAGAGTTTAGAACATTCATAGGGACCCCAACATCACATTTGCAAAATAGCAGTCTCCTTCCTTCTCGCCCCAACATTAGTAGCGATTACTTCTAAATTTCAGATAACTACCTCTAGTAGGCAAAACCTACTGCTATTTTAGCATTAAAAATCATATCAGTATTGTGTATTATGAGCCACTAAAAGTCAGGTACAGATAGTCGATCACAATTGAGGTAAAAATATCTATTGTTAATTGAGACATTGGTTAAATCTCGGTATTTTGCCTCATTTGCCTCTGACCTTTCTTGCCACTGTTGTTAAGTGAATCCCCACAGCTGAAATGTTAGTAAGCTAGTTGTTAAGTGAAACTGGCTTCCCCATTGACTTTGCTAGTCAGGAGGTTGCAAAAGGCAATCACATGACCTTGGTCAGAATTATGAGCCAGTTGCCAAGCATTTGAGTTGTGATCACATGAGTGTGTGTGTGTGTGGGGGGGAATGCTGCAAAGATTGTAAGTGTGAAAAATGATCATAGGCCACATTTTTCAGTGCCGCTGTAACTTTGAATGGTCACTAAATTTGAATGGTCACTAAATGAATTATAGGTCGAGGACTACCTGTAAATATCTGTGTCTGCTTTTGATTAATGTGGTGCAATTGGGACAGAGGGTAATTTATTTGGAAAATTCTTCTCCTCATTTCATGGAGGAAGGAAGGAGCAATAATTGGGAGCATTTTATGTCATCCACTTTCTAAATATATTCTAAGTATAGGTAATCTTTGACTTAACAACTGTTTGTTTAGCCACCATACTAGGTTGCAGTGGCACTGGGGGAAAAAAATGACTTATAACCAGTGCTTGCACTTAACAATTGTTGCAGCGTTCCTACAGTCATGTAATCAGAATTCGGGCACTTGGCAACTGGCATGTTATTTGCAACCATTGCATCATTCCTGGATCATGTGATCACCATTTATGTCCTTCCTAGCTAGCTTCCAGCAAGCAAAATCAATGGGGGAAACTGGATTCCTTAATGATTGTGTGATTCGCTTAGGAACTATGGCAAAAGCAACCATCTTGCTTACCAGTGGAAATTCTGATCCCAGTTGCAGTTGTAAGTCAAGGACTACCTGTATATATGATCACCTATAGTCATAGGTCGAGGACTACCTGCAAACTTTTGAATCTCTGTCCAGTTGTCTGGAATTTTCATTGAAACATTGAACTCTGCCATTTACAGGTCTGCCAGTGCAATTAAAAATACTGGAATGTATAGGACTAATTTAGCTGCACTTAGATCCTATTACAGCTAATTTCTTTTGGTCCATTGGTCCATTATATTTCCGTTCTGTCTTTCCTGAATACATACTGATGTTTAACTTCTTTGGCTTACCATGTCTTATCTTTTGGTGTACTTGCATGATGTTTCTTGCCACTACAGGGAATAGCGATATGGACATTGTATATATGCATAATGGATGGACTATATGGACTGAGAGGATATTTGCAAGATGGTGAAATGTGTTATAAAGTAGAAACTTGGCAACAGTTGTGGGATTCAGATAATTTAACAACCGGTTCTCTGTCCTAATGATTTCTTCCAACAACCAGTTCACCAAACTGCGCAGAAACTTAACCAGTTCTCGCGAAGTGGTATGAACTGGCTGAAACCCACCACTGCTTGGCAATGAAGCCTTTATAGTCATGTCTTTTCCAACCTAGCCATCTTATAGATTGTAGACCAGGGGTGGGCAAACTACAGCCCACGGGCCACATCCGGCCCGTTGGTCTTTTTAATCCGGTCTGCCGAAGATTGGTACAGAATTAAGGTTTGATGTGAATGATTGAATGATTGCATTCATTTGATTTTGACTTGTAATGACAGGCATTTCGACACCAGGTAGCGCGTTAGGTGCAGTGACTTGATTTTGTGGAGATTTTGCAGTTTTTTATATGTATCGTATCTTGTGCTGACCCGGCCCGTCTGTCAAATTTTAAAAGTCAATGAGGCCCCTGAGCCAAGAAGTTTGCCCACCCCTGTTGTAGACCATCTCAGGAACTCTTAACAGTGACCTGGCTGGCTGGGTAATTCTAGGAATTGAAGTCCACCTATGGAAGTTAACTAAGATAGGGGAGAATAATGTCAACAAAACAAAAGGTGACTCAAACGTTTATACAAATCCTTATGGAATCTAAACCCGGCAGCACCAAGAACTTTCTCTTTCTGAGAAAGCCCCTTGCAGCTTTCTCTCGGCTTCCTCCAGCCTTTGATCTGATTGTCCTTCTGTAATTAACCGTTCTTAGGGCGAAAAACAGGGTGCTGTGCCTTTAAAGTGCTCATCCTGAGCCTTGCAGAGGCAATTCTGCATAAGTCTTTGAATGAGAGAGAGAGGGTGTGTGTGTGTGTGTGTGTGTGTGTAAGTTGCCATTGGTAGCACTTTCTATGTCATCTCTTCCAGCAGCTGAGATTTGTTTCCTTCTGAATGGCTTGTCAGGAGTAATTAGCTGCTGTAACAAGTGGCGAGGAGCCTTCTTCTTCTTCTTCTTCTTCTTTTTTCCACTGGGGGCTGGAAAGACAGGCACGGCAGTGACACGGAAGGGGGTAGGGGTGTGTGGGGAATTCCAAGAACCATGTGCCCCAGGCATGATTCCTCCGATCACTGTTCCTGGCAATGAGATCCCTGTTGAGGAAGGGAAATAGATGACCTCCTTGGAGTTGCCGTTCCCATCAGGGTGAGTTTATTTTTAGGACGAAGTCACTAATGATTTTGGAATGATGTGGGGGGGGGGAGGCTGATAGAAGAGAAATCTTGTGCCGATTGCAATGAATCAATTCCTTGTAAATCTATTGTGCAGCTATCCAGCTATCATGATACGTCAGCGATGGGGGTTCCTGCTCTTCGGTGAGGATTTTGTGAATGGCTTTTTCTCCTTTCTTTCTTCTGAATGAAGAATATCTGATTCCATGACTTCTCCCTCCATGCAGCCTCTTCTTCAGACCTGCAGGGTCTGGCTGACTTCCATGTCACCAGTTTTACTGCTTATTGCTGTGCTTTCATTCTAGAGGGAAGAAGGGAATTCCCTCCCATAAATGCACTCTTTTCTTTTGTGTCATGAAGAAACTCTCCCTGCTGCACTCTTGACCAGGAAATGTTGTGCACACTTTCATTTTTCCTTTGGTTTTGAGGATGAGGTGAGCATCTTTTTAAACCCACCCATACCCTTCTCATTTTGAATTTCTGCACTTTGAATATGTACGTCGTAGGAGGTTGTTTTTGCAATGTAGGTTTGTTCAGATTCAAAGACTGTGAAATCGGAGCGAACTGTCAGCCAAATTTGTATCATTGAACACAGCAGGATGAAATGGATGCATTTTTGGCTTTCTTCCCTGTGTGTCATGATGGTCATATTATTGTTTTATATTGAACTGGGCTGCCTAGGAGGTATTTCCTCGGAACTTTTCTGGTTGGGTTCACTTAGATGTTTAATTGGCAGATCCTCAAAATATCTTTGTCTGAAACTAGTATGCTAAAACTGTACTTTTTTTTTCTAAATCAAAAAAGGTGTGATGGAAATGCTGAAGAAGCATTACAGTGTCCAAAGAAGGTTAATTTATGAGCTAGTGGGGTCAATAATGCACCACTGTCAAAGGTGAATGGAAATAACTTTAGCAAATGGATGTTCTCTTCAGAATTTGTTCTGGTTTCTCTGAAGCCAAAATCCAGGAAAGGAAAGAACGGGAGGAAGCTGAATTGCTGTTGCCATACTTCCACTTCTCTCTGTTTCGGGACTCCTTCCTATTAGAAGGTCCCTTGAGTGCACTTGATAACTCAGCTGGGAAACACTCTCTTTCTCTTAATTTTGTCTTTGTTCCTTGCTTTTGGACGTCTCAGAAGTAAACATGCCCAGCACATTCACAGTAAGCTTGCACTGCCTTTTTTTGAGTGTGGGTGGGCACCTCGGCAACCTGCTTTTCAAAAAAAACTGGCATGTATGTCATAACATTAGAAACTTTTCTTTTCTGTTCAGCACAAGCTTAGCTTGGTTGTGTGCTTTCTTTCCTTTCACGTTTGGTATTTTGTTTATTTCTTATTTCGATTGCTAAGTATTCTGCATATTCAGTGAACAGCAATGGTAAATGCAAAGCTCGATTGGATTTCATGTAGCTGCTGTGAAATTATATAACCCTCAAACTCGTTTTGTTTTGTGCAGCATCTCATTCTTGGGTGGGAAAGAGTTAAGAGCTATTTTTATGAGTGGGCATATTTTTTCCCCCCTATTCCGGAAAGAAGCAGCTGGTTCAGTATTCACCAGTGGCTAATAACCCCAGAATGTTCCTCCTCCCACTGTTGTTATTTGAAAGAATAAGGGAAATTGGGCAAAGAGAACGGATGCCAGGAAGCGGAGGTGTTGTGTCTCTGCAGGAATGGGTTAAAAGGAATTCCAGTGCAGTGTCGCATATCTTGACATTACAGAGGAGGTGGGTAATTTTCATGCTAAATTTTCAGGAAATCCCCATGGTGGATGGCCCTCTTAATCGTTGCCAAGAGACTGTTTTGACGTCACTGATGGCAGTTCCCATCTGCATCTTAATAGCTTTGAAAAGAGAGAGAGAGGGAGAGAACTGTCAGCTGATGCAAAACTGGTACTTGTACTGGGTAGGAGGAATATTTTTCCTTAATCTCCATCTTTGCAACAGTGAAATAGGCAGAATTCATACTTAAAGTGAATGTGTGGACCGTTTGCGATTTCTTTGAAAAATGTTGATATCTTTCTGTGTCTCATGGCTGGACTGGAAAGGAATTGTCTTACGAATTTACGTCATCAAAGGGGAAAGACCATGCTTTGTTTTGGCGCAGCCCTCAAATAGGAGAGGCATCAATATAAGTAGGGGGAGAAATGAAGGAAAAAGAAGGATGTTTAATGAGCCTTTAGTAAAGCTTGAAACAACTGGGAAAACATCAAACATGGAATCAATCCAGTTTCTACCTTGCACAACCTCTAAAGGGGTTTGTTTGAACAGAAATGGGTGAAAACAAAAGGTGAAAACCTTTTGCTATGTTCTGCAAAACTAATTACATTTTAAGTCAAGGCTATTACATTTCTTTTTTTTATTATTATTAGAGTCAGTACTCCTTCCCCCAAATAACCTTGGGAAATAATTAAAGCAAGATGCATTTCTGTATGATCCTGATCTCCCTATCTTTTCCAGAGAGCTTACTAATCTGATTCTGGAAGAATAGAGTTTCTTCTTAATTTAATAATGAATAAAAAATTTTCTTTTCAGACATCTCATCTGAATGGCTATAGTTTTTTCAGTATCATATTCAAAGATCAAAACTGGTGTGTACATAAGTATATATTTTACTAAATGTTATGTTTATCCTGACATTCTCTCTCCCCTTGCAGCAACTCACTGCCTTACAGAAATGAATGAAATATCCCATTTGAGCCATGAGTTTTAGGGGCTGCTAGCAGGCCATTTCAGGACAAAGTGTACATTCAACATATTATAGCTGGTTTTCTTATTTTTCTTATTTTTTCTTATTCTTAGTAGGGTTCAGTAAATAAAAGTTAACCCTAGGAGGTTCCATAGTAGTGCACCATATGAAAAAGTTTTGTTATGCTAAATTGCAGTTGCTTTCCTATTTTCTCATAAATATTCTTCTTGATGCAAATTTTGAAGATTTGGGGATGGTTTACAGCATGCATATAGCAACAGCAATAGCACTTACACTTCCATACCACTTCACAGTGCTTTACAGCCCTCTCTAAGCGGTTTACAGAGTCAACATATTGCCCCCAACAATCTGGATCCTCATACTGTACATATTGTTTTTTTTTATTCTGAAAGAGAAATTTAGGGATTGATATGATTAGTAGTGGTGGCACAGTTCCAAATCAGCCCCATGCCTCTGTGTGTGTGTGTGTGTGTATGTTTTTTTTTCTCGTGCTATTCCTGTATGTTTGCTTACAGGAAGAAAACAGCATACCCTAAACATAGTATTACAAGGAAGAAGCATAAAATAACTATCAAAATTCAAATATCTAGGAACAACATTCACTGAAAATGGTAAAATGGACGAAGAGATTAACATGATGCAGTAAGACAAACCAAGTATTAGGACAGCTTGCTTCACTCCTACAGCATAAGGCAGTACAGATCAGCACAAAGAAGCATGTCATACAAAGCATATTCATCCCCACCCTATGTTACCAGTGACAAACACGGACATTTACAACAAAACATAAACAAAAGTTAGTCACCACGGAAATGAGATGTTTGAAGAAAGCCGCTGGAATGACCAGAAGACATAACATCAAAAATGAGACCATAAGAGAAAGAATTGGCATAGAACCAATCTTAAACTACATACAAAGACAGCAAATTCAGACACCTTGGAGAGGATGTCATGGGATTCCATACCATACAAAGCATATACAAAAAGGGGAGAAGGTCAAAGGACACAAGGCACATCCAGAAGAAGATGGAGAAATAATATCAAAGACACGCTACCACAATATCAATTAACAATGATTGAGGCCACTGGAAGATCAAGAGACAGAATTTTGAATCTCCCTCTATACTAGGAAGTGGTAAACGAGGAAGTTATTCCTTTACTTCCAGATAGTTGTCTGAAATACATATCTTCTTGACAGCATGAAATAAAGTTTCTGTGAAATCACTGATTGATCATTACCAGGTGACAAATCTTTTCAGCTGCCAAATAATTGGAATATTGGGAATTCAATATGTAGAGCATCTGTACATTTGGACTTCAGTTGGCTTTATTGTTGGGAATGATACAATCTGGACATTACAGAATTTTAATTCTTTATTCCTGAATTAGAGCCAATAATGCAGGATGCTGCCACAATGAAAATGTTACCTATCTGAACTTTGGCACATCTTAGTTAAGTGTTTCTTCAACACATCCCGATAAGGAGCTTGTTCTAATAATTATCATCAATGTTTTATTGTTTTTGAAAATTGCTTCAATGTGAGATTGTTCTGGATGTGGATAATTGTTGCTGCTTTTCTTAAAAGTAATAATCACTACTTAGTTGTATGTACTGCACTGTGACGATAAAACAGCATTACTTAGGTTACCACTGTATTCTGCCTCTATAGGTATAAAGAAAGTAGCTGCCTGATATGGTTTGTTTTGTTTTTGCAGGCAGCAAAAACAGGTGAAAGTGGAGAATTCCTTTTTATAATGACAGCATTATAATGATAGTATTCACTTATCATTTATCAGTTGTCATAATCATTTATAATGATAGCATGTTGGCAGGTTGGTCAAGATGAAGAATCCTTTAAGGCATTTCCAGACACCAGTGATGGAACAGGGCTATGTGCTTGCACTCACATTGTTCTGCATGATATTGTTTGCCATGGTGAAAGATGCCTCCTGGGACAGTAATGCTGGAATCAGACTCAAGTACAGAGTAGATGGGAGGCTTTCCAACCTCATGAAATTTCAGGCTAACTCCACAGTGAAGGAAACTGTTCTGAGAGACTTGCTTTTTGCTGATGACTGTGACAAATCAATATGGATAAATTCTCCATGACTTGTGACAACTTTGAACTTACTATCAACATCAAAAAGACTAGAATTAGGCACCATCCTGCTTCTCATGCACCATACACAGAACCCAGATCACAGATACTACAAGCAGTGGACGAGTTTAATTACATATCTTCTGCTAAGCAATGTCTATTGATGGAAAAATTAATCTGCAGGAATAGCAGAGACAAATTCTGCTTTTAGTCGACTGCACTCCACTATGTGGGAAGGTCAAGGAATCAGTAACAAAACTGAAGGTCTACATAGCTGTGGTACTTACTATCCTTTTGTGTGCCTGTGTAAAGTGGGTTCTGTATCAAAGACATGCAAGACAGATCAACCACTTCAACACTACTCAACTTTGTAGGATAATAGGACAGCAGATGGCAAGATCAAATACCAGATACTAAACTTTTATCTAGAGCATGTCTATCATCAATCCACACACTGTTGAAGGAAACACAGATCCATTGGGTAGATCATGTCACTCACATGCCAGACAAAGCACATATTCAAGCAACTTATTTTTGGGAACACACTGCTGGAAGAAGTTAGTGTGGAAGATAGAAGAAACACTGAAGGCCTCCCTGAGACTGCTGAATATAGACACAACCATCTGGGAAATGATGACACAAAAGTGCCCTACTGGCATTGCCTCATCTATAAGAGCTATCAAGCATATGAATCAAGGTGCACAGCTGAAGCACAGAGTAAATGCAAGTCACATTAGGGCCAGAGCTACTAGTGCAACAACTGCAGTAGTCTTAACATGCCTGTCCAACATATGTGAAAACATTCTGGGCCCAAATAGGCCTGATCAGTTATCTTTGGACATATCACATCTAATCTTAACATGAGTAAAAAGAAAAAGAAGACACAGTGTCAAGAGTGTTTTTATCAATGACAATGAACAACCAACCACCATTTTTTATGCTTTCCTCTTAAGATAACAGAACCCTCACAGTAAAAAATGGGCTGAATTAGAACTTTTTATCCATGAAATAATAATTTTTCTAAACACAAAAGGAGTAGTAGCTTCATTTTAGTCCGCTTATTTTTCTTTGCTTATATAAAAGCAGGATATTTGGTGGTTATACTGTAGTTCTGTAGGCCTAACTTTTCCCAGGCTTAGTGTGATTTAACAGCTTGATTTAATAACTTGGAGTGGTAAAGAAGATTTGTGAATTATTTATCTATTATCTTAAACTTCTGCAACTTACTGTGTGATCTCAACTTTATCTAAATCTTATTTATAGATATAGAGATTTTGGTTAAATAAATGATATCTTCCCCCCCCCCACTGCAAAAAAAAAAACTCCAGTTACAATGTCATGTTTTTAATTAACACATTCAATCAACATTCACTGTTAGAAAGAATGTGAAGTTTTAGAGTCACTGGTGGCATCTCCTTTGCCAGCAATGACTTCTACTAAATATTTCTTGTAAGATAAATTGTACATGTTCCTTGGCGGTATTGTTGTCCCTTCCCTTGAGGATCTTGTCATGTTACATGTCCCACATTTTTTAAAAACTTCATCTCATGAATGGATTACCTTAGAATCTCCTGTAGAATTTGCTGGTATTGTCCAGAATCCATTGTTCTTATAAGGATGGCAAGCCACCTTTGATTGAAGCTGGGAGCAGCCCCAAATCATGATATATTTGCCACTTTAGTTCACATTTCTAGTGAGGGATGGTCTTGTAAATTTTGTGTTTTGTTTTCTCCAAATATAAAATTCCTCAAGAATTCCATTGAGATTTCAATTGGAGAGTGGGTGTTCAGCTGACTGCTAGATAGTGTTCTGATGGCCCATCCGCTGTATTGTACAAGTGATAGTGAGATATACAATTGTATTTAAATATGACCTACAGATCTATTGCTGTTATTCTGAGTTTCTTTATGAGGTTGGAGTTTATGTACTGTATATCTTGGTGTTGGGGTGACTTTCGTTGGATAACTATTCCTAGAGTAACAGTGATATTGCAAGTTCTCCATTTGTATACCATCTGTTTGCCAATGGACTAATAGAAATAAAAGTGTTTGGTGGTGGTTTTGTAGGCATTTCCAACCCCATAGGCATGATAAACCTTTTTATGCAATCTATAGTATATCTTTTGACTAGAGCAGTGGTTCCCAACCTTTTTTTCGCCCCGCACCCCTAAAGAAATTTCACTTGAACCTCGCACCCCCTGAAATAAATAATGAATAAAAATGCCAACATATAGCCAATATCCTATTATTTACCTGGACTTTTCTCGCACCCCCTGGAATATCGTCTTGCACCCCCAGGGGGTGCGAGCACCCCAGGTTGGGAATCCCTGGACTAGAGGATGAGTCACTTACTTGAATTGTAAAGAGCAGACTTTGATGATATCAAACATTCAGCGTGAGCCATATATGTGTACTGTATATACAGTATTTATTTATTTAGGATGCTTTCAAGTCAGTATTGACTCCTGGCAACTGCCTGGACAAGTTCCTGCAGTTTCTTGGTAAGATTTAATCATCTGCCACTGCCTCCTTAGAGCAGAGAGAATGATTGGTTTAAGGTCACTTAGCTGGGTTATACCTAAGGTGGGACTAGAACTCACAGTCTCCTAGTTTCTAGCATGCCTTAAATACTATACCAAATTGGCTCTCTTTGGTGGTATAATCCCCACTTAAATTGATTTTTCATAGTTTGCAACATCTGCCAGTTGACTCCTCAGAAGAGAGCTAGGTTTCACATACTTTTTCCAATGACAGTGGAAAGACAGTGAAATGATTTAATATGTTCAATGAAACCATAATACAATGTATGGTTTTGGTTGTTGTTTCAATAAGACTTAGATAGTCATAGTAAGCCAAGGTATCACTTATATTACAAGACTGCAGATACTTCTAAAGAGTTTGTAAATTTCTCTTATATTGTAACTGTACACTCAAGTTTCCTTCCATTGGAGTCTAACCAGAGTTGTTACCATTATAACACCTCTAGGTTTCATATAGGTAAATGTGTAGACAACTCATAGACAATTCGATGAATACTGAAACTTATTTCTTGACATATCTATCTTAGTTTCATCAATCTTACTTTTCTGTTACAGGCTGTTGCATGACATAAAGAATCTTGGAAATTGTTGGCTAGTTGCAACTAATAGTTACCTCTGTTGACTAATAGCAAATGTTTGTGTATGCCTTAGCTATATTTATGCTTTGCTTTTAATGGGTTGGTGGGGGTCAGCATAACTGATCATGCTGTATTACTGGCTATAAAATTTATGTAACATCTTAAAAGTGTTATAAAGATGCTACAAAAGGTGAGTTGATATTTCCTTTGGTTAATTGAGTTTGCAAGCTTAGTTTGTTTCTCTGAATTTAATGCTGCTTATGTCATGGGGAAAAAAACATGAACAATCCATCATGACAGTAACTTTAATTAATTTCCTGAACTAATTTGAGGTGCTAAAGCACCTGGAAGTCAGAAGACCTCCTGTTGTTTTTCTCCAAAATATCTAACAACTGCTCTGAGAATAGAGTGTGAAATGACTGTCTATCTACAATAAAGTTGTTAAATCTCTTCTGGTCTATCTTTAGCCAATAGATGCAAGATATTTCAGCAGGAACTGGATCAGGAGTGTGTTACTATAGTTCCAGGGCCTCATGGAACCCACAACCCTTAATCTATTGTGATAGCAGGAGGGAAATTATTAAATGAATGAAGAGCAACCAAATGATATTGAATTGTTTTAATTACCAGTAAATGAAATCCAGCTTTAATCCTTGTTTGTTTTGTCTCCAGCCACTTTAGGGAGTGTGGCCCCCAGTAATGCATCTCAAAGGCCAAGTGTAGCCTTGAGTCAGAAAAATATTGTGCACCCCAGATCTACTTAAAAGGAAATTCTGCTGAAGAGCAGTGGAGTATTGCTAATGATCTCATACAGACTGGAACAAATGGACCCCTGTGCTTTTTTCATTGGTTATTTTTTTCCCCCAGATTCAATTATTTTTACCCGGTAGAATTCCAGCAGTGTTTCTGGTTTGCCATGAATACCAGATATCTTTAAGTGCTCATGTATAACAGTAACTTGGAACAAAGGGAAGGAAAAGAAGAGAATGGATTCTTCCAAAAAGTAATGCATTTAAGCCTGGGGTTCTTAAATGACAGAAAGATGCCCCCGAGGAAGAGAAATAGCTGCCCTGTGTGCCTTTATTTTTACTTAAAAATGTATATCCCATCAATACTACTAAAAACTGCGGCCATCATTGTTACTGACAAATACAGGATTAAAATAGCCAAAGGCAACATAGTAAAAGGCAAAACACAACCCAAATATCAACTTTATAGTGTTTAAAGAATCTCTCAGAATTTTGAGAGTCCCTGGACATAGCTTCCTTTGGCTGACTAGCGTAGCTTGTCAGTTGGAAAGTTGCTTTCTTAAGGAAACGGAGTTTCCTGGATGCTCAAGGCTCAATAAAATTTAATCACTAAAATTGATCTCATTGCTTCTGACTTTTTTCCACAACCCAGCAGAGTCTTCTCCAACCTGGGTGCCCTCCAGATGTTTGAAACATCTCTCAGAATTCTCAGTATTGCGCTCCTGATTGGATCCCGGTTTTGTCAGCCGAAGTCAACATATCTGTAGGGGACACCCTGCTAAAGTAAGACTGGCTTACTTTGAAATAAGAGCATAACGTCATCCTTTTCTTGATTTTTGCAGAACTTAGAGGAACACAAAAGCAAAGGCAATTTACTCTGTTCTTGTTGAGATTTGGAGGAAGCTAGGCAGGTTTGCTGGACAATATTCAGCATTGATTCAGAATTTGTATGTTCAAGTGGAAGAGAGTAATAAAGGAGATGAATTCTTTCTAGATTGTCTTTAAGTAATAACAATTTGTCTTTATCTTACTGGACCCCTAATCGTAACCCTCTCACCCTGAATAAGACAATAGAAACAAGGTGTCTATCTCCATCATGGTTGTTGTAATTAAGTTGTTTTCTCCCACTCCTTTTAAAGTAACTTTTAAATAATCTCCCTCTGTAGACATTCCTGTCATCTAATTGGGCTGGAAAGTAGCTAGGTCCCATCTCAGTGTTTTAAATCAAGCTATACAATCATAGAATCACCATAACTACTATGCAGGAAAGCAGATTTTATTAATATGATGGATAAAAATGTAAAATGGTACACTATTGTCTCAAAAAAGCTAACTTCTTGGTTCCCCTTTTAGGTATTTTCTCACCTTCACTTTTGAACTGATTACATTCAATAAAGGCAATTCAGACGGCTTTTAATGCAGCTATGATTGTGCAGAAATGTGCATGCCATTGTCTTGCAGGAATAATGGTAGCGAAGAGAGGAGTTGATTATCTTTGTAACTGGAGTCAAGTGCCGATACAAATTATTTCAGATCAAAAGATGTTCTCTTGTATGTATTTGTAAATATTAAAAAGAAATAACCTGAAAAAGTACCAATAAAATAATTCAATATACCAAATGTAGCAGCAATGTGGATTATACTAGTTCTGTGGGTATTTAGTTTGCTGATGGAAGGGTTAGTTAGGGTCATAAATGACAACTTTGCAGTGAAATCTGATGTAATGTAGAATGTTTGTAGAAAAAATGATGATGCAGTAGAAGACAAGTGGTAGTCGGAAATGAAAAAAACATGGGTGTGTCAGTTTTAGAGGCATCTTTGACTCATTATTCTTATTTTTTGTCATTACTACTATCCAACTTACAGTGTTTTTGAAGAAAACAATCTTGGCTGTCAAAAACAGAAATAAATACTAACGAAACTGCACATTTGCCCTATATGAATGATCTGAAGCTTTATTTTAAATCAGAAATTGAAATCCAGTTATTGACAAATAATTGCAACATTTTTAGCAGAGATATAACAATGGAATTGGCCTAGAGAAATGTGCTACAATAGCAATAAACTGAGGTAAAATGCTGAATAGCAATGGAGTTGAAATACTTAATGGCCAAACTGTGAGGAGCCATCAGGATGGAACTTATAGGCATCTGAACATTTTACAGTTGGATAATATCAAACATAGACAAGTTAAAAAATGAGATTAGTAAAGAATACAATCAAAGGATTAAATTTTTTTTTTTTGCTAAACTGAACAGTAGAAACACTACCAAAATCATCAATATCTGGATTACATCTGGTATACAGTACTCTGCTGGAATTATTAATTGGACACAAGCTGAACTGAACAGTTTGGACTAGAAAACAAGAAAACTCATGACTATTCATGATGCATGACATCCTCCATAGCGATATTGATAGAGTGTTCTTGCCCCACAGAAATGGAGGCAGTGATTTACTTCAAATCAGTCAAGCTGTTGAAGAAAGAAAGCATGTGTTGGCTGATTAAATAAAAAACAGCAGCAGCGAAGAACAAGCACTGATGCAAGTTAAAAATGCCTTTACCAACTGTACAGGAAACAAATCATGAATGTGGCAATGGTTTACAACTGTAACATTAAAAAAAAAGCCCGGTAGCTTGATTTTGGCTGCTCAAGAGCAAACTATTTAAACTAATGCAATTAGGCCAGAATTGAAAAATCATCAAATGATTCAAATTGCACATCAAAGTGCAAAGAAGCAGAAAAAAGAGTAGATCAAATACTCCTCTCATGCAAGATGATAACACAGACAGATTATAAACAATGATATAATATAGTCACCAGTTGATTCACTGGAACATCTATAAAAATTACCATGTGCCATGGGTGGGAACATAAGAGTGAAAAAAAGTAGTAAAAATTGAGCAGATTAAAATATTGAGGGATTTCTAAATACAAATGGATAAAGTCTTGGTGCACAACACCAAGATTTAATTGTGGTTGAAAAAAATAAATGTGGATAATTGATGTGGCAACACCATGGGATTGTGGAATAGAAGAATGTCAGGATTCAAGTCCCCACGAACATGCCAGGGTAGTAAGAATTCAAGTTTTGTATCTCACTTCTATCAACAAAGTAGTTAAAAAATACCATTTGAACAAAATAGGTCCATTATTTTGACCTGTATGAAAGTCTCAAAGCAACACCAACAGAACAGCTTTCTTTTTTCCTTTTCCCTTTCCCTGTATTTAGGCCACCATGACTGAAGGAATTCAGGTTAAAGCATCTGCAGCTGAATTAAAGCATCTTTGCCTCTATTGTTCTATCTCCACCCATGAGTGTACAGAAGCTGAGACTGTCGTTCTTGCAAAGCATCCTGTACACCCACTTACAGAAATGCAGCTTTTCCATACCTTCCCTTAAGCTCAGTGTGTGTGTGAATGTCTAGCAGCTTTTAACGAAAGAAGCACCCTGTTACTTCCAAAGGGTCTTGCATGGCAGGCCTATGGAACAACTTTAGTTTGTTTTTGTTTGTTTTTTTTTAAATAAAGAAACTTGGGAACCTAGATGAGAATTTAAAAAATAAAAGATGTCTTGTCGCTCATAGTGATAAGAGACCGTTGCCAGGGTGGCATGATTCAGATTGGCTGACCCAAAGGCCAATGAATAAATAGGAAGCAAAAAGCATCATCATTTAACCTTGCAGGAGGTACTAATTCAGAAAGATGTAATGTTGACCTCAAATCCTTGTACAGAGCTATAGAACCAAATACTTAACCAACAGAAAAGAGCTGCTCTGGATTATAGTGATCTCTTCCTACCGTGATCTCTTCTTTTGCGTTAGAAAACAAAAACAAAAACTGTGTTTTTGCCAACTGTTTTGACGGAACAGGCCATATGAAGGCAGCTGCTTCATGACTGATTGTAGTCAGAGTCAATTTTTAATTGCCAGTCTTCTTTGATTTGTCTGGAAACATCCCCCCCCCCCCAAAAAAAACCCAGTCCCTTCTTACACCACAAGTAATTAAACACATCTTCCTATCCAATTTCTTCTTTATTTACTTCCATGTTAATATGGGATAGAAGGAAGAATGTAGTTGATTTTTTTCCTGGGCAGGCTGATCCAGCCACTCATCTTATACATGTGCTCGATTTCTTTCTCAAAGGTTACTGTCAAAATATCAGGTAGGAAGAACATTAGCAGATTTTATATTGTCCAAAATTGTGGGAAGAATATTTTCTTGGAAAACATTTGCAGTTGTCTCTGCTGGCACCAGTAATATAATCTGGCTAGCTAGACCAGCAATCTGTTTCCCAAAAGAAACTTGCAGTCATGCATTGAATAAAAAAAAAAAATAGAACAATAAATCCTAACCTAATGTTTTTATATCATTTCATTCCTGCCTCTTGGAAATTTATTTTATTTATTTGTTATATTTATTCATTAAACTTATATGCTACAATCTCACTAAAGGTGACTCACCATATTAGTGTGGAGTGGCCTGTTTGTGAGTTGCCCATGATCAAAGAATGTATGTAATGAGGAGCAGAATTATTATAACATTGGGAATAGAAATAGATGCATAGGAGAACTGTGTTCTTTACTTAGAGTGGAAAGTGGCTGACTTTATGCCATGTTTGTACATTTCCTGAAGGCACCTGCATGGCAAAACAGAGTGATAAAGTATGAAAAGGATTTGAAACTCATAGGTATGACATCCCAAAATGAACTGTATATCATAGCTCCATAAACCATCGGTTAAGGAATTTGATATCTGGTAAAGGGGATAAATGTTTCCTTTGATGACCCAAAATAAAGGAATTGAGAAGATTTTCACTTGGTAGATTTTTACTGCCAAATGTAAAGAGTCTTCAGAAATTGTGGGTGCTCCAACACCGAAAGTTTTCAAGAAGAGATTGGATAACCTTTTGTCTGAAATGGTATGGGAATGTGATGGCAAACTTATGGCACATGTGCCACAGGTGGCACGCAGAGCCATTTGGGCGGGCACATGAGCTCCAGCCAAACTTACCTGCACTGCGCATGCGCTCGCCTCCCAGCTGATTTTTGACCCATTTGAGGCCATTTTTGCCCTCCTGGAGGCTCAAGGAAAGCCTCTGCAGCTCCGGGAAGCCAAAAAACGGGCCTCCAGAAATACCAGAAGTGCCGGAATGGGCCCGTTTTCAGCCTCCCGAGGCTGCAGAGGCTTCCCTTGAGCCTTCGGGAAGGCAAAAACAGCCTCAAACAGGCTGAAAATCAGCTGGGAGGCACGCGCATGCGCAGTGCAGGTAAGGGAGGGGTGGGAGTGTTGCATGCACATGTGCAGGGGGTGCAAGGCGCATTGTATTGTGGGTGCCGGCACACGTGCGTGCATGCTATCGCGCATGTACATGCTTTCCACACACCACAACCAAAAGGTTCGCCATCACTGATATAGAGTTTCCTGTTTGAGCAAGGGGTTGGACTAAAAGACCTCCGATGTCCCTTCTAACTCTGTTATTTTGTTAATCTCTTTATATGTACACAGAGATACATTGCAGAGACAACTCAAGTGAAATTCCCCCAGTACAGAACTTTTCAGATCCAGAATGCATTTTATTATTGTAATATGTCAACCCGAGAGTGTTTTGACCCATCTATAGAAACGATTGCTTCATATTAGCTGGGTGTCGGTCCTGATGTCAATTTGGTTTTTTTTTTTTTTTTTAATTTAATTTTTCGACTAACAGCAGGAATAGAAGGCTGCCATTAATGGTAGGCAGTCCCTTGGCAAGACAGATTGATTTCATTAATTCAATTATGTATTTTGAAGATGGGTAATGGCTTTTTCTCTTTGCCTTACACCTACAAACTAGATTAAAAAATCTAACATTTCTTTCCTGTGCTTCCTTTCCACCTTTCTATGGTTATTCCTGCAGTTGCTTCTCTAGGTTCTTTGTCATATGTTTTATTTGGCTGGTGTTGCTGCCATTTCTAATGCACATCTCCCTTCCCCTCTCCACACACCCCAATTTTCCTTTTGTCCAGTTCCTGTGAACCTCAACGTTTTCCACAAACCTTATAGGCCACAGAGCATCATTGTCAGCTGCCTCCTTGCTCCAATCCATGTTTGTCCTGAGGGAAGTGTGGCTGATTTATTCACACAGAAAGAGAAATCTTTTCACCAAAGAGGGTTTTTCTTCTTCCCCACCCTGCTTTGAATAAAACACTCGGGCGAAACGTAATAGTTTTCTTAATTTGACACACCAACCAGCATCTTGTGAATGTGGAACATATATAACTGGCTTCTATAGCAATTTCCCACTGAGGCAGAGAGGAAATAGGTCAGCTGGGGACGGTAGCGATGGCAGAGGCAGTGAAGTGCATGCAGTGAGGATGGCAGAGTGTGGGGTGGCCGAAAGAGCAGAGATGGTGGTGGTGGGGAGTTCCACAAGTTGTGATCATAAACGCAGGCAGACTGCCAGGTGCTTGAATTTCGACCATGTGACCATAGAGACGCTGTACTGGCCATAACTTTTGAGGACCAGTTGTAACTACCATTCATTCAGCACTATCGTAACCTCGAAGGGTCACTGAACAAATGGTCATTTTGTGAGGACCCAAGTGCATTGTCCAGGCAGAGAAGAGAGCTAGCTTTTCAAGCTGGAATGCCTTCCTCAGAAGGAAGAAAGTGAGCAGGAGTTATGAATCCAGGAGGAATCCCAGATTGCACACAGGGTCTGTTTGGGCCAGTGCAACCCCTTCCAGCACCAGACACTGTACGTATGAATGGTAGTTATGGCAGTATATCAGCAGGAACAAACTCCCAGCTTTCTCTGGGTCCATCAGTTGCCAGAAGAATTATGGATCTTTTGCATTAAAAATGAACTTATGATTTATGGTTTTGTTGATTAGGCAGAATAAGATAATAGAAGGAAGAGAGTCATGATGCAACCCTAGAGAAACAGGTTAAAATATAAATATACTTATAACTGCTTTAAAGATAGTAAGCCACTGTTTTATATTTTTTTACACCTTTTTCTTCCAGTTTATTTTTTTCTTTACTTTCCATTTTTTGTAACCTTTAGCCTTTTATTTCTTCCTTTATTTTTTTTTCTTTTTCATTCTACCTTAGTTTGTATTAGTTCTCTCTCCCTTCCTCCCCACATATTCACACACAAATGAGACCCGAAGAACAAGTCTTAAACTGATGCTACATAATCAGTTTACATCCCTGGTTAGATATTTTATTTTGAAGTTTGGCTTAGATTGCTGAGATTCTGAAGGCTTTGTTTCAGTTTTCAGCCCCTGTCCCTGATCATTCAACAGATGAGGAAAAATAAACTTCAGCAGTTCTCCATATGACCTATTTCTCATACTAGAAAGGTCTATGTGATCTTTACCCCAATTTTTATTAATTATTATATATCTCTAGTAAGTAATTTTACAGTTTTAAATGTGTCAGTCTTACTATAATTTATTAGGAAATCAATGTGATTTTGACACAAATTGTCAAATGTAATTTTAAGGTTGTCTTTCAATAAACTAAAGATAATACTCTTCAGCAGCTTGTGCTGTTCAGGGCTTTACATGAACAATTGCTGTTGCTGGATGGTATATAAGTACAATAAGTAAGAAATTAAGTTGAGTTAAATGCAATAATTTTAATTCTGGAGGCTTGGATGCATTATATAATCTTAATTTGTTATCCTGATTAAAATTCTTCTAGGACATTGAAATTTCTCCTAAAATTTTTATAGACCTATTTATTTAAATGCTCAAACCCAAATTGAGTTACTTATTTTATAATAAACAGAAATGTAAAGATTATAATGGAACTCAATCTTAGGCACTTTCTTTTATATGGACTTAGGTTCCTGGAATTGCCCAGTTAGAACAGCCATTGCTGACCATTCTGGGGGTTAAAATGATAGATCTGGAAGCTGCAATAATAGATCTGGGGAAGTCACAAAATATATTATGCTGCAAACCTTAATGTTGTCCTTGATTGCTATTTTTGTGCATGCTGATAGTAGGGATATTGGTCAATCTATATAAATGTGAGTATATAAGTGATTCCCCGAAGCCAGTATCTGTAGGCATTCTGAAGTGGAAGCTCTTTGTAAATGTTTGAATGGGAAGCAAACTTTTTATGCTAGATAAATTATTGGTTCTATTCTGTTGATAATTTGTGAAGTTCCTCCTTATGTATGCACTTATTAGGCAACTGTATGTAACTGATGTAGCTTCTTCCAGGGTGTTCTGAAATTTAATCTATACCAGGAAAAATGTACACTCTATAAAATGCATGAAAAATAGTAAGATTGCTGTTTTCTCTCACAAATGCATCCCTTATCCCTTGCTGTGCTTTGTTTACTTTCCAAATAGTGGCAAGCAATCTTGAAACAGTGTAGAATGAGAAATAAATGAAGCTGTTATATTGATATAATTAATTTTGAATGGTACATGCTTCTGCTGTAGAATAACATTATCTTAAAACAAACACTACAAAAAGATAACTTACTGTATGTCTGTCTCTCTTAGCATTCTATTCTATGATGGAGGTATATACTGAGCATGAAATGTTAAATGAAAGTCAGATGAGATCCAGTTTGATCTAGAGACCCAGTTTGATCTAGTGGCTAAGGCACCGGTCTGGAAAGTGAAAGTCAGTGAGTTCTAGTCCCACCTTAACCATGAAAGCCAGCTGGGTGACCTTGGGCCAAACACACACTCTTAGTCCAAATCATTTAATAGGATTGTTGTTGTGGGGAAAAGAAGAGGAAGATGTGTTGGATATGCTCGCAGCCTTGAATTATTTGTAAAAATACCAAAGGTTGGAAATAAACAAACAACAAAAGTTAATTCACTGCATAATATGCAGCTAAGTAGAAATCTTCTGGTGTAAGAAGCTTTATGGGAGCTGGCTGCTTTTCCATCAAATGTGTCACTTGAGTGGGAATGTTCATGCTTACAAAATTAACTGATTATCAATCTGTGTGAGTGGGTGTCTCTTGGCATTTGTATAATCTCAGAATCTGATTCTCACAATCTGATTTTACTTTTAACATTGAAGAGGAGAAATGGCTTGGATTCTCCTTTTTTTCCTTCTTCTTCTAGGTCAGGTCTTGCAGGAATTGTGTTACACTTGGTGGCAACTGCATTCCTTCAGGCTATGCTTAAGTGATTTCTGAAGCCATTTATCCTTTGGCCATTTTCCCCAAGCTATCTGGAAACTGAGAAGTGTATCTTAACTACATCCGGAAGACATTGAGTTGGGAAGGACTGGGTTATATAAGCAGAAGAGTAAAAAATTAGCGAGTCCAGCCTGCCCTTCAAGAAAAACAAAACAGATTTTAAGGATTTTTTTAAAAATAAGATAGGATGGACAGTTAATCCTCAGATAACATGTGAGATGTCTCAGCATGTGGCATCACCTAGCCAATTTTATCTGGGCCTTGGAATCTAAGTTTAATTGGCCTAGGGCTGAAATTGTGTGAAGGATCAGGCTGTTGACTAGACTGAGAAATCGTAAATACATATTGAGAAAGGTAACATCAGTTTCACAGTGTTTTCAATACCTGCATGAATGCTTTATGGTCACCACATAAGGGGGAAAAAAAATCTTGTGAATCTGCTCTGAATCTGAGAAAGAACTGTTGCATACAACAAAGTGATTCTGTCTGGCAAGACAGTTACAAGTTTGTTGAACTGTGCTGTATCTTTTTGGGGATGTCCGTGTATTACGGGTGAAGTTAATGATTTTTGAGTCTTCCCTGCTGTCAACGAAGAGAGAACCTTAGTTGAACTCAAAAACCTCAGTTGATGCTAACTGTGTAGGATTTATGACTTTTTAATTCTCTCTGTTCCAAAAATGATCTCAGCCAGATCATCTCTTTTGCTTATGTTGGTGTGTATGCATTTATGTGTATGATGCAGTAGTAGGGCAGTAATTATTGTATGTGTGTGCATGCATATTGTGCATGCATTATATAGAAATAATAAACTTGTTTTGAGTCACCTCATGTTGGAAGTATAATTGCCTTTAAAAAGGGAGGATTGTGAATGATTGTGAAGAAACTATGACTTTAGTGGGATCATTTCAAACAGTAATCTAAAGAATCCAGATAAGTCAGTCAAGGAAAATGAACACATACTTGATCAGTGGGTTCATTTTTATTCTGGAATAGTTTATTAACTAATAATTACATAAGAGTCAGATTTGGGTAAGTTGCCGGCATGTTAACTACACCAGGATAGTGTCAGCAGTATTAATTAACTTCATTCTTTGAGTAATTTTTTTGCAGTGTTTCTTAGATGCTTTCAGATGAGAACTTGGGAAGTTTCTTCTTTTTAAATTAAAACTGACTGATAGGAATTGTTGGATATCAGATGGTGTACTAGATGCCAGATTTCATGCATTGGAATGATAGATTAGTAAGAAGGATAAAAGAATTTTTCTTTTATTCTACATACCCACTTGTTTACTTCACAGTACAGCACTTGCCACTGATGAGACCAATGTTGTTTTATTCAACTTAAAATGTCTTTCTGATGCAGTATAGGTTTTTTCCAGACTTTTAAAATCAAGCAAGTCTGTTGTCTCTTACAGTGCAATGCTCTGATTTGGGAATTGCCTAGAACAGGGGTCTGCAACCTTAAACACCCAGAAAGCCATTTGGACCCGTTTCCCACAGAAAAGAAAACCCTGGGAGCCAATAATTTAACAACTGTTGTGATTGGGTGGGCGTGGCCAACTGGGCATCACTCACTTCCACCCAGTCACCTCCTGATCTGGAATATGGAGTGAGTCTCTATCCCCCACTATCACCCTTACCTTCTCAGGCCAGGCATGGAGAGGAGTGCCGGAGCCAGCCAGTTGTGGGATCGGAGCCGCAGCAGAGGGCCAAAAGAGCTGCATGTGGTTTCAGAGCTGCAGGTTGCAGACCCCTGGTCTAGAACTTCAGCTGAAGTTGCGTAGACCTGCTGAAGATCGCTGTGCAAGTCAGTCACACTTGACATTTTGAATCAATGCTTCATGTTGATGTTCATTTCCTAAGCTTTTAAAGCCTCAGATTTATTTCTCTTTCCTAGGCTGCTTGCAGTGGAGCTGAGGTCATTTTAGATTTTCTACAATATGGTTGATCTTGTCATTCTGTTCATAAGCATGCATATATTTGTTGTTTCCTTCTCCATGTAGTCCTTCTTATCATTCTTTATAACATTCTTTATATATTAACTCCATGGGTCTTCATTAGATTTTCCCTCAGAGTAACCCTGTCAAGATTACTGGATTTCTGGGAATAAGAAGGAAATGGCAGGCTTTCCTTCCAGAGATACTTGATCTTCATTAAGGTTCAAAGAGAGAAGTTTGTCTCTTTCCATACTGGTCAGGGGAGGAACTCCCAGGTTTAGGTTCCAGCTCCTCAGGATTTTGCTTCTTCCATCTTTTGCTTTAGCCCCTCTTTTGGGCTTCATTTCAGGCCTATACATTCTGTGGCTCCCAACAGACTATCCTTGGAGGAAAGCATTCTTCAAAAGAAGAATGACTAGAAAGCAAACAGGTCTGTCCTAAAGAAAAAAACATCCCCCCCCCCCCTAGAAGTTCTCATTAGCTGTTTTCTCATTGGCTAAAATCATACCTAGAACATGTTAGTTGTTCTAGATTTTGGTGGTACAACCAATGTCTCTTGCTTGTTGACTTTTTATTCCCTTTCTCCTCCAAATGGTCTATAGTAGGGCTGTCAAACTGCCGGCCCACAGACCTGATGTGTCATGCCCTGCCCCCACCCCAATGCCTGGTTTAGTGAAGGAAAAAAAATCCCAATACATCATGGGATGCCACCATGATGACATGAGTTTGACACCCCTGGTTTATAGGGCAGCTCTCCTGACACTTCCCAGCCTCTTCACTTTCCTCTTTCAGCTATTTCCATATGTTAGGTTCTGAGGACAAACTAAATAACCTGTTTCTCATATGCAGATTTTTTTCCACATCCCTAATAGCAATCATAATATTACAGGTTGGGCTGGGCTTTTATAAAGTAAGTGAAATCGATATACTTTTCACTGATGGCTTAGATACCACATTCAGGAGAGTGCAGGCAAATCTTTTGTTAATAAGTCATACATAGCTCAGTAACAGAGCTTTTGCCTATAAGCTGCTGCAGGTGTAAAAGGTTTGAGTGAGAGTCACCAATTCACACATGACATGTATTAATATTTACTTTTAAATGCCTAATATTGGCAGGAAAGTTAGTTACCTACAATATGTAGAAATGACATGGTGAGCAAAATTGTAAAAAGCATGGATCCCTCCACTAATTTGTCACGAAAGTGTACTTTCTTAACATATTATAAGAATGAACCAACCATTCTTCTCTCTCCTCCCCACTTGAGTAACAGTTGTCTTGAAAATCACCCTTCTGGCATCCACATGGGTAATTACCAAAGCCGCTGGTTGTAAAATCAGGAATAATGTATGTTTGGTGCTCTACAGCACTACAAATTAAAGAGAAATTACTTTGAATTAGTCTGCCTGTATTAGTAAATCCAACCTATGGCCAACATTCAATAAATCTTTGTAGACTTTGACTGCTTTTCTGTTGAGTTTTGGCAGTTGCTTAATAAAATGATTTGATGAACACTCTCTAGGGCTTTTGCTTTCTGTTTCCAAATTGTTTGATACCAACAAGCCTTCAAAATACGCACTCTACAGATTTAGCAAAGCATAGGCAAGGCACAGTGCTTAAACCAGCATTCCTATTTCGCTGAATTTCTGTAAGACTAGCCACATTCCTAATCTTGTATTAAATTAGCAGTGGTATTTTCTTTTCTATTTTTGCATGTTGTTAAAATAGCTTGTTAATGAAGGGGGTGGGGAGTCTAAGCAGCACTAATAAAACTTAAGAAAAGTGGGAAACACTTCTAGATATGATTGCTTCCCTTAAATGCAAAAGCCACCTGAATTCAAGTCCCAGGAATGTCTGTTTAAGAAGATGCAGTTAGTTCTGAAAGGTGACTTACTGAATTATTTGCAGCCTGCAGCAACTGTTTTTTTTTTTTTTTTTTGGGGGGGGGGGGGATGAAATGGTTTTTGTAATTTAAATGCAGTGGTAAACTCCTCTAGGAAGAATAGCAGTTCTGGGAGATCTGGATTCAATCAAGTATAGATATCAACTTACTTCATGGCTGCTTTCCTAAAAATTGCTGTAATGTATAGCTCCCCCCCCTTTTTTTTTTTTTTTTTGCTTAAGCTTGAGGAAACTTCTTTTAATTCTCTTTTAACTTTAGGGAAGGCTCATTGTAATTCTAACAGAGATATTGGAGAAAATATCTACCAATTAGCTATATGTTAATGTGGATGGAAAACTGGTGTATTGTCCTGTATGCATTGCATTGCATTTGCATTGCTTTGCTTTGCTTTGCATTGTCACTTGAAGTAGTTTTGGAGTAGAGCAGCATAGAAATACCAGTAATAAATATTTCAAGTGTACTAGCATAGTATATACTTTATATACTCCATTACATATTGAGTATATCTGTCGGATATCTTTTACTGGCCAATCTAGCTATTGAGAAGGGGCTGATTAGGACCACATTGGGTAGGAAAAGAGAATGTAAGTCACCCAGCCATATTATTGATAAAAAGAAACTATATATTAAAAGAGAACTAGTTTGATGTCATGGGTCAGTTGCTGGCCTAGGAACTAGATGACTCTGAATTCTAAATCTCCCTTAGCATGAAAGCTCAACCCACCTCATAGGGCTACTGTTGTGGGGAAAATAGAAAAGCCAATAATACTATATTCCTTTATCAAAAAGAACAGTTATTTGGGAACTGCTTTGTCAAAAACTGAGTAGGGAAGGTACACTGAATGTTCTTTCCAACTGCAACAGATATGAATTGATCTGGAATCTGTAATAATATATCTTCCAATAATAAGAAAGATTAATCTGTGGATATTTAGGGGTTTAAGAGATTTTAAAAAGCCTCTTTTAGACAAGCTTCAATTAAACAAGAGGCAAAAAAATAGGAAACATTATAAATAATTAGAACTATGTTAAAAACAAACAAGTTCCAAGTCTTCTCCTCCTGCTTGCAGGTATCCATCACTAATACTATACTGTGCTGAAGATGTCTAACAGCAACACCACACAGGAGACACTGGAGATAATGAAAGAATCAGAAAAGAGATTGGTTGAGGAATCTCTGAACAAAACCAAATTTGTATCCAGGTCACCAAGCAAAGAGGAGCCTGAGAAGGACGGGGAGGAGAGCAGTGTACGGCAAGAATCTCAGGTAATTGGACATAATGTCTCATAGATAGCCAAACCAGTAGGTCCATGAAAGCTGATAGTTGACTGGCTATGGTCCTTGGACTTAATTTTATTGTATCTTGGTCAGTGATCTTCAGTGATGTTGCTAAATTTACTCCCATTAGAAGCTCCATAGAATCTATCTCATGAAATTACACGGGTATGTTATCATATATGAAATCACATTGTTTATAGAGTTATGCACTCATTCCTGGAATGTAGTACAAATAGAATAATGTTAGAAATTGCTACCATTTTACTTTATGTGATATTTGGTCTGATTTTTTTAATATGAAGTATCTTTCAATTCAATGTTTTCCTGAAGAATGTAGTTTTTTTTATTTTTATTTTTTTACATTAATTCTTGTCTACAGGGTTTGGAAGGAAGTATGAGTAAGCCTAGTAAGACCTATTCCTGTGTTTGCCACCACAATATAGTCATGGTGAGCTATTTCTGAATTCTATCAAGAAAACAATAATTTAAAAAAACCCTCCTTAGCCTAGAATCATGATGGCAATGGCATTGTGCCACCCCTGTTCAGTGTTATATACAAAGCAATTTAATAGAAGTTCCCCAGCACAAGGACATCGTAATTGGAAATTCAGTAGCATTGAAAGGCAGTTGAGGGAGGGGAATGATGAAATTGGCCTTAATATAGAAGTTAGCAGTTTTGCTGCTGCTACATGCATAGTCTTCATTTTAAGCGTGGTAAGTGGAGGATTAGCAAAATCTGGACAGAAAAGCTGGCAAGTCAAAAGTCAATTTAAGGGAAGAAAGAAGGGCATTAGGACTGGAAAAGAATTGAAGTCTGTTTTTAAGCCCCTGTAACTAAGTGATACAAATTTTCTTTTGGACACAACATGTTTCTTTACTTGAACTGCATTCTGTTTCTTCATTTGCTCTTTTGATGTTTAATTTGCTGTCATCGGATCTTTTTTTTTTTTGGATTTTCCCTAAACATACAAATTAGTCAGTTTTTATTAGACTCTGGTAAGTGTGTCATAGAAATGACAGGCTGTGTAATTTTGTGATGTGAAGTAATCAACTAACGCCAAGCCTTTTGGCTAGTATAGTTATACCTCTTACAAAAGTTCAGAAACAGGCCTAGGATTGACAATATCTTTTCTTGCAAGAAAGTACATAGTTCAGTAGAGAAACCACCTTCATTTCTTGGTGTAATGCAATTTTTTCTTTTAACAAGATGGAAACTTCATCACCTTTTATTATCAATTGGATGAAGACAGAATGTGTTAAATGTTCCACATTGTGCCTACGTTAATTCTGAAAAGCAGCTGCTGCCTCCTTCATATTCTAAACGAATAGTATATATACAGTTTGACAAATGGTTAAAAAAAAGGAAAAAAGGAAGAAGAGACATAGGACAGGCATCACCAGTCTGGTGCTCTATGTAGATTTCTGCTGGATGAAAATTGTGGGAGTTTTATTTCTATCATACTTGGATGACACAAGATTGGAAAAAGCTAATAGGGGAATTTTGGAATCCTAAACATGAAGCAGTAATTTGGTCCACTAAGTCCTTCTTCCAAATGCAGAAACCTAATTTAATTCATTGACAAAATGAATTGACAAAGAGTGAATGTGCTGTTTTTCAACTCTGGCAATTTTAAATCCTGTGGACTTCAACTACCAGAATTCTGTAGCCAGCACGTCTAAAACATCCAGTGAAGGAGATACTGCCATTTCTCTAGGTAATTGATCCTTTGTTAATTTTGCTTGCTGGATTTCAACTGCTGTGCCTTTTTCATTCATCTGTGGCAGAGAGGTAATTTCTCCAACAGTGCACTTTGCAGTATCTATCATCCCTGCTTCTTTAAGCTTTGGAGAAGCTTGGGAGGCATATTATTATAGCACATATTCATATTTTTATGATTTTTTTTAAAAGAAGATTTTACTAAAATTTTAAAAAATGACAGAAATTTAGAAGAAGAAGAAAGATTATTAAAAGATAAAGGAAAAGTGAAGAATAAGAAAAAACAAGAAAAAGGAAGTTGTCTAAAGATCCAATTTCTAATTTTCTTTGCAGCATTTACAAACATACAATTATTAGGAAGGTGGTGACCTTCCTAACATATTGCATATCATAGTTACCCTCTTTCCACAAAAAATATTTTTAATTAACCAATCATGAAATCAGTTCATTTTTGTCCATTTTCAGCAAAAAGTCTATAAAGGGTTTTTAGTCTTTTATAAAACTAGTTGTAGTTCCCTCCTTAATCAAAGAAGTCAGTGCAGCCGTTTCTGCAAATTCAGCCATAACACATTCATTCCTTTCCTCGCGTGTGTCTTACGAGCATGTATAAAGAATACACAGAATAACTTTTCTACTTCTTCCTACTCCCATCTTTTTTCTTCTTAAACAGAGGAGAACATCCAATCATGGACATGCTAGAAAAAGAGCTAAGGTAAGAGATCCCCTGGGTCATCTTTTTAATATTGCATTATCATGATACTTCAAAAGATGGTGATGTGACGCTAAACCTGTTTCCACCCTTAGTTCCAAGTCCCAGCCTTCCTAACAGAGTGCCAGATTCAGTACTTCACAATCTGAGTTCATAACCGATTTCAAGGCTCAGAATACCACAGCCATTGCGTCTTATTCCTAGGTCTCACAAGGATTTCTCAGGATTTCCCTTTGAGTAGCTCATGTGCACTTTATCCAGTCATCTCAAGGCAGGAGGCTAAGGCAGCTGTTATCTCAGTGGCTACAGCATAACCGTAGAGCAGACTGTTTTTGAAAAAGCATGCTAAAAATTATCCATCTTCTGGAAGCCATGTGAACATGTTAAATTTGTCCTTGCACTTGCTTTTGACTCTCGTTTGTTTTAGCTATGTCTCAGTTCTGTTGCATACAATAAGTCAGAGTGGTGATGGAATGCCCCATTATTAAATCTTTCTTATCTAATTTTTTTTCTATACGTAGAGGAATGCCACACTCTGAGGAAAGCCAAGCTCAATTTTGCCTGGCATGCTTGTTAACCACACGCTGGGTTTTGTTTTCCTTTTTTGGTTGCGATGGAGAATTCATTCATACTTTTCCACCACTCCAGGCTGAGTTGGTGCAGCCAGAGTTCCTATTATTGTTTGGCTTTGTTGGTTCCACTCAGAATCTTGGGGCTGCTTACAAATATTATAAAATAAATAAATCTAAGCTTGCTGCTTCTGTAAAAACAGCATTCATAGGAGTTTTACTTTTTATAATTTGACAGTAAATCATTACTGAATTAAAGCTTGGTCTTTTAGGCATTTGTCATGAATGCTTTTAATATTCTTTACATTAATACAGCCTCCAACTAGTAGTCCTTGGAAATTTATTTATAAGAAAATGTGTACGGTACATTCTCAAGAATCCATATTTCACCACCTGGGCTTGTCCTGTGTACAATTTTGTGAGCATCACCATTCCCTCCCCACAACAAATTGTTCAGCCAATTTGAGACAAAGCTTTATTTTTAGCATATCTTTAAATGAACCTGGCAAACCACCCAGAGTAACTATGCTTGTTGAAAATACACGTAAGCAGTGCTGAGATTCAGCTGGTTTGTACTGGTTCAGGTGAACTGGTTGTTAAATCACCACCCCCACCCCACTATCAAAATGGATCCTGGGTGTGGGGCTGTGCTGCAATGGAGAAACAGGCAATAAAGCAGTCAGCGTGAGGGAAGGACAAGGCCACTTTCCCTCTTTCTTCTTCCTGCTCCTCCTCCTCCCCTCATACCAGCTGCTTTGTTGCCCATTTCTCCATTGCAACGCAGCACCGAGGATCCATTTTGATAGTGGGTGGTGGTGGTGTTTAAATTTAATATCTGGTTCACCCAGGGTCAGGTTGGCTGTTGTGGGAAGCTCGTCCTGCATATGCAGTAGAGCTGGAGGGCGGGGATGGGCCACACTTCCCATGACAGCCAACCTGATCCTGGGTGAACCAGTTGTTAAATTACTTGAATCCCACCACTGCATGTAAGATGCCGGCTGTGGAATGGTAGGTTTGGAATTAAGGCAGGAAAAATCTACTTATTTGCTACTTACTTTTGCTACATATTTGGCCGGGGGTATGTGTGTGTGTGTGTGTGTGTGGAGAAATTATATAATGAATTTGCAACTGAGAAGCCCAAATCATGTATTTGTTTGTTGTTTATGTAGAAACTGAGGTCAGATGGAGTGGCAAATTATCATATATAATGGGTTCCCATCTAAGATGCTAAGAGAGGAAATTTGTTCCAGTTATGTGGTTACTAATGTTCATGGAGTCGACACTTTTTGTATTGCTCCATAGCAAAAAAAAAAAAAACCCACAAAAAAACCCCACCCTACCTTTCTCATTAAAGCAATACTACCTTACTTGCTATTAGATGACTGGCAGGTCCATGACACATCAAAAGGAGACTGTAGTCATCTGCTTCTTAACTTCAGAAGCACTTGTGTGTTTGTTTGTTTCAGTCAAATTCGAAACTGAAATTAGTGAGGAGCCTGGCTGTATGTGAAGAATCCTCTAGTCCCTTTGTGGATGGGCCTTTGGAAACTCAAGTAAGCCAAATAACAAGTAAATAAATACTCCTTTCAGCTGGTGGGAGGGGTGTGTAGAGAATCTCTTTCAGTATTAATTATTTCTGACCTAGATTAAGGTAAGACATCTTGAGAAAAACTTGTCTGAACCAATAGCACCTTGTGACAATGTGATGGCCAAGTTAAAATGTATTAAAAGTGATATTGATATACCATTGGCATATCAGTAATCTCCATTGGTCTGATTACAGACTGCCATATCTATGAGGCCATGTTCTGGACCCTTTATTAAGAAATTCTATATTACATAGCATGATCAGGATAGGTGATTGTATCCTGAAGAGTGGTTTAAGGAGAACTTTCAGGATATAATAAGAACTTTTAATCTTCTAGTGATTCCAAATAATATCTACACGTTGAATATTTTCCTATCTGTAGAACAGTAATCTATGCAGAAAATGTTACACGCTATGATCCATATAGTAAACCACCATTGCTCAGATAGGGTGCTATAGGTATAGGATGCTATAATAAGATGACAAAACCAAGAATTGTGGCACATACTAGAGGGGATTTACCAATCCAGCATTGTAGATTATTCAAGCAAAGAAAGTAGCAGTGCAAGGCCCACTGGGTTATTTACCTATCTGATCTGGAAAAGTCTTCTATGGTCACACACCTAATTGATCATTTATTGGTTGGCTCCCTCAGCAGAACTGAATGTTCTCTTAGTGTGAAATATCATATTTTCTCCCTTTCTTTTTTTTGGTGAGTTCAGCAAGGAAAAACAGGGACAGAACGACCTGTCTAGTCTAGCCTTCTGTCCAAATCAAATCAGTATTTTTAGTATATTTACTGTTTGCCTCATAAGTAGGAAATGTTGATAGCAATAATATATATATAAATATATATTACAGAAGCCTGATGATGGCAGATGAGATTCTGCCGAAACATTGCTACAACTTTAAAAGCACAACTATAATGATGTGGGAAAATACCCAAACAAAGCTGAATAATATATATATATATATATATATATATATTTATATATATATATATATATAAATAAATAAATTAATATATATTATTTTATAAATATATATATATATATATATATATAAATTAATATATATTATTATATAAATATATATATATATATATATATATAAATTAATATATATTATTATATAAATATATATAATAATATATATAATATATAAAATATAAAAAATATATATAATATATATAAAATAATATATATAAACTTAAGAATGAATATATATATATTATTCAGCTTTGTATATATATATATATATATGTGTGTGTGTATATATATATATATGTATGTGTGTGTATGTATATATATGTGTGTGTGTGTATGTATATATGTATATGTATACGTGTGTATATATATATGTATATGTGTGTGTGTGTGTGTGTGTGTGTGTGTGTGTGTGTGTGTGTATATATATATATGCAAGCTCATACACAGATGAAAACTTAGCCACACGGAGAAGGGTAGGCCAGAATCTTCAGTGATTGATGGCCAACCTGACCCAAAGTAAAATTCCTTCCTAGATCCAAAAAGTTGATCATACGATGCTTCCAGCTTCTGTTGATTGCAAAGCATCAGCAAATACAGCTTTTGTCCTGTCATTAGGATATCATACATTTGCACATCAGTTGCCCATCTGACAAGGAAGATGACAAATCTGCAAAAGATGGTCCCGAAAAAGAAGAAAAAGAGAAAAACAAAGAGAAGGCCCCCAAGAAAATGTTGTCTAGAGGTAAGACAATCTTGGGTTCCAGCCACATCTGTTCCTTGCAAAATTCCAGGCACCTAGATGATGCCAATAAATTATTAAAGAGACATTTCCTAAATTGAATTCGTAACATGTTTTAATAATCCTTGAACTTATATTTGATGTCATTCAATTTATTGATCATTTATTTGTTAATTGCATATCTTGTCTTTCCTCAAGGAATACTTAAGTTCCCTCCTAAACCACACTCCTGTGCCGTAGATTGGTTGGAGTGATGGAACCTGGCCCAAGTCATCCAGACGTTTTCTGTATCTGAGTCTCCCCGACTGGATAAATACCCAGTGTGTTGATTAGCCACAGCATTGAAGACAGAGTAAAGAAAAAAATTGCAAGCGTATATAGTTAGATAAGTTAAGACTAATGCTATTGTGTTTTTTTAAAAAAATCTTAATGGCGAAGTGCATGTAAAGACAAATTTTGCTTGAAGATGCAAACTTTGATAATATTCCCCACTGCCAATGAGAGAACACTTGGATTCCTTCCCACAAAAAAACTTCCCTTGATGGTAAGATTCAGCAAAGAGGCAGAAGATCAGATAGGAATGAAGATGTACATGATGAAGTTTATGGTCTCAGAGTAACAAATTATATACCAATACACATATGTGTGCGTGCGCACACACACCCACACACACATACATATATACACATGAATATATGTAGATGTGTACACACACACACACATATGTACACAAGTACATATACACACACCACTTAGTGATGTTTGTTTAAGAAGCCCCCCCTCCCCCCTTTTTTTGTCATTTCCATAGTGACTTGAGAAAGTTTCTAACACAAGGGATAGAGTTATACTGAGTTCCCAGTTCAATCCCTGCATCCTCTTTTCTCCTAGGGCTGAATAATGAAAAAAATTCTGTCACAATTTTGTCCCAAATTTCCTCCATGTACAGATAGTCTCCGACTTACAACCACTCCTTTAATGACCATTCAAAGTTACAATGGCAGTGAAAAAAAGTGACTTATGACCAGTTTTCACACTATAACCATTGCAGGTTATAGTGACCTCAAAGTCACATGATCCAACTTCAGCTGCTTGATAACCGGCATGTACTGTATTTACGATGGTTGTAGCATCCCAAGACCCTGGAATTGTCATTTGTGGCTTTCCTAGGGAGCTTTTTGCAAGCAAAGTCAATGGGGTTGCCAGATTTGCTCAATAACTGCATGGTTCACTTAACAGTATGTAGTGATTCACTTAACAACCATGCCAAAAAAAAGGTAAAATGGGACATGACTCATTTAACAAGTGCCCTGCTTAGCAATAGAAATTTTGGGCTCAATTGGGATCTAGGACTATCTGTACCTTAAACCTTACTTGAATCTCTTTTTTACTGCTGCACCGTTACAATGGCATCTTAGTACCTGTGTATTACCTTACTAGTTATTTAATTAAAATGTGTGCTTTTGAGATGTGAAACAGCATGATAAGAGAACTGTTCACTTGAAATTATTGCATCTTTCTTTTTTTCCATTGGCACGCTGCACATAGTTTTCACCATCTCAGAGATGTGTGGAGGTATTTTATAACTAACTAAGGGCCTTGGTGACACAATGGTTAGAACACAGTATTGCAGGCCAAGTCTGCATTCACATCAGAGCCAGCAGTTCTATCCTGACCGGCTTAAGGTTGACTCAGCCTTCCATCCTTCTGATGAGGACCCAGATTGTTGGGGGCAATATGCTGACTCTGTAAATTTCTTAAAGAAGACTGTAAACCAGCATTTAAGTCTAAATGCTACTGCTATTCTTATAAGTTTAGGTAGCAGTACATTTCATTTTGCCTCCCCCCCCCCCAATTAGATTTAAAATAATTAATAACCCTTGGGATTACTGTAGAAGAGAAAAATCTGCCATTGTGTATTGTAATGTGGCACAGGAAATAATCTGCAAAGTTGGAAAAACTATATTCAGATTGCATGAAACAATTATTCTATATATCACTATAATAACAATTATTCTATATATTGGGCATGCTGGTATTCACATTTTTTTCGGCGCACAGACGGTCTAAGACCGGGTTATATATGGGGTAATCATATGAAGGCATGTGTATGAGAGTTTGCTTTCCTAGAGAATGCTGTGTTCCAGCAGACATAGCTTAGCAAGCATACATATTTCCGCTGAGTTGCAGCCCACTAAATAATTGCTTCCAATATTTAAACTCTGCAGGGTGCCTCTGCACACAGCGTTTCCTCTAGATGAGCTATCTGTTTCCTTCTGTATGATCACAAATGTTGTGAATCTCTACTGGAAGAAAAAAATGCTATTTGTTGCTGATTGGTTAAATAGACCTATAAAGCTAAAAACCTATTTAATCAACCAATTCACCTAGACTGGCAACTCTAAACTCTATGGAATTTGGGATGAAAAGAACGAGAAATTTGAATAATAGGAGCCAAAAACTACTAACAGCATCTGTGTTTGCTTTCTCCTCCTCGAAGATCAAAAGGCTTTGTAAATAATGCAGAGTCTAACATACTTATTACAAAAGCCTGGTATGTGATGATTTGTCCCACGCAACTTCTTCTGATGGATTAGTGTATTCTTTGTTAATATGAGGCTTGAAGATCAAGCACTGAAGTTTGATAATTTGCACTCTAGGAAAAACAAGACCAATCTGTTTCTGGTCTTTGTCATTTTATAGTAATGATAATGGTGATCCCCCTCACCACCTTAAGAAATACTCAAATCCATTGATTACATTGATAACGGCTGATATTTTATAACAAGAATTCAGGGATGTATCACATCATGCTTTGAGCAAATAAGCTCTTCCTTGTCTTTCTGTAGTCTGGATTTATATATTCATCTTTTTAGGAGCTAGACAAGGTGGAAGCCCTTTCCATTATGATGGAAAGAGTAATAAGAAAATGCCCGTATTGAAATATTTAAAATTAATTTCACCTGCCAATTTAGCCTAAATGTTTAAAGTTGAATTTAAAGAGACAAGATTGGAGTGTGCATTGACGTACATGTAGTATCTGTCAGAAAATGCCTCATAGACTCTCAACTATGGCTTTACTTTTGTTGGACTATAGCTCCCATTGTTTACTCTTATTCTGAGCAGTATTTTGGCACAAAAGGAACTGTAGTGCAACATTTGAGTGTCCCATTGGATGGAAATGACTATACTGATATTGTGTTCATTCCATCATCTGCATTAAACTGAGGTGCTTGAATGCTAGATCCTCCCTTCCTCCCCTTTCCCCCTTTTTTTCCTCTCCCCCCCCTTCTATAAAGTAGATCATTTTTTGAGTCTGCTTCTATTGTCTGTTATAGATTCCAGCCAGGAATACACAGACTCCACTGGAATAGATTTGCATGAATTTTTAGTAAATACACTGAAGAAAAATCCAAGGTAGGTTCCAGGAGTGGTCATGTTGTGGATCCTGCAACTGCATGCAGAATTAAAAATGAGAGGCGCATATATAACCAAGGGTAGTGTTAGTTGCCAAAAAATCTAACATGTTTATGTTGGTATGTGTCTGCTAAGGGTAGGATGGAGCAGCTAAGCAGCCTTCCATGCCCTCCTGAAATCATGGAATGATGTAAGTATCATGAACATGAATTACATATAATTTAAAGTGTCCTCTCAGTTTACTTAGTCTTGCTACTCCCAAGCACTTCTATGCTTATCTTGCCCTGGAAAGTCTTGAACTTGACATGGCAATCATGAGGTCTGGAGTTTAATTGGGCTTTGGCTAATGCCCAGGTTCTGAGTAACAGTGCTCCAAGGAATCATGATAATATTTTCATAGACTACTGCTGATTGGTCTACAACTTCATTAGTATCTCCCTTATCATTACCAATTTACCACTGATGGAAATCAGAATATTTGTGACAGCTTTCCCCATCATCTGCCTAGTCATGTCGTCCAATATAATAGGACGACATTTGGCAGGGGAAAGTTGATCCTGTCTGTAGATTATGGGAAATATATAATAATAAAATCTCATTAATTTTTTTCTTGGAGTAACTTGATATCACAGATTTCCTACTTGTGTTGTAACTGGACTGTAATCTTAGCCTTGTTACATCATTCATCTGACCCTTTAGAAAATCATGGAAAGCCAAATCATTCATGATGCAAGCTTGTTGCTACCTGTTGCTTGCTCATTTACATTTTGTGGTTTCTCCAGAGGGATAAGAGGGATGTACATAACCTTGTAGCATAGGTTGAATAGAGAAAATGTGGCTGGCCCAGAGTTATTAAGTAAGGTTCCATTGGTTTTTGAATTCAGACTCATAGTCTTTCTCTAAAGCTTGAACCACTGACTATGATGGCACAGGCTTTCATTAAAATAGAATAGATGCATTTATATCCTCCTATGCTACATTTGTATAGTATATACTATGCTGTACACTATAGTAAATAGAAAGGGTGTCAAACTCAAGGCCCATGGGGTGCTTAGATCTGGCTCGCAGGGCTGCCCTGGGAACACGGCCCACGGTATCTCTGCTGACCCTCCCGGGCTCCATTTTTGGTAGAGCAGGGCTGCAGCGTGTCAAGCTGGCCACACCTATCCTGGCCACGGCTACCCCAGCCACACCCCCTCATCCCTCCGACTGCCTCACGTTAGTTATGTTTTGATAATATTGTTTCTCTTTAATAACAGAAATTGTATGAGAGCCTATAGGTTGTAATGCTTCTCGTCTCTATGCAGAAATGAATTTTGCCTGAACAAAAACAAAATACTGCTTTTAACTTGCTACATCTGTTTTGCATCTGTCCGTGCAGAACAGGTAACAGTGCCTTTGTTGTGGAATCACCTTGAGCCTTTAGCTTAATATTAGAAAAAAGAGGAAGACATAAGTCTGCAGATTTTGTCAAGGGACTCTTCTTTCTCTGCACTGAATGTTTTGTTTTATTTCTCCCTTGATTTTCTTTTAACAGGGATAGGATGATGCTGCTAAAATTAGAACAGGAGATCCTGGAATTTATTAATGATAACAAGTAAGTAAGGCAGGTTGATTTATGAATAAGGGTAACTGTAGAGACCACAAGCTTTCTTGTCTTGAGATGGAAATAATCCATTTGTTGAAAGTGCAGGTGCTCTCTTTCCTTCTCTTCTTTTCCTCAACAGGTTAAGCGTTAGTATATTTGCATATATGACCCACTCAGGTTTTTTTGTTTTTTTCCAGGACTGGTATAGAGCAACTATGCAGTTTCCATTTCCTTGTTTGTTTGTTTGTATCCTGCCTTTAGTCATTTTTACAAATAACTCTTTAAACTCTGCGTCTGGATTCAGAATAATGTCTCTGAATGTAGTTGACGTTATACAATTCTCTGGTTCCTAATTGAACCAGCAGCAAAAAAAAAACAAAACAAAAAAACAATCCACAAAGCCATTTTGGTACATTTTGTTTCATTTGCGCTTTCTCCAAGCAGCTTAGCATAGCTTTCAAGATTCTTTTCTCCCACCCCAGTTTTATCTTTGGAATTATTCTCAATCATTCAGAAGGCATTAGAGTTAAATGGGAATTTCAGCTTTGGCCTTCCAGTCATAGTTAAATGCACAAGCTGCTGTTGCTGCTGCACAAAAATTCAGGGCATCCCTTGGTACGTCCACCAAGTCAAAAGGGCAGTACAACCGTGCAGTCAAAAGCCATCTTCTTCTGGGCAGCATTTTTACTCTTTTCACACAGCCACCCATATTGCTACACCTGTGAACATTTCCTCATCAATTGCAGCTTGTACAGTTTTCTCTGGATTCAGCATAATAAAAAGTTGATATAAAAACAAAGTTGGCTTATCATTATCTTCTTCTGTGCTAGAAACATCTTAAATTGACTGTGCAGCTATTCATTTATTTGTCAAGGAACTTTCCAACCCTTTACAATAAAGCTATCTTAGAGTCTATGATAAATACGCCTGCTAAGCCTCAGTGGCCTATAATCAGTGTATGCATGTGTGCATGCCTATAGATTGTATATGTAATTTAATCATGTAATACCCAGCCAACCTCTTAGGATTAGCTGAAAATCACTAATTCAACTGGCTAAAAGAAGTGTAGTATGAACAGGTCTGACTGGAGAGTTATAGATTTGCAGTTTTGATTATTGGGTTACTGTTACTATGTCCTTGTAATTGGCCCAGTCTAATTCTAGAATTGTGGTCATAAAATGAAATAACTCATACACTCAACTATCCTACTCTGACAGTTGTTTATTTGGGGCAGAATATACCAAGATTCAACCAAGAGCTATAATACGGTTCATATTTTAGAAAGTTTATTTCCCTCAGTACTTATCAGTCAGCTGATGCCAAATGATATTGGGCACCTTAATACATAGGTATATGTGCCTATAATATTAATATAATTATATTATCAATATTTAAGTTATTATTCCTAGAGCCAGTACACATGACTAAAAATGGATTGATTGTGCAAGCCATTCATTGCATAAAAGCTATGGGAAGAGTTGCTTCAGTGCCCATCTTAGAGTCCACAAGTGTATTGAATGAACCACTAATAGAGATGAGAATATTTTTCTGGATTGTCAATGATTTTAATATATTTTAAATATTGTATCAGTGAGGCAATATTACCAAGTTGCTAGTGATGGTTTTAGTTGCCCGCATTGGTATTAAATGAATGGATGCTTTCTATAGTCATTTGGCTTGACCTTTTTCCTTGTTCAATTTTCTGAATGAGGGTATGTCTCTGATAACTCATCCCACCAACTGCCATGGAGCCAATGACCAAGGAGCCAATGACCAATTGCCCACATGTTCAGTTTTCAGGAAGATCTAGTTGAGCATTACTGCTATGGAAACCAATATTTATTTGTTCTGCAGACATGTTATAATTACAATTCAAGAACCAACAGAAGAAGAAAATATTGGGCTTTGCAGTCCCAACTTTGCAATCAACACTGGGCTTTGCAGGCCCAGGTTATGGAAGATGGTAAATTTAGGAGGGCAGGCATCAATTGATGGATGCTACAGATTGTCCTGGACTTACAACTGGTTGTTTAATGACTGAGTGAAGTCACAATGAACTTAAAAAAAAAAAAAACTACTTACAACCCATCCTTGAAGTTGAGATTGCCTTTCTCCCCCATAGTCACCTGTTGCATTTCAGGCATTTGGCAACATTTGCATTGATAACTGGTTCGAATGACCCACAGTCACGCGACTACAACGTGCAACTTTTTTTTTACTTACTAATTTCTGACATTTTTTGCTGGCTTTTGGCAAAAAAATCCCACCATTCAGAAGAATGGATTTACTGAACAACCACACGATTCATTTAAAAACCACAGTGACTTGCTTTGCGACTGTTGTAAAAATGGTTGTAAAATTGAGCCTGTCATGAGGTGACTTGCACAGTTCTAGGTTTTTCTGGTTGCTGGGTTTTCAACTGCAGTAGAAAATGAAACTGTGTCGACAAATACATGTTTAGTTTTGATTTAGACTTTTCAAGAGACGCTGAAAGGTCAAAAATGAATGTTCACAAGTTGTTCTTTTCCCTAAATGCCCTTTTCCCTTATCGGTGCTTTTTCAGGAGACAACTGGACTTTCTTTTTAATTTTGAAGACATTTCGCTTCTCCAAGAGAAAAATCTTCAAAAGAAAAAACAAAGTCCAATTGCCTCCTGAAAGAACACCTTTGGGACAACCATGGCTTGGATGACTGAGAATTTCTACAGACTTTTCTCTCATACCACACCAGGATGCTCTCTGCAGGCAGCTATATTTTAGAAAGTGTTTGTGTCCATTGAATATATCCTATAGAACCTGTTACTGCCCACAATCAGTCTCTCTCTTCTTCAGCTAACATTTTGTTTCCTTTCATAGGCCTAGGGCATTTCAGGTAATGACAGGGCAATCAGGCATTTGCATTTTTCGTTCTGTATCTAGTTTGCCAGTGTTTTAAAGTCAGGGTTGCTTCATTGTGCCCTTGCTTTTGTAAAGAACTTCAGGTATAAGTAACTCTGAGATGACATTTTTAATTGAAGCAACCTAGTGATTCATGGCTTGTATTTATTTTTATTTGTTATTGTCTTACTCTTTGCCCTTGCTGTGGTCAGCAATCAGTTTAAGAAGTTTCCTCAGATGACCTCATACCACAGAATGCTTCTACACCGGGTGGCTGCCTATTTTGGCATGGACCACAACGTAGACCAAACGGGGAAAGCTGTCATTATCAACAAGACCGGCAACACAAGAATGTAAGGCAAGAATGCATTTCAGATAGGAAGGGGGTAACTGGGAAATAAATTACATTCTGGGTCCTTTAACATTTCTTTTGCTCTTCGGAATAGTCAGAGCTCTTTCTTACTAGCTAATTCCACAATTATAAACTTATGAGATACCATCAGGACCATCATACTGCTTCTTGTGCTGTTCGTTGCAACCTTGAGATTATTTATGTCTTCCCTTGTAGTGCCTAATTGATTAATGACAGAAATGATATATGTCAGTCAAAGTTCTTTATGACAGCCTTTTAGTGATTGCTCTTATGCGTGATGGTTTAATGGTTAGCTTTCCATCCTTCCAAGGTCGATAAAATGAGGACCCAGATTGTTGAGGGCCATATGCTGACTCTGTAGACCGCTTAGAGAGGGCTGGAAAGCACTGTGAAGTGGTGTATATAAGTCTATCCTGTGAAGTGATGTATATAAGTTTAGTGCTATCCTAAAATTTTGACAGGCAGCATGGTGCCCTCCAGTTGCTTGGAAACATCTATCAGACACAGCCCACATGTCCAAAAAGACATATCATTCCTTTCCTGGTCACAAACCCTTTCCCCCATTCTTCTGTTTTTTTCCCATTGAAGGAAGAAAAGCACCTAAAATGCTATGGCTTCCTTCCCTATTTTCTTGCTTCCTCTTAAAGTAGGAAACAGGAGATAATTTTTCCTCTCTGTTTTCTACAGATTATGGTGGAGTTTCCTAGAGGGGTCCTGTGTTATGTTGGCATTAATGCTAGGTATCATTTTAAAACTGCCATGTGAAGTTCCTGCAAGCATGAGTTTCTTGTGTTTTGTTTTAAACTCAGTATCTATAGGTCACAGTTTGGAATTCCTTTAAAAAGACACAATTTTGACTTTCTCATCAGTCTTAAGGTTATAAGTATCCCAGGGCTGAGAAGGAGGAGGAGGAGGAGGAGGCAGGGAACAAAATCCAAACACAAGAACACAGTGGAAAGTGGATGAATTTCCCTAGACATAATTTGAACTGGAAATGAATCAAGCTCTTCTGCCTCCTTCCCAATAGAGAAACGGCTCTGGTGATCTTTGAATGATTCCAAAGTCTGTACAGGTTTTCAAATTGAAATTCCTCATTTTAAGCAATAAAGAACGTTTTATGTTGCTTTGCTGGGTAGGTTGCTTTGCAAAACCACTCCCAAAGCAACAAAGGTGAAAATGCATCTGCTATGAGATATTTTTAGGCTACAGGATCTAGTTCATATGCACCTAGCTGGAAAGAAAAGAATATCGTCTGTCCCACTAAGCATTATTTTTACCAGAAATAATACTTCAGTACCAAATTTTACTTAGGAAATTTTCTCTGGCTTCACTGAGACAAATATTTCTGAACCCCCCCCCCCCCCCCAAGCATCTTATTGGGCGAAAACTTAGTAAAACTGGGTGCAATTCTGCTGCAAGTATAAAGCTTTACCTAGATAAAATTTGAGCAAATCTGTATAGTATAGATATACCAGTATTAAGGATAGACCAAACATAGTCTAAAGCAATGTCCCCCAACCTTTTGAGCACCAGGAACCGGTTTCGTGGAGAGAGGTTTTTCCACGGACCAGAGGGGGCGTGGTTTCATGTGCTGCTTACATCCCGTGGATGGAGCTTCGCTTGTTTGTGCGGACTGGTTTCTGGCATGCTGCGGACTAGGACTATCTACAGACTGGGGCCTAGTCTAAAGGGAAGCCTCTTAAGGAATGGAGAGACTGTTTGGCTGAAATCTGGCATATGCCAGTTGGGAACCTAGTGTCTTCTCATAGGTGCATTGGTGTATAGGCACATGAATAAATCTATTACTTCTTTGCATCCTGACTGCTTCGCCATCTCATCTGCTAAAAATTGGCTTGGGTCTTCTCCGCAGCCCTGAGCAGAGGTTCTCTGAACACATCAAAGATGAGAAGAACACCGATTTTCCACAGAGGTTTATCCTCAAGCGAGATGATACCAGCATTGATCGAGATGATAATCAGGTAAGAGAGGCCACATATAACTTTACCTGATCGTGTTCCATAATTCTGAAGCACAGTGATCACTTTTCTTGACTTTCATCATTTGGGCTTTTTTATTTTTTTTACTGATACTGCTTTTTTGCAATATTTATTTACTAGGTTAAGTTCCCACAAGATATTTTATATCATTCAATCTGAATCATATTTGTATGGAAAGCAGCCTTCTCTCTAATCTGGTGCCTTCTGGCAGTGATGGGACAACAACTTGTAATTCCTAGTAACATGATACAGATTTGGATATATTGACTGGGAATTAAAAAATTGCAGGAAGGATGGTGAAGAAGCTTTTGCTGGTTTAGTTTTTAGATAGGAGAGTCATAGAATCATATTTTTTGAAAGGGTTTATGGGGAGTTCCAAGAAGAGCTGGAATGGATTGCAAAATTCAACTCAACATGCAAAGCATTAATTACAGTATCCAAAGTTTGTATGTACAAACTCCATACAATCCATTCTTTTTCCTTACCATGTTTGAAAATCGGTCCAGTCATTTAAGCTAAATGTGGAGAGATTCAGGACAAATAGAAGAAAGACTATACCACATAGTCATTAATGGAAATTTGGGGCACTGGAAATGAATTATAGCACATCAGTTTAAAGCAGGGCTGTCAAACACATGGCCTGCGGGCTGGATGCATCACGCGCTGGCCACGTCCAGTTTAGTGAAGGAGAAAAAAAGTCAAGATGCTACCTTAACAACACGAGTTTGACACCCCTGGTTTAAAGGAATTTGACAAATACTTGATACATTAGGCTATCAATGACCACTCTTTAATATTTATGAAGTCACAAGCAATATCCCTTAAATATCATTTGCAAATAATAAACTGAAGTAAAGAAAATCAAGGAAATAACAGTGAAAAATCCATATACCTGTATATACTCGAGTATAAGTCGACCCGAATATAAGCCGAGGCACCTAATTTAACCACAAAAAACTGGGAAAACTTATTGACTCGAGTATAAGCCGAGGGTGGGAAATGCAGCAGCTACTGGTAAATTTCAAAAATAAAAATAGATACCAATAAAAACTTTCACTAGGACAGTTGAGAATAAGTTTGATGTTCACAATTTCCTCTTTGAAAGAGACCAGTAAATAGGGAACAATAAGATGAAGAAAAAGAAGTGTGTTTTTTCACACTTTTCACACTGCAGCGAACAAAAATGGCATCATAGGAACAGGCTTATTCTCAGTCCAAAGGTTTGTTTCTGATTTCTTCCCTGATTTAAGGGAAATTTGGGAAACGATCTCACTATCATGAAAGGTTTAATTGATTCACTAACCCAAAAGATGATGATGATGACAGTGGGAGGCAGGAGTCACTCTCTCCCTTGCAAGAAAAAAGCAAGAGCCGTTCTTATGATCTCTCCCTCTCTCTCTCTCTCTCCCCGTAATACAGTCAAGCCCTTTGCAGCACGCGCGATCTGCCTTCGCCACTTTGCACCTTGCAAATGCAAAATCCTGGGGTTTTTGCATTTGCAAGGTGCAATGCGGCGGCGGGGGGGAGCGGTTGTTTGGAAAATAAGATAATGATTTTAAAGTTTATAATGGAAGGGTGAATAGGAAGACTCTCCCCCCCCGCCTTCACTCTCCCCCGCTCCAAAACAGAGAGCAGGGTCTCGTATCTCGCTACTCCCGGAGTGGGACCTTTTTGGAAGGGGCAGAAAGGGAAGGCGAGGACGCGCCAAGTTTTGAGTTGCTTTGGAAAGCGCCAGAGCCGGAGGACCGCACGAAGACCCCCCACTCCCACCACTACAGCCTCTCTTCAGGCCCCTGTGGTCACGTCTGGACTCCCCAAGTGGGTCCCTTTCAATCGGCGGCTCTTTTTTTTTTGCTCCGATTGGCCCCCGCGGCTTTCGTTCCGTTCCTGAGGAGGGAGCCCACGGGGTCTCCTCCTCTCGCCAGCAGGGGGTGGGGGGGACTCCTCCATTATCGTCCGGGGAACCGTCCTTTCCCACCCGTGATACGCTTGGCTGCCCGGCCCCACCTGATCGCCCTCCCGGTCCGGGCTTGCTTCCCCCACCCCCTCGGTGGAAGTGCCATCCGAGGATACCGAAAGCCCTTCAGGAGCCCTGGGCGGGCGGTTTGGGGCTGAAGGTGGGGAGGGAGGGAGGCCGATCATTTCCTGCCATGATTTTGCCTGGTTTTAATCCTGATCCTTGAGGGCAAAACCGCGTCTGGAACGTTCCTGTTCATTGGAGGAGACCGTGGCTTGGTCGAGGTTGTGGGGGGGAAAGAGGATCGGGGATCTCGGGCTGTTTATGTCACTGGAAAAAGTGACCATGGCAGCATCCTTGTGATCACGTCAGCAGGATTTGGATGATTGACCATTGGTTCATATTTGTGACAGGTACGGTGTTCTCCCCAGATTTTGTGAACACTTTTTCAGACCTTCTGACGAGTGAAGTTGATGGGGGAAGCCAGATTCACTTAACAGCCAGGTTACTAAATGAACAACTGTGATGATTTCCAAAGCGCTGGCCGAAGTCAAGAGTTTTTCGCCTTTCCTCACGTGAAGTCAGCCCATTTTAGAAACTCACCCCCGACAATCCGCCCCCTCCACGCACACAGACGGACACACTTTCGTCCCACGCAGTCTGTTCCTCTGGTCGGACAGATTCTCGAGCTCCGGAGCCGCCTAAAGTTCCTGTCCTCCTCCTCCCTCCTCCTCATTGTTTTGACTACTTTTCCTTTCCTTAAACCCCTCCCCAGAGAACTTGCCGCTTTTGCGGAAGAAGAACTCAAAAGCTCGCTTCTGAGCAAAGGGCAGGCAGACTTTTGACTAAGCAGCTCTCTTCCTCCCAGTTCCTTTTACCGAGCACTACCCCAAAGCGATGCAAAAACTCGCGAGCAGAGAGTCCCCACCAAGTTCACACTCACACCTTCATTTTTTATTCCAAACTCGGGTGGAAGCGCGGGGGTGGGGATGCGGGGTGCGGCGGGGGAGGGGGTGTTGTTGCTCCAAGACCCTCGTTAGGAAAGCGAGCAACTCACTCCTCGCTTCCAGCCAATAAATCTTGCCTGGAGGAGCGGCAAGAAACGCTCAAGGAAGCTACTTTGCCTCCTCGCTCTTCCAGCCCTTTAGGACACCTCCTAAAGGAAAGGAGAAAATAAAAGACGGCGGGAAGGGAGGGGGGCACAAAGCAGCCCAAACACGTAGCAGTGGAAGGAAAGCGCGCTGGTGCGAGGAAGGGAGAGAGAGAGAGAGACACACACACACAGAGACAGACAGACAGACAGACAGACACACACACACACTCACTTCGCCACTTTGCACCTTGCAAATGCAAAATCCTGGGGTTTTTGCATTTGCAAGGTGCAAAGCGGTGGGGGCGGATCCCGCATGCTGGAAAGGGCTTGACTGTATTGCGGGGAGAGAGAGAGAGAGAGAGGGAGAGATCATAAGAACGGCTCTTGCTTTTTTCTTGCAAGGGAGAGAGCCTTGCTTTTTTCTTGCAAGGGAGAGAGCCGCCACCACCACCTCCTCCTCCCCCTCCTCCCGAGTGGACTGAAAGCAGCTGGAGCTGAGGAAACGAAGCTGAGTGGAGCCGAAGCAACCTCGGCTCGCGTTGTTTTCTCAGCCTAGAGAAAGGGGAAGGGGGCTCATCTGGAACAAGGGTGAGTCTCCCCCTCAGTTTCCCCTGAAGGATCTTCCGTCGCTTTTGCCTTCTCCCTACATCTTCCCTCTGTTAAAATCCCCCCCCCTCCACACACACACACTTATTTTCGGTCGGATAGATTTTGTGTCTGAGCATTCTCACATGGCGGTGGGTCATTTTTTTTTCAGAGGGGAATCTGACTCGAGTATAAGCCGAGGGCGGTTTTTTCAGCACAAAAAATGGGCTGAAAAACTCGGCTTATACTTGATTATATACGGTAATCTATGTTTGTGAGCTTTCCAGAATGTATCTAATTGGCCACTTGTAACAAAGAATGCTGGACTAGATGGGCAGTGGACTTGAACCAGTGGGGCTCTTTATATGGTTTTATATTTTCATTAAATTAAAGAACAATAAGGTTTAGCTTCAATTGTTGAACCTGAGAGTTAAGAGCATCTTTTTTTTCTGTGAGATTATTTCGATTCTGATGAACTAGAGAAGAGAACATGCTAAATTGGTATTCCTTTTAGCAAAAAAGGATAGCTTGCAGTTTAACGGGATACTTAGATTTAGGTATTGTGTTATAATGTTGAAGGTGAGGTCATGTTGTGCCTGCCAAGCTGCCTGTTACATGGACTGTATGAGCTTGATTTATACATGCAAGCTACCAACTATGATTGAAAGCAAAATAAATCTTAGTTTTTGTATGTCACAAATATTGTGATGAGAGGCTTTAAAAATGCTCTAAAACCTAGAAATATTTTCAAAGCAGACTAATTACCCAGGAAAATCTAAGCAGCTTAAATAATTCATGATTCTTCCTGATTGTATGCATAAGGTTTGCTGCTGGGTTTGGCACAAAGTAAGGCTGTAACTGAACAAAGTTCTATTTGTCATTAGATTAGGATCCCGCTGCAAGATGGACGAAGGAGCAAATCTATAGAAGAACGAGAAGAGGAATATCAGAGGGTTAGGGAACGCATATTTGCACGGGAGGTAAGCATGGATAAATTTTGATGGGACCGAGAAGATACTCAATGTTCTATGTATCCATAAGTTGATTTGTGTTTAACCAAACACTGAATAATTATGTTTGCTGGGGTGCAAGCAGGAATCACCAGGAAATTGCAAATACAGTACAATTGTGAAGATTCTTTATGAGATTTTAAGACACCGAAACAGAAGGTTGATCAAGTTAAGCAGCTGAATTTATCTAATCCAACCTTGAGGCCAAGATACACTTAGCAATCCCAACAAGATGAGTAAGCTGTGCTCTGATACCAAGAAGCAAGCCATTAGCTCTCAGAAGTTAGAGCAGTGTACTCCCAATAATGGCCTGCTGTAATGATAGTACGAGAAACCCATTAGTGTCAGAAAAGGGAGGGAGAACAAAAGGGATAATAATCCAGACTTGTAAGTAAAAGTTGTTTCTGCCATTTCTAAGGAATGCAATTATCTCTCTTTTTTTCCCTAGCAATCAGGAATTTTTGAAATGCAGTGGTGCTTAAATGTTTGTTAACCTTTTTGAATTTTCAATGTTCTGCATATATATGACCTAAAACATAATTTGTTCTCCACACAAGTCCTAAAGCAAGACATAGAAAACTCAGTTCAACAAATGAATCAAAAATTATTCTTATTCATTGATTTATTGAGGAAAATGATCCAGAGCTACATATTTGTGGGTGGTAAAAGTATGTGAACCTCTTGTCTCTGGGGCCTGGCTGAAAGAGCTACCTACTGAAGGACTTCAGCTCCATGTTTGCTTGGATTGCTGAAATCCAAGTAGACATGGAGCTGAAATCCCTAGGTAGACAGTTCTTTCAACCAGCCTCCAGAGACAAGAGGGAGTCTTCTTGATTGGGATTAGTAGTTTGCAACCTTCACTGTTAGATTCCCAATGGACTTTCTAGGGAAGCCATCAGAGAAGATTGCAAATGGTGATCACATTATTGTGGGCTGTGTATGTGCTAAAAGGTTGTCAAACCAGGTTGCATTCATGTGACCATGGCGGGGAGTGATCTTTTGCAAGCATTTGGAAATGCTTTACAGGATGTAAAGCACCCTTTCTAAGACTATCATTTATTCAAACTGTCATTAAGTGAACAATCACGGATTGAGGACTATCTGTACGATGATATAGGCCTGCTTTGCTGCCTCCGGATAAGGATGGTTTATCGGATGGTTTATCATTACTGATGGAACTATGAATTCTGAATTATGCCAACAAAATTCTTCAGGAAAATGAGCTACTGTATCCATGAACTGAAGTTGAAGAAAAACTGGGTGATATGGCAAGACAACAACCCAAAGCACACAAGTCATGTAACCGAAGAATGGCTTATTTTGGAATTGCCAGGTCCAGGATCTGACCTTAGTTGTATAGAAATGTTACGGAAGGACCCGAAGTGGGCAGTTCGTGTGAGGAGGCCCAACCACAGCCCAGAGGTGAAGCTGTTTTGTACGCTGATGTACAGGAGTGATCAAAAATTCCTGGAAAGGTGTTCTTGGAGTTATTGCTACCCAAGTGCGGGAATAGCAGTTACTATTGTGTATTACTATATAATACACACAAATAGTTAGCTTTAGGCCATTTTCCTCATTAAGTAAATATACAAGTATATTTTTGGCCTCATTTTTTTGAAAAATGATATTTTCTTTGTCTTGTTTTTTAAGACTTTGGTGGAGAACAGAGAACTGTTTTAAGTCATATTTTGTAGAAACATTGAAAATTCAAATGGGTTCATAAGCACTGTTAGAGGACTGCTGCCAAATTTCTTCATAGTTATCTATCTGCGGTATCTGAGGTAGTCCTCCGTATACGACCACAATTGATGCCAACATTTCTGTTGCTAAGTGAGACAGTTGTTAAGTAGTTTTGCCCTATTTATGACCTTTCTTGTCACAGTTGCTAAGTGAATCCCCACAAAAGTTAACTAAGTAACACTTAACATAGTAGCACTGCCCCAACCCCACTATTCTGCCCTCTATAATTGTTGACTGAATGTATAAAGGCAGCCGTACAAAGCAGCCGTACAAAGTCCTTTTATTGGTTCATCAGGCATCCTCAAGATAACTCACAGTTATGATGAGATTCTTCTCAATGTCCAATTCTTTGCATATCTGTCTTTCTGGGTAAAAAGATGGTTATTTCTTATCTCTTTCATCCCATATCATAGAAGCAGGGATAGAGATGCTAGCATGAGGCTGGGTTCAGGCAAGAGTGAAGAAACCTCCCCCAACCCACCAAAGGTCAATTCAGTGACCAATCAGGATTACAGATGCAGCCACATGACATGAACTACATTTCCCAGGATACCTTAACTACATTTACCATGATGCATTCCCTTAAGGGGACAGCTCCCAATTCCTAACTGACTATACAAATTCCCATTAACTATAACTGGCTGGACAGCACACTCCCTGCCTGGAATTATAAATTCCACTACTAACTAAAGAGCAAGTAACCGTATAACTAAGATAAACAGTAAAGAGTAATATTAACTGAATAGCAGTTAACTATATAACTAAGATAAACAGTAAACATTAATAAAGCATCAAACAAAGCAAAGCATGCAAAGCTTGAGGTTCAATCTTCAAGTTCAGCCTTTCTCTTTAGCATCACTAGGTTGGTGACCAGTCTGGTGTAGAGCGAGTTGGTGAAAGTCTGCTGGTCGCTTCTGGTGGCTGTTTAGGGTGGACAGGTACTCTTGCTTCCAACGGTTCTAAGGGGTGTTGACAAGTGGTTGAAATGGATTTTGTGAAGACATCTGCCCATGTAGAGCGTCTTAGCTGGACAGCACACACCCCAATTGACTTTCCTCGTCAGAAGTTCACAAAAAGTGATCACATGACCCCGGAACACTGCGAGCGTCATAAATATGAGTCACTTGCCAAGAGTCTGATTTTTTTTCATCACATGACCATGGGGATGCTGCAATGGTCATAAGTGTGAAAAACAGTCACGAGTTACCTTTTTCAGTGCCGTTGTAACTTTGAACGGTCACTAAATGATCTCTTGCAAATTGAGGACTACGAAGGTTAATATAAATTACAGATCTCAGAGCTTGTGTAAGGTCAAATGAGCATGATTTTTTTCCTCCCCTGTTATGGATTTTCTGCCCGGTATTTATAGCCGTGATATAAAGTTTTCATAGGGCTTTTAGGAGCCCATCTGAAATGTTCAGATACATCTTGATTTCAGCCTGCCGTAATCATTATCTAATGAGATTTCTCTCCATTTCTGTTTCAAATTGTGTGGCTCCGCTTGACGGTTAGTCGGGCCAAAACGGATTCCTGAATGAAAGCAGGTGAGTAAAGTTTGTGGATGCTTCCTTCTAATCTTCAGTCTTTCTTGAAGATCCTGAAACTCCGTAACAATGCTTTTCTTTGATGTTAACCAACAGACTCGCCAAAGAAGGCTTTTCTTCTAGCTCTCACAAAAGGCGACAGATCTTTAGGTACCTCTGTGTGATTCCTTGCATACATTTGTCTTGCAGAGCAAATTTCGCACCCATGCATGGCTGCTTGTCGAGTCCTTCGAGTTGTCATCTCTTTTGCAACATCACTTTCTGTTTTTCTCTTCTCCCACAATAAGATAGAAAAGGGTGCTTAGAGACATTTCATTGTAGGGAGCTAGGGGGGAGGGTGTTTCAGAACATTTACTGAGGAAGTAAATTCTCTTGCTTCCTATGCAGCTGTCTTCCGAGGAAGCTAGCTTTAGGTTGAAGCCCTTACAAAGAACTAGGGTAGGGAAATGGATGGAAAAACCCAGAAACACTTCAGTCTCTGCAGCTGTGCAACTGCTCCCACGATCTATTGATGCTTCTAAAACAGTTTTGTCAAACTCCAGGCCTGTGGGCCGGATCTGGCTCATTGGGATGCTTAGATCTGGACTGCGGGACCTCCCTGGAAACAGTGAAGGACTGGCCTGCAGTGACAGCGAAAATGGAGTTCAGGAGGCTTCATAAGCTCTGTTTTCTCTGGCAGAGGATTGTAGGAGGCCATCCCAGCTGAAAACTCAGATCTGAAGCCTGTTTTGCTGGGACCACCACAGGCTCCTCCACATGAGTGACATCAAGGTAGCCATGCCCCCTGGCCGCCACCCCCCCGAGCCCCCAAGGTCAAAAACAACCCCTGTGCGGCCCTCAAGGAAATCAAGTTCGACAGCCCTGTTCCAGACGATGTAATTCTGTATCTTGTAATTCAGCTGGTTTTCTTTAACTTTATGTGACGAAGTGGGTGTCAGTAAAAAAGCACAGGGTCAAATTTTAAGCTGTCTTTTGTTCTCTTAAAATAAATTTCATATGGCTCAGCATAGGAAGCTGCTTTATACCAAGCCAGATCATTGATTCAAACACCTCAAGACGACTAGCTGTGTCTTCATTCATTCATTGATGGTTCAGACGGGAGTTTTTCTCAGCCCAGTATGGAGAAGCTGCCCGGGATTAATAGCTTTGAACTATTGCTCTATACCTATCTGTGGCCTCTCTCTTCAAAGGGATGGAGTAGAAATTGTGTTCCAGCAGGGTAGTTGAGCTGAACAATTCTTTGAAAAGAACCTTTGCAATGAAGAGAGAAAATTAAGTCTACCTCTCACTGTAGTTTAATTATGCTTTTAAAAGAACAACAATAGCAATAATAACAGTCAACATTGATGTTTTTTCTGGAATCCAGGAATGCATTATAAAAGCAGGCATCAACTTTCTTCAAATAAGTGAAGGGACGGGCTAATGGGGGGGATTCTTGAATTCTCTCTGTACACTCTCAGACCACTCCTGTTCCTCTCAAAAGTACCTTGGCAAGGGAGGGATCCAGATCTCAGCATCTACATGCTGTCCGCAAACACAATGCCTTGTAGCAACTTACATTGGAGATGTTTAGAAAGTAAATATCAAATAAGACCCGAAGTCATACATTCGTAAAGCAGCCGCATGGAAATGTTGAAATTGCACTAGCAAAATCAGCACATGCTTTAAAAGCCCAGTCATCCAGATTTCTGCAACTTATTTAAAAAACCCAGGTGTCTTCTTGTCACACCCCAAGTCCCCAAGGATGGTTTCATTTGTTCAGGATGCCATTATGAGAAGGGACCCTCCATCTTGGGATCATCTGTTGCTCAGGACGGTAGAACCTTTGCAAAATATCTTGGCTAAATATGTATGATTATAATTTTAGAGCCTTTGAAGTTTAGAGCCTGATTACTAGCCAAAGCAAAGAGGCAAAGTTCAGTTGAGCTCTGTTGATAGTGCTAGGGGGAGGAACACCATTCAAACTATGAAAATGAGAGCAAAAATACCTAGATTACATACAAACACACATTACCTTTTCAGTAAAAAGTTCACTTTATGAGTGCCATTCACCTGGCTGAATATATCAATAAGAACTTATATTTTGCCAAGATACAGTCTCAGGTTGCTCCTTTCAGTCACTTCATTAAAATAAGTCAAGTGCAGGTTGAGGATAGCAGCAGCAGCACAACCCCCCCCCCCAAGGATCAACAACAGAAAATAATAATAATACAAAGATTACAAAAATGAAAACTAATTTAATGCCAGAAAATCTTAAATTTTTTCATAGTCAATATATATATTGAAGGGAAAATCACATCAATATTTGACTTGGCTGCAGCTAAAAGCTGGAATTCTTTAAAAGAAAAAGTACAGAAGAACCATCATGGCAGCACAACAGGCTACGAATCATTAAAGCCAAAATTGGACATATTTTAAAGTGCAGCAAATACCAACTGCATAAAATCAAAGATGAACATGCAGGTCATCTCATTAGCTGCTGCAGTAGAATTGCCCAGAGTTTATTACCAATGCCATGAAATTGCTAGAAAAATTATACTTTATGTAGAAAACTTGGCTTTTCTGTTAAAAAAAGGTTACTGGCAACATACATGTAAAAAAGAAAGTGAGGTCAGAATCTTGGGTTTTAAAATACAGAAGAAAAGACACATGAAAAACACACCAGACAGCTGCTATTTCTGGGGGGGCGGGGGGGAATGATGTTCATAGATATTGAAATATTAGGACATAAATGGATTGATAAAAAATCAAATGGAAAAAAATACTGAGATTTGTAGATTAAAGTTGAAGGACTTTGGGAGGAAAAAAATAAATTATAATGCTAGTAGTAGTTTGGCTTGAAACTGCTGACTGAAAAAGAAAAAAGAAAAGAAAAGACCTTGTTTGTAATTTCTTAAAAGTATAATATCTCCATGATTCCTACGCTTGAATAGAATGTAAACCTTTGGAAAATGTCAAGTCTAAAAATTGATATTCATTGGATGAATTTGCAGAGTCCAAGATACATTGGACCAAATCCTAATTACTTTTTCTAAAGTTCCTTTTTAAGAATATAAAAGAAAAGAACCTTGCAAACCCTAAATTGTGATGCCAAAGCTTATGCAGTAATTTTCTACTTTCTTGAAGTAAATGTGTAAATAGGAGCAGGACCAAAGAATTCTTCATTCTTCTCTTGTGTTACTCTTTTTCCATGGTTACCATTAGCATGTAACTCATCTATTGATGTTGCTTTTGCTATCTTGGGAAAACAAGCAGTTAAATTGTGTGGACTGCTTTAATATACTTTAATAAGAGCAGTCTATATGGCATGATGTAAGTGCTTTTGCTTTGTGATTATAAAATATAATATTTGGTCAAGACCTGAGTAGCAAATTTTGAACATTGAAGACCAAACCAGAGTTGAACTAGAGATGCATACAGGAATTTGTTCTCAGACACTGTGTCCCACGTCTGAATCTATCTTTGGTTGTGTTACCTTTAATAGCAACCATAGAACTCAGTTGCCTTATGAGGTTGCCTCGTGTGCTTTCCAGAACATTCTTAGGATTGGTTATTAGATCTTTGGGATAGTTTGTTGAAACCTAACCAGAACAAAACTACCTACAGATGAGAAATTCTTTTGTAGTCATGACAACTTCCTTTCAACTTATAAGATGCATTTAAGAATTTCAAGTTGTTGGGGGACACTCAGCATGGAGGCCATTGTTCTCTGAAGCTTGTATCTGTTCCTATATAAAGAAGTGATATGAGTTAGTAAACAGTGATAAAAGGTTGTTAATCAAGTGAAGCCTCTTAATGTGTGAAAGTTGTTCTGGATAAGCCATCTTGAAATGAACACTACAGATCAACACTACTCTTCAACTTTCCTTCCCGTGCTGTCTAGATAAAATAACTCCCTGGCTTTTTATAAAGTAGGCTTGAAGGTTGCCTTAGTTATCTCAAAAATACAGCCAGTTTCTGTAACTTGACATTCAGGTTACAGAATATGTTGTTTAATCTCTTCTGTAGATACATTTCTCCTGTTCTGTTCTGATGATAATGGAGACATTAAAATACTTACTGACTCAACATTTATTTGGTAAGCCATTGTCAATGACTATGTCTATCTCTTTCCCTGCCCCATAGCTTTTCTCACTGTGGTAGTCTTTAGGTTCTACATTTACTTCCCTGGTTTGAACATTGTTGTGTAATACAGGCTTTGTGTAGTAGAAATCTGTACATTCTGTATTCCACAGAGATGAGCAGAATAGTCTCTTCTGCCAATATCTGTAATGATAGACTGGCTTTTCAAATTTGCCACAATAGGTTTAGCTTCCATTTTGCCACCCAATCCTTTCAGATGGTTGAAATAGGGTTCCCCCCCCCAAAGTCTGATTACCTCATTTTAATATTGACAAACCCAAATCACCTGTTCCCAGTATTTCCAATCTTGACATGTGATGGGGGAATTGAGAAAGCAAAATACCAAAACTCTGAATTGCTCTTTTCAACTTGGCAAGTATGGGGGGTATTTTTGGAAGGGGGTGGGTGGGAAGGGGAGGGTTTATTTTGGACTGAAAGGCAGCCTCCTGTTATCTCTGCATCTGGCTGAAGTCCTTTATTCAAGTTTAGAACGTGGCCACCTAGCAGTAGCAGTGTCAGTGTCTGGGCTACCATTTTTATATTCAAGTATAAGTCCCAATGTGAAACTTGATTGAACACATGGAGTTCACAAAGAAGCTGGAGGAATTCCTCCTATAATTGATCACCTCCAATAATAAGATATCCACCTAGAGAAAAAGAAGGGAGGAAGATTGTGAATATGCAGCTGTTCGTCTACAAATTCAGTGGAATTTGAATGAGCATCCTTTAAGAGCTCTTTCAGGTGCAACAAAATCAAATCATTTTAAACTTAACAGTTTAAAAGCAAAACATTATAGAAGAAAACCGAAAACCAAAGATGTAAGATAGTTACACCTAAAGAGCATTTCTGCAAAAAGATACACATTTTATATCTACTGGATCAATAAATCCTTTCTTTCCTCTTCTTCCATCATTGGGTACTGAGCCTTTTTTTCTCACTTCTCAATGCACTCTTATCTAAACCATGCCTGTATGCCAGTATTAGTAGTTTGTTAATAGAGTTGTATTTGTTGGCATTTGGTATTTAAAAACAATCAGCTTCTATTCCCAGGGATTGGAAACATGAGGTCTGAACCCAAAAGAACCTGTGTAAAGCCTTGGGATACAACATGGTGTTGGCTATGTATATTTCAGTTTCAAACTATGTGAATTCTAATATAATCTCAGTCTGGGCAAGCAGTACCAAACCTATGAATATCCCTTTAGCCAATTTAAGTTTTCCTAAATGACTTTCAATGTTAAATACTTTGATTGCCCTTCCCCACTTACTTCTGAATTGTTTTTCTTGGAGAATCATTGTTAAACTGTATTCTTGGAGGCTGAAACATTTATGCTGTTCTCACTGTTCTGTAACTCCCTGTAATTTTAATAAACTTCCTCTGACTTAACCTGTCTAATTCTGCCCTGAAATTTAGGAACAATCTTTTTTTTCCATTTGTATCTTCGCACATACAAATTAGACTGCCAGTATTTTCACACTTTCTTCCAGCTATGCTCCCAATTCTCACTCGTTTGCTCTTGTTTAGTGATGCAGTGCAGATTCTTTGTTTTGAGCCCTGAGGTGTTTTGACAGTGTTTGTAAGGACCAGTTACAGGTACATACTACATGAGGAAAAAATTCCAAACTTTACCTAGCACAATAAAAGGTTTCATAATGCCCATGCTTCAGTTTACTCACCAATAGTTAACACTGCTTAAATTAAACAGACAGCTGGAAATTCCTGCTACCTGAGTTAGGAGGGATACCCAAATTATGATGGCAGGACACAGGCCTGCTTGAACTCATCCTGCATTTTTGGTTAGAGCACTTGTTATGAATGCACCTGTGGGGCAGTTTTGACTTGAGATTGTCCCCAAATATTGTGATGCTGATCATTCTGGCTATTTCTCCAGGAGTAGCCTGTAAGGTCCATCTGCCTACACGTTAGTCTATTTGAAAGCCAGTAGCTTTGAGCTGGCTCTTTTCAGTGTAAGCTACCTGTGCTCATTTGTCTGCTGTTCCAATACCAAAACATAGACATCTTGAATGTTTAGACATGTTGTGCCTTTTTTCAGTCCACAATGACTTTAACTGTTGCCATCCCTGACATAGGGGTAACCGAGATGGGCTTAGCCGGGCTTCAGGCAGCCGCCAGAGCAGCACAGAGAGTGATATGAAATCCCTGGAGCCCCGACCGTGGAGTAGCACCGACTCCGATGGCTCGACGCGCAATCTGCGGCCTCCAGTTACCAAAGCCAGCAGCTTCAGTGGCATTTCCATCTTGACTCGAGGAGACAGCATTGGTGGCATTGGCAAAGGGAATGGCGCCAACAGGACTGCCAGGCCAGGTACATTATCCCCTTGAACTGTTTATAGGTCATACCATATCATACTGTACGAATCTGGCACAGGCTTCTGTGTTGATGGCTGCTGACACCACGAAGCCCTGTTACATGATAACTATCAATGAGAATGATGTGCAAAAATAAGCCTTGCCTAATTATCTTGGATTAAAAAAATAATCACCCTTCTGAATTCTTTAATTTCATTAATAAATTATTCTTATCTAATTGGCATGTAATTCAGTAAAAACTCTAATCACTCCCAGCTAGACCCAAAGATGCTTTTTCAAGAAGAAAGTGGACTCTCTGGTTTTTCTTTGAAGGCATTTAGCTTCTCACCCAAGAAGCTTGAAAAAGCACCTTTGGGACAACCATGACCTGGATGACTGCGAATCTCTATAGACATTCCCTGCTAGAAACAGATAATAAGAAAAACTGATGAGCTTCCATTTATGCAACCCAAAATGATGCTGGCTCTTGAAAAATTGTTGGGAAAGATGAACTATACATCTCTTACATCAGGTAAACAAGGCTAGGAAATGTGATTTCACCTACTTAGTATGTCAGTAATAGAAATGATCAGCCTGTAATCTGAAATATCAACAAGGTAGCAGGTTGGAGATGTTGGTAACATTAAATGCACTTCTGAAGGAGAAGTGGTACATGGAGAAGTTCCTTCAGTCCCATTTAACAGTCATCAGCACCTGTGTTGGTACTTGCTTATTTGTATGGGTAAGTCAGCATATTGTTATTTCTTTCCCATCCAGGTGAAGGGACATGCACTTCCAAGATTCTCTTCCATCACTCTGCAGTATCATGTAGCATACTTATGATGCATTTACAGATGTACTCATGCATCCTCTTACCTTCAGAAATAGGGATGTGTCAATAGAGAGGGTGGCACAAAGTAACATTGTGCCTCCTCTCTCACTGTTGCTTCCTACAGCACTTGGGATGACTCATAGTTAACTATTCATCTACTCACCCTGTTTACTTCAAGGGCAGGCAGTGATATGCCTTTGTTTATTTCTTTTGCCGCATTTTCCGTTTGGCGTACTTGTTTACGAACACGATCCTTTGCCTTCATAGTCAGCATGGTATTGGAGAAAACTCCTGTCACCCATCTGGTTGCGCAGATGAACGGAAAGTTAGTCTTCGCATCAAAGAATGTTGACATTTTTGTTTTGTCTTTGGCATCTAGCTAATTGACACCCATTTTTAAGCCATGCACATAGCTTTTTAGGTCACAGAAGAAAGCATCAAGGCAGGCACACAATAATCAGTGTGGTTCACAACTAAAGCACTAAGAATAGACTGTGTTGCTGGGTGATTTAGTGATTCATATTCTCAGATTTTTTTATTTTTTTTATCTCGTTTGTACAAAAAATGGTAATAAAAATGCACAATAAATGCTGCTCCTTTTTATGTTGGTCCTTTAGTTGTATCTCCATTAGTTACTTTTAATTGTTCGGCCATCATTAACCCACAAATAACCAAGTTTCATCCCTTTCCTCCTTCCGTTATTCTCTGTCACATTATTCCCATGTGAAGAGAGGCTGATGGAGGAGTGCTGCATGGCAGCTTGTACATGAATATATACATAATGAAAAGTTCTTAAGAACACCAAGAACTTGTGTGGGAATGTGACTGAAGGCAGAAGCTGTGGGATAGGAAGTCTTGAATGCACATTCATGGAGTGGCTTTAAGCAAGTAGTTATTTCTGCCCTCACAAAAGTACTATTTTGTAAAGTATTATCAAAGAGATGTATAATTAAATGTATTGGATGTGCCACATTTTCATCACACAGCTTGGATTTCCCTTCATGCTGGATCTATTTTGGTGTAGTAGCATAATAGACACAGACCCGAGTGATACGGAATACAATTTCGACGGTGCTACCTACTCCCCAACGTAGGAGTTTGAATGCATAATTAGCAGCAAAAAGGAAATTTATGTGTCTGGGTTGGCATTTCAGACCCAACTGGATTTCAGGAGGTTGAAATTCTAATCCTGTTTTTGATTATGTCCTCCTTTCTTAAGCCTCTTCGTTGCCAGCATTTTCCTCATTGGGTACTAGTACTACATGACCTCTTCCCTGCTATCAATTCTTTCTCCTGGCCCGCAGGTACTTCTCAACCAGTAAACATCAGATGTTTTGGAGTACAGTTCCCATCAGTCAGTGGAATGTAGATAAAACACATTTCATTTGTAAGCTTCCTGGATTAATAATCAAGGAGATCATGTTTCTTTCAGTCACAGAACTGGAAAGAACTATTTATGTTATTGTCCAGCCATCCCTCCTCGGTGCAGAAACTGTTGGTTATTCAGATACTTGATGTTGGGTATGCAAATATATGAAAAATGCTTCCTTCCTTAGGAGCAACCCCTGAGAAACTTACAAAAGAAGAATCATGTAGATTCTTGTACAAATGTTTATGGCATATCTACATGCAAAACCTATGGTTTTCTTATGCCAACGAGTAAAGCTCGATTCTTCAAACATAAATATTTTAACCAGAGACTGTGTCACATGAATCCTTCATATGCTTTTGAAGAAGACTAGATGGTGGGTTTGGTTGAATTTTCCTGCAACAGAAGTCTGCTTAGTTATAATTTTTCTTTTTACATAGTAACCGTTCTTGAAGACCACTTGTTTTCAGCAAATGCAGCACTTCTCTTTGAAAAGGGCTTTTAGTTTGATGTTTTTATTTTATGATTGATATAGAATCTTCTCTAATAGCAAGAGGCAGACAGGTACTAGCAATATGGGTAAGATATAAAGCAAAATGTCAAATTACTTTTCCATTTATTATTTATTTTATTTTAACCCCGTGTTCTGTTTTTTTTTTTAATTGCATATGCCATACATGAGAAGAATAGGGACCACTTATTAGTAAGAACATGCTGAGTCATTTTATAATAAGTAATAACAGCATCATTCTGTGTTTTTGGTGGTTAACCTGAATAGTGAACTAAATATGACATATAACAAATAGGAAAGCTAAAGCAGCTTCATACACAGTTGTTTTGGATTATTTATTGCATGTGCAGTTTAAATCACAATGCACAAATATCATAAGGATATATACCACAAGAGTCCTGTAGAGTTGTTTACGAATCTCAGAAACACCTAGGAAAAACTTATATTCTCAATCACGTGTGTATCAGCCCTTTAATTATACGATGATTTTCTGGGACAAATAAAAGAAATGGAGTTATGCTTGGGCCCTAGAGCAGTCAGCTTGTACAAGTGAATTTCTAATGTGGGAACCATTGAGTGCTATAACAAAGCAGAGCAGTTACATTATATTTATTACATAATAATATTTCAAAACAGCCACGGTGATACAGGCTAATTCTGCAGACTGCTGGCCACCAGCAGTTCAGCAGTTTGATTCTTACCAGCTCAAGGCTGACTCAGCCTTCCATCCTTCTGAAGTCGGTAAAATGAGGACCCAGAGTGTTGTGGCCAATATGCTGACTCTGTAAACCACTTAGAGAGGGCTGTAAAGCACTGTAAAGTGGTATATAAGTCTAAGTGCTATTATCCAAAGGAGTACATGGATTGAGATCTGCGTAGTGTTGGTTGTTGGCTCTAACTTAAAGTAAATAAATGTAATATATTCTCTGAATCCTTTGCATTCATCAGGGGAAGTGGTGGTGATAATTCTGTCCCTTGCTAGAATGCCTGTGGGAGTAAAAACTAGTTAGTACCTACTGTTGCTCAAATGCCACTGTAATTATGGTCATACCATTACAGTCAGAAACAGAATTTTGAAAGTCTTCCCTGTACAGGAAAAGAAAGGGGGGTTTTGAAGGGAGGGGAGTTTGTTTAGAATATTAAGTTTGCCAGAGATTAAAAAAAAAGGACTCATTTTAGAGTAATCCAGAGGAAGGAATACAGAATAGGATGATAATCAGATCCTGGTTTTTCTCCCTTTCCCTGGGCAAATATTTGATGTGATTGTATAAGATTTTGGAATCCAACTTTGTCCTTGAGGCCTACTGTGTAGATTTGGTCTGTCTCATATTCTGTCAAGGATATTTATTAACCACTTTTGGGATGGCACCATATTTTGATTGCAGGCTAAATCAAAGCTCTAAGAGACTTATTCCCCCCCCCCCCCAGTTTTTAAATTGAAATTTTAATCACATCAACAGTGGTAGGAACAAAATGGAAGCAGAGGCCAGCCGGGAGGGCTGGAGCACAGGGTGAGAAGAGCCGCAGAATTTAGGTTGTCAAAGTTGGCTGTGGCGGAGGGGCTTTGTTCCATGTCTCTGGGTTGGGGCAGCTGGGGTTTCCTAGGACAGCTGCTGTTTTGCTGCAAGTTTTCTGAGTTTCGCCAATTTTTACTGCCAATTCATTCCCTCATTTGTGCAGATCGCACTCCCCATCACAAACTTATTAAAAGACAAAAGGGGGAGGACAAGCCTAAAACTCAGCCAGCCTCTTAAAGGGGCTCTAGAATGCCAGGCAGCCTTTGAAAAGCTGAAAATGATTTGTTTTGCAGCTTCTTGAGTCAACTGGAGCCTTGAGCTGCACTGCACTTCAGGGGCTTCTTGTAGCTCCAGAGCGTGGCATGCCAATAAGGCCCCAAGTTGTAGTACAACAAGGAGCCCAAAAGCGGCACAGTTTGGGGGCTATTTGCTGTCCTGCAAGGTATAGTGTGCAGGGTGGTGAGAAGGATTGAAACCAGGGAGAAGAGGGGGAATAGGCTGCTGGTGGGAATTGAAGAGGAGGCAATCTCTTAACTTAAAAGAACTGAGGTTTGGGATGGGAAGGACTAAAATGGGAATTTTTTGAATTAGTGTAGGTTCTCAGCTAATGACCGTTGGGAGTTGGTTAACGATGACAATGGGGTGTATGACAGAATTGCTGTTGCTAAGCAATGCAAATTGTGTGATGTCGAGCTTTACAACCACATCAGTTAGCAACGGAATTCCGGTCCTGATTGCCATTGTAACTTGAGGACCTCCTGCAATAAAAAAAAAATCAATTATGATGTAGTGAGAAACTTAGTCTGAATCTGTTTTGTAGTGTGACTCTATTGTGAATTGATGCATTTGATCTACTGGAACATCACTGAAGATAACAATTATTTTCCAACATATGTAAAATATATATCCTGGTGCATATTTTACTTTATCTCTACCCCACTTTCTCCATGTGCTCCCCCTTTCTCCACAGCTTAAACTTACATGTGTCCATTTTTGTGTTTTGTGTTAAAAAAAAAGGTGAAAAATGTGTCTTGATTGGATGCCATGGAGATTTCTCCTTAAAAACCCACATGCTACTTGAAGTAAATGTATAGTACAGCTAATGCGTTTTTAAAAGGATCTGGAGACAGAGTGCAACACTAAGTGAAACTGATTCAAATCAAGAACTGTGTGAATACATGAAAATAATTATGGCTAGCATTCAATAAAGCATCATCTTTGCACTCAGTATAAAAATATTTCTAATTTTACCAGATTCTTTGACTGGAATGTATTGTACACATAGGAATGGCTTGCTCGCATGTTGTTTTTCATCTTCTGGATTACACTTATTTTGAACCATTTCTTCCTAAATGGAAATCTCTACTTTTGGAGTAAATATATTTATTGTTACCAAGAGAAATATAGTAGTAGGTGTGTGTGTGTGAGAGAGAGAGAGACAGAGACAGAGACAGAGACAGACAGACAGATTCAACCCCAACCCCCCCCCCCCAAATACTTTTAAAGACTTCTGAGGAAGCTAGAAATGTGGTCTTAATTCAGCTTTGCTTTATTATTATATTATTGTATTGCAGAATATGATTTTCTGGTTGGATGATATTCACAGGAGTCTTTTCAGTGCTAGATAGGATTATGCAGGATGTTATTTTTAATCATTTCAAGGTGAAAACATCATGTCCTTGGAACATCCCATTCTGTCCTCAACATGTCAAGTGTAGTGGTAATAAAATTTATCATGGTCAAGAAGATCATATAACTTTACAAGAGGCTGTTTCATGATCAGATCATTTCTGGTACACCCCAAAGAGATGTTTCAGTAATGGAAGATTGCACAATTTTCCTTTTTCTATCATGAATTTGCTATGGAGCTATTTTTTCTAAACTCTTCAGAGATGCTCAGAAGAATGCATCGAAATCAGTAAAACAACCTGAACTTATCACACAGGTTTCAATGAAGCTAAAGGCTGAGCATCAATCCATAGAATATCTCAATCAGGTAAATTAATCACAGTAAGGTTTGAGTAGAAATGGGGTATGTTTTGATGCATTTCTTCCAATTAAGGGGAATATTTATAGCTCAGGGTTGAAATGAGGAGCCCTTGATGCTGTGCTAGAGATACCAGCACTAATGGTTTTACAAGCTCAGAAAGCACCAAGAAGGACACATTTCTGCATACAGTCTAGGAGTTGGAATCCTTCTGTTTTTTTTTTCCCCTAGGCACTCTTGAGCCCTGGCACCACCTCTTTCAGGGAAAAAAAAAGCAGACTCTTTGCTCAAACTTACCCACTCCATTTTGTTTTTTGTTTTGTTTTTTTAACAAAGGTCTCTCTCTAAGTACTCCTGAAGCCTGCAGTCAAGTCTCCTCTGTGCAGCCTGGCCGAAGCCTCTTGCCATGTGCCGCTCCGCAACTGCAGCAGCAGCCGCTTCCAGCCACACCGCAGCAACAGCCAGCAATGACTAATCACATCATATCACAGGTGAGTCATCATTCAATGTTATCACTGAGTGGTGAGCTCTTTTTGTGGCTTCTCACTAAGGAAGTGATGGCCAGAGGCAGGGGTGGGATTCAAATTTTTTAACAACCGGTTCTGTGGGTGTGGCTTAGGTGGTGGACGTGGCTTGGTGATCATGTTATTGTCTGGGTGTGGCCAACTCAATATCACTCACATCGAGGCACGCATCTCCTCCCCTGGCCTCTCATGACTGTGGGGATGCTGCAACAATCGTAAGTGTGAAAAATGGCCATAAGTCACTTTTTTCAGTGCCATTGTAACTTTGAATGGTCACTCCAAACAAGCAAAGTACCAGCAAAGGAGGGGGAAAGAGCTCCAGAGACATTCCTGAGACAGGAAATCTAGTCCTGCCAAGAATGTAATAAGGGTTTATGGGCAAGTAGTTTCTGTAAGCAACACCAGAATGTTTCCTTCCTGCCTTCCTTACAGGATTAGGCCAGTAATTTCTTCTAACAACTGGTTCTCCGAACTGCTTAGAATGTTCACAACCAGTTCTAGCGAATAGGTGCGAACTGGTAGAATCCCACCCCTGGCCAGTGGAGTACTTGCAGATTGTACGAAGCTTGAATAATGTTTGTGACCTTGTGCTAGTCCCCTTTAGGCGATCTGTCTTCTACTTAGATTGCAGCACAAAATTGGGAGATGCCTGGCTTCCTGTCAGGTATATTCTGAGGTGACCCTCAGACATTGGAGTCGGAGATTTTTCCTAAATACGGCGTAGTGCTCTCATGTCTATATTTGGTAGGGACAGAGCAGAAGTGCACACATCCTATATTTTATCTTCCTTTGCAAATAGTGTTCAGGGCTGTGAAATCTCCGATTTTACGCGGAATTCCGATTTTTTCCCTCAAACACCAATCTACATTTTCCGCGTTTTTTTTCCCCCATCGGATCGAGATCCGAGAGTCGGAAATTCGCTCTTCAGAAAAGCGGAACACTTCAGTTCTCAGCTCAGGCATACCGTATATACTCGAGTATAAGCCGAGTTTTTCAGCCCATTTTTTGTGCTGAAAAAACCGCCCTCGGCTTATACTCGAGTCAGCCGCTACGGCACCATGCCTGGCCTGCGCTGGCGTGGCTGCAACTGATCGCGCCTCCATGGCAGCATCGCCGCCGCGGCTGTCTACCCACTGAGGTACACACAGGCGACCCCAAGCGGCCTCTTCTTCCCCATTAACGGGCGCCTGGGGCCCCCGCGAGCTCCTGTGTTGCGCGCTTCCAGCTTCGCAAAGAAACTGCCAGGCTCAGGCAGCCTCCCCCACCCCCTAGCCTAGCAGCGAAGAGCTGCTCCGGGGGCAGCGAGACAAAGTGCCTGGCTGCGCCGTGGCGGGAGCCCCCGGAGCAGCTCTTCGCTGCTTGGGGTGGGTGGGGGAGGCTGCCTGAGCCTGGCGACCCCAAGCGGCCTCTTCTTCCCCATTAACGGGCGCCCGGGGCCCCCGCGAGCTCCTGTGTTGCACGCTTCCAGCTTCGCAAAGAAACTGCCAGGCTCAGGCAGCCTCCCCCACCCCCTAGCCTAGCAGCGAAGAGCTGCTCCGGGGGCAGCGAGACAAAGTGCCTGGCTGCGCCGTGGCGGGAGCCCCCGGAGCAGCTCTTCGCTGCTGGGGGGGAGAGGCTGCCTGAGCCTGGCGACCTCAAGCGGCCTCTTCTTCCCCATTAACGGGCGCCCGGTGCCCCCGCGAGCTCCTGTGTTGCGCGCTTCCAGCTTCGCAAAGAAACCGCCAGGCTCAGGCAGCCTCCCCCACCCCCTAGCCCAGCAGCGAAGAGCTGCTCCGGGGGCAGCGAGACAAAGTGCCTGGCTGCGCCGTGGCGGGAGCCCCCGAAGCAGCTCTTCGCTGCTAGGGGAGGGGGTGGGGGAGGCTGCCTGAGCCTGGCGACCCCAAGCGACCTCTCCTTCCCCATTAACGGGCGCCCGGGGCCCCCGCAAGCTCCTGCGTTGCGTGCTTCCAGCTTCACCAACAAACGGAGCTGCAAATCTGGTAATCGCTTGCGGAGCCTCGGCACGAACCCCCTTTCCCCGCACTCCCCCCCGCACTCCTCTGGCGGCAGCAGGTGGAGAAAGCCCCACTTCCCTCTGGCTTTGATGGCACGCGTGAGTTGGCTTCCCACTCTTTTTTTTTTTAACTCTCCTCTTCCTCCTCCTCCTCTCCTCTCCCCTTGTTGTCTGGTCTTCCCTAAGGAAACTCGAGGGCTCACACTTCCAGGTGTTTCTCCCTGTCTTTCTCCCTGTCAATGATCTTTTCTTCCCTTCCCTTCTCTCAGCCCCATCCTCCTTCACCTTTGTCACCACAATCCTGAACAGATGAAGTTTGTACTTCTCAAGAAAGATTGGATGTTCCTTTTGAGGAGGGAAACTAGTGTGACATCTATATGTTGACCTACTACTGAGCCATGGCATGTGTGCACATGCAATGGAGGCATGAGGGAGAGCTGTGAAAGAGATGGTGGCTCTCCAAAACAGGATGTACACGCAGCACATGCACATGCTTTTTTCTTGCAAGGGAGAGAGTGACTCTGTTTGGACATACAGAGGAGCAGAAGGAATCCAGTTTTGAAGGATTTTAACTCTTGTGTTTTAGCTTGGTTGCTGATTGAGCTAAGGTTTTTGTACTTTTAAAGTTATTGTTGATACCATATTGGTTTTGTTGGCTCTCTTTTCCACTTACAGAGCTAGTTTACTGTTTTTCTTTGAAATAAATATTCAAAAACATTTAACCTACTGATGCCTCAATTCATGTAATTTTATTGGTATCTATTTTTATTTTTGAAATTTACCAGTAGCTGCTGCATTTCCCACCCTGGACTTATACTCGAGTCAATAAGTTTTCCCAGTTTTTTGTGGTAAAATTGGGTGCCTTGACTTATATTCGGGTCGACTTATACTCGAGTATATACGGTAATTGTCCCTAGAAAAGCACATAAACTTCGCACGTGAGCCGCGCTAACGTTAACTGAAGTTAGCTAGTATTCTTACGACGGAAAACCACGGAAATAAACCTTTTTTCAGTAGCTTTACATTCGCACATGCCGACAAACCACCGCTCATCGTAGCCAAGCAAGTAGTACCGCATAACTGACTGCAAAGACAATTCATACGGCTGTACATAGAGTCTGTGCACGTGCGCGCGCTCGATCGTGCGCGTGCTGGACCCTGGCCTAAGGGACTTCGCGCTCGTGATGTGCGCTTCGCGCACATGCGCTTTGCGCACCTTATTCACTTCAGATTTTTTCAGACTTTTTTTTTAACCAGCTCTCACACCCCTGAGTGTTCTGGTTTTTTATTTATTTTTTGCTATTTTTCATTTGGACCCTGCAAGATTCATGGCCCGGATGCGTCCTGCGCTGGCCACGCCCACCCCTGTTTTAACAAAGGGGGGAAAGTCACAATATGTCATGTGACAACGCGAGTTTGATACCTCTGATGTAGTGAAATGCAGTGAGGAACTTGCCCCCTCAAGGAAATTTTCAGGATGTATCAATAGAAATACGAATTCTTTAGATTCTTCATTAGAGACATGCTGGATATGAGGTCTGAAGCAAAAAAGATGCTCCAGATCAGGCATGAACGCACAGACTGCACCTGCCAGCACTTCTTTTCCTGAGCTCGCATGATAGAAAATATGGGTTTGAATTAAGGAGCCTGCTCATCCTTGCTCCTTGGTTGCATCTTGTTGGTATCACTTACATTTCTTGAAGTCATGTAGCTACATGCATGCTCAAGAAAAAGCATGGGTTTTCTCACTTCTAGGCACCTCCTTCATCCTCTTTTTTTTTCTTTTTTCTTTTCATGGTCTGTGTATCTTCAACTGTAGCATGGGAGAGAGTACCTTAGGTACCCAGGGTTTGAAGGCCATTAACTAAAGCCAAGTACAAATTCATGGAAAAGAATTTTACATTATGAATACACATGTTAGTTTAGTTTAGTTTACTTTACTTTATTGTCATTGCACCTCATACAAAGAAATGAAATACCACCTTCTGTGTACATTATGACTATGAAAATAAACACAAACACACATCCTTCACATTCTATACATTGAATTGAAAACCCCTGATATTGCATTAATATTGCACTATACAGCGGTTCTACTCTAGATGAAGAATTGTAGCCCAAAGGTCTCTTTTTCATTGGACATAAATTACTGGTACTATATTTTATTCTATTGTTGTGGCTACTATATTTATTCTACTGGTGCTTTATTTTATTTTATTGTTGTGGGAAAATAGAAGGAAGAAGTATTATTATGTTCATCATCCTGAGTTCTTTATAAAAGTAATAAAGACAGGATATAAGTAAATAGATGAATGCATAAATATTTACTGTGTTACAGTCTTGTGCATAACTTTATAATATAGAATGGAACCTATGATTAGAGAAACAGAAGGATTTTGTTATTTGAATTGAGAGGCAGTACATTCATTTTAAAGGGGGAAGGGATATAAGCATTCCTATCGGATTTGAGGAGCAATAATGCTTTTGGAAATTCTATTTTATATTAAGGCAAGCACAAAGGAAGCAAATTTTCCAGAACTTTTCATTAGGCATGGTAATTTATGTAAAGTTAGAAATGGGTTGGAAAGAGATATAAAGTGTAAATTGTATTAATGTGTTTTCACTTACAGCCAACACTGCCTTTTTATCTTTGAACTTCATAATCTTATTGATGTCATTGAACTCACTTCATCACCCTTATTTGTTAAAGCTAGTCATCTTATTTGCTAAAGACCTCCAGGGTTCCATCCAGTAGCACACCCCCAAAAGGCATATTTTGTATTTGTGTCTGAAAAGGGAACCTCTTTTGCTCTGGTTTCTAGTCCTTCATGTTTCCAAGTAGAAAAAAGAACTCGAAGCAATATAATTTTTTAACCCTATGGGAGGGCTTCAGCTTTCCCTTGTCCTGAGCAATTTCTGGATGTATTGACTTCAACTTGTTAAATCCTCCTACTAGCCAGCATGGTGATGCTGGCAGTTTTGGAAATTGAAGTACATCTATCTGGATGATGATGCCAGGTTGGGGTAGGCCCTTTTGTTTACTTTCCTTACTTCACTTGTTAGAATGTACAGACCTTTTGATAGTTTCCTAAAAGCCTATGAGAAATCTGCAAAATGACTTATCAACTATTTACTCCATTTTATTCCCCTTACTTAACTGCAACCCTCTAGACCAGGACTGTCAAACTCCCTGCTCGAGGGCTGGATACATCACGCGCTGGCCATGCCCATGCCCGATTTAGCGCAAGGGGAAAAAAAGTCCCGATACGTCATGTGACGTTGCCATGACAACATGAGTGTGACACCCCTGATGTAGACCATCCAATGATATTAATCTCCTTTTGCTTTCTGAAGAAAGAGAAAAAAAACAGAACAAGCAATTGGAATAAGTAAGCTTTCCTTTATTCTGAGTTGCTTTAAATATATATTGTTCCAGCCTAGTGGGCTGGGTAGAATTGCGGATTGTATAAAAATTCCCACATAGAAATAAACCATTGTTCTGATTGGAGTTGAAACTACTTTGCAAAGCTTTCCTTTGCAAAGAATCAGGAAGATGGTCTAAGATACAGGTGGAGAAGCTTGCTTCCTAAATTTTGCAGTGTTTTCAAGACCTGGTAGTCTAACTCATTATTTTTTATGCGGCTGGCTGGACGTATGCACAATTGCTTCTGCTGGGGTATTTGCCTTTCGGAAAAATGCTAGGAAAAATACATATGTATATAATCTCAGGTTCTCCAGAGATCCAAGACCATGCAACTCCTCCTGTCCTTTCCCTCTAAGCAAATATTTTCCAGAGCACCCATTTCTTTTACTTTTTCTTTTTCTTCTCTTTAAAATAGATGGGGAGCGGGTGAGGGAATAGCTCGGTTGCTGTTGGGGCTTTTAAATTGCTTATCTGTATGTATATACAGTTACTAACCTCCTTCTACCTTTTCTCCTCTCCTTTCCTCCCTCACCCTTTTTCTCATGCCTGTTTCTTCCCCCTTTCCCCTCCTTTTTCCCTTCCTGCTCATCTCTTAGCCGGTCCCAGCATTGCAGTCCTCTCCGCAGCCAGTTCAGTACTCTCCAAGCTCCTGTCCCCAAGTCCTTCTGCCAGTCTCTCCACCCCAGCAATACAATATGGTATTAAAAACCCTATATCTTGCTGTCTTTTCTCTCTATGTATATTTCTGTTTTGCCTGTTCACATATGTATTGTATACCCAAACGGATCTTATCAACCACTTTTGGAAGCCTTTTAAAGGAAGCAAGGTACGATAGATGGACTTTTCTTGTAACACAGCAAACTATTTGCCAGCCTTACTAGGTAGAAGAGATCAAGAAAAAGCAATAGCACTTAGACTTATATACCGCTTTATAGTGCTTTACAGCCCTCTCTAAGCGATTTACAGAGTCAGCCTCTTGCCCCCAACAATTTGGGCCTTCATTTTACCCACCTCAGAAGGATGGAAGGTTGAGTCAACCTTGAGCCTGGTGGGATTTGATCTGCCAAATTGCAGGCAGCTGTCTCTCAGCAGAAGCAGTTCGCAGTACTGCACTCTAACCACGGTGCCACTGAGCCGCTCTCAAATACAACCATTTGAACTATTTCTACTTTGTTATAAGGCTACATTAACAGAATCTTGCCAGTCTGAAAATATAATCCCTCCCCCCATCTCCTTTAACACATAAGAAACTAGGAAGGGTCTCTCTGAGCCTCTTGCCTGTCCAATTATCTAGCTGCATGCTGTATTTGATTGCTTATTTGATTGCTCGCTTGGCAGCATTATTTGGCTTGTTCTGCCCAGGTCTTTCCCACATATTATTACACTACTGCACACTGCCGCCACTATTTCTGGCTACATTTTAACCCCCTGACCCACAGCCTGGTTCTGAACCGGGCTGCATAAGTAGGAGGTGTGAGCACAGATGGCACGCAGCTCCACTTGCACGAGCTGAGGGCACTTGAACTCATGCCACTCAGACGGAACCATTCCTTCTTCCCCTCCTACTGGGCTGCTAAACCAGAAAGGTTGGGGACCACTGCTTTAAGATACTTTCAAGGTACAGCAATTGTTTATAACAAGTATGGGCTTTTACTACATGGTTGCATGAGATCCAAACGTTATCTCCAGAAGGACATTATTATGGTGATGGTGGTCATTTTAACTGCTGCTCTTTATTGCATTTATTGTATATCGCATCTTTCCTTTGAAAGCTCAAGGGGCCAAAAATGGCTTTATCTCCACAGCAGTAATCTTGAGATGTAGGTTGCAGGGAAAGGAGGATTTATACAGTGAGCTCCGTTCAGAACTTGAACGCTGGTATCTTGGTATCAAATATCTGAACCATTTTCTAGACCACGATATCATAGCGTTGAAAAGTAAGATGTAATTTCCGAACCAGCAGACCCAGAGTATTTTTCTATATTGATTTTAAAAAAACAGTATTTAAATTTGTTATAACTGCCCAACTCTGACGGACTCTGGGCATTGCTTGCCTTTTGAAGAATGCCTGTAATATCACAGAGGACAGCTGACCAGGGTCCACCTTCTCACCCTTGCCATGTTTTTCATTGCCTCTCTACCCCAGTTCCTGCACAGGATTATAAGAGTGTATGCTATGTCTGCCTTTTGTTAAAGAAATGAAGGGAGCAGTTTTAAAGAACACATAGCTATAGATTTCTTACATGTGCCAGTCTCTATTTAAAAGAAAATGCAGGAATAAGTGATGAGTGAGACCAGAAAGAGAACATGTTTAGATATTTTGGGGGTTTTGCTTGTTTTTTCATCTGATAAGATAAGGCTTCCTCGGCTCAGTGTTGAATAGCCTCCTCTTCTTCTAAAGTGTGTTAACTTTAATATCATTTTTATGAGTTAGCCTTTGCCCTGTACAAGCTGGAAATGCTTTCCCAAGTCTACCTGCAATAAAGACCTTTATTCATCACCTGGTGTGCATTCAGAAACTGCCTTCTACCCCACTTCTCAATTGCTTCCCTGTGATGGTATAAGTTCAAAAGTCTGCTGAAAAAAAACCCAAAACCCACAAAAGTTTGCACTGAAAGGAATATAGGAAATAAGCCTGAAAAGAATAGGCAACTCATTTGAACTGGAAGCTTGCTATGGGCTCTTTATAGGATGCTGCTCAATTCTGTGTCTGAATTAAATTCCCTTTTAGCAGCTCCTCATATTAGATCCCAAACTCCTTCATGACAGACATGCTAATGGTGAAGCAATTGGGTGTATCCAAGGTAGCTGCCTAGTTTTTGCAAAAAACAACAACACCCTGGTCATTTCAGCCACCAGATGGCACTCATTTCTCTTGTCTTCCTGATGAGATTGTGCAGAATGAGTGACCTTTGCTTTTCTCTTGCTTTGCTTATTAAATGGAAAGCAGTTTTTCACATCCCCCATTTCTGAGGCAGATTGTGTATGACAAAAACTTCATACTACTAAAAGGAGTGATGGCTGGATAATTTTGTTTCATGCTATTCTCACTTCCAAAAAGAAGCTTCCTTTTTTTCTGATGCTTTTCCCCAGGCTATAGCTGATAGAATAGAATAGAATAGAATAGAATAGAATAGAATAGAATAGAATAGAATAGAATTCTTTTATTGGCCAAGTGTGATTGGACACACAAGGAATTTGTCTTGGTGCAAATGCTCTCAGTGTACATAAAAGGAAAGATACGTTCATCAAGAGTCATGAATCATAAGGTACAACACTTAATAATACTCATAGGGTATAATAAGCAATCCAATCATACTAGGAAACAGTCCATATAAATCGTAAGGATACAAAGTGACAAAGTTACTGTCATACAGTCACAAGTGGGAGGGGATGGGTGATAAGGAGTGATAAGAAAATTAACAGTAATAGTAGTGCAGACTTTGTAAATAGTTGAACAGTGTTGAGGGAATTATTTGTTTAGCAGAGTGATGGCTTTCGGGGGAAAACTGTTCTTGTGTCTAATTGTTCTGGTGTGCAGTGCTCTATGATCTTAGGATGTGAGAATTAAGAGAATTGAAAAAATGATAATTGTTCATCAGTTGGACAGATACAAGCATGATAAGAGTCCAAAGCTGCATTTCACTTTCCTCTGTCACCCCTGCCCCTCCAGCCCAATTCTCCCAAACACATATTGTGATAATATACTGAATAGTAGTTCAGTAGGAATTCTAGATTAGCAAGCAGTTTACAGAGAAACTGAGAGGGAAACAGATGCTATCTTTTGCCACTATGAGGCCGCATGTTCAGGAACACTTTACAGGTAGTCCTCAACTTACAACATTTCATTTAGTGATCAAATTTACAACATCACTGGAAAAGTGACTTATGACTGTTTCCCCCACTTATGACCATTGCTGCATCCCCACGGTCATGTGATCAAAATTTGGAAGCTTGGTGACTGACTCCTATTTATGATGGTTATAGTGTCCCGGGGTCATGTGATCACCTTTTGCAACCTTCTAATAGGGAAGCCAAATTCTCTTCAACGACTGTGTTATTAACTTAACAACTGCAATGTTTCACTTCACACCGGTAGCAAGAAAGTTTGCAAAACAGGGAAAAACTCACTTAAAACTTAGCAACATAAATTTTGAGCTCAATTGTCATAAATCGAGGACTATCACATAACTTAAACACACAGGTAACGTACATGTGTTTCAGTACCCTCCAAGTACCTCTAAGTTTATTATACCATCTTGAACTCAGCTTGCATAAAGTAATTTGACCTTGCTTGAGTCATAACTGAGTTTTGATTGTGCTTGTGGCTTGCAAATTGGTACTGTAATCAAGGGTAGCAGGAAATGCTACAACAGCAGCCCCCCGTTTTAGGGCACCAAAGATTGGTTCCTACAGAGAGGCTTTTCCATGGACCGGAAGGAAAGAGGGTGGTTTTGTGTGCTTCTTGCACCCCGCAGATGGGGCTTTGCTTGTTTGCGCGGCCCAGTTTCTGGGATGCAGCAGACTGGTTCCAGTCCATGGACCAGGGGTTCGGGACACCTCTGCTACAGGTTGCTTGGAAATGTCTGTGACTGAAATCTTAGCCTACATATTTTACAGCTTACTAAAACAATATTTCTTAACTGACAAAAGCTGTGATGAGCAATAGAAGCCAGTCTTTATGATGACAGTCATAGCATAAAGAAAATTGAGGCTTGGAATCTTAAGAGGCATAAATGATAGAGCATAAATTAATAAATGAAACGGGGGAAAGCATGTCATGGGGGAGAAGGTAATAGGTCCAAAGAAAGTACAGGTGCATACATAAATATGAATGAAAGGGCTAAAAGGCATGTCTGCGCATACAAATTACTGTCATCCAAGTTATTCTGAGAGCATATGAAAGTAGAAATGCATGGGCCGATAATCATTTCTTAGCCTAATGCCAGGGAAAATGCTGTTATTGTTCTTTTATACAGAAGGAAGGATGGTAAAATTGAAAACAATAAATACAGAGGCATTAGCTGCTTAAAAGCACCTGAGAAGGTATTTGGTAGTATTTTGTTTGAAATAGAAAGAGAGGGGACAATGAGCCACACTTAGTAACTTTGGTGCTGTTTTTATGCCAGGCAGGGTTCAATAGATCAGATATTTATTCATCCTTCATTGAGAAATGTAAGAATATAGTAAAGCATTTGGGAAAATAAATGGGATATTTAACCAATGCTTCAGTATGAAGTAGACATCCCTTTCATTGTTTAGCATTTGATTAATGTATAAAGGAATATTTGTGAGCATGTTAGAAGTGTGTTGATTAAGGATGTAAATGTATGTGTACATTCAGGTACAGATATTTGACACCTGAAGCAATTTGGAGCAAATGTTTAATGATACGATATTGTGAGGAGTATGGGGACAAGCAGTTGTGAACAATGCAAGTTATTTGCATATAGAACCAAAAAGCAAATAGGTGAATTTGTGTGCCTTGCTAAAATGCTTACTAAAAATGAAAAAAATGAGAAATTTTAACATATGAAATGCTGGTAGAATGATACTGGATTGCAAAGCACAGAATGTTTGTTGACATAAGCAAAAATGGCCATGCTTTAATAGCCATGCATGTGCCCCATTTTTTTAATGTAGAAATGAGAGTGGGTATGTCAAGGGAAGCAAGGTAGATGCTGCAGGAATGGTCTCTTTAGAGGTATGTGTGGTAAATTTTTAAAAAATCAAGAATGAATGTAGGTTGATTTTGGAAATAAGTAAACAGTAGGGGGGAAAGTGCACAATTTGTTCACATAAAGAGAATCAAAGAGGTTTAAAGTGCAGAAGATGAAGGGATTGAGAAGATATGGTGAACTGAGAAAGTCATAGTTAAATGACGAGGATAAAATCCTGAGAAATTTTTTTAAAAAAATTTCATGTCTTTAATTTCTCTGACGTTATATTATTGTAATTCTCAATGGAACTCTCATTCTTGCATTGTAAAGCAATACTTACTGGAAAGGGAATACTGTGACAGACATGTATGTGAACACACAGATGTATGCTGTACCTCCCTTGAGTCTCATAAATCTTAATCCCTAATTGAAGACCAAATAACCTATTGCTCTCATATTTTAAGCTAATTCCCATCATTCCCACCAGCACAGAGAATTTCAAAAGGACTGTATGTGTGATGGAGGCCATTAGAGGTTGTCTTACCCAGCCTAATAAACAACTGTATTGTGAAGGATATATATGTGTGTGTGTGTGTATTGTATGTGCATATGTATATGTATATGTAGGTCTTGGCGTGTTCGGGTCTTTTTCTATGTAAGATTGAGAGCATCTTGGCAACGTTTCGATGCCATCTTCAGGCTGGTGCTTTCGGATTTGTGCTTGTGTGAGCAAAGCGTGACCGGAGCTGCCGTCTCCCTATATATACTGGTGGAGAGGTTGGCTGTGTTGTCATTTCTTGATTGGTTGATGGAGTTGATGTTTGCAGATTGGCTGGCTTTTTTGTAAGAACATGTGTGGCTGAGGTATTGGCTGTGTGTCTTATCAGCCTCCTGTGTTGTAACAACCTGGGTGATGGGCTGTGTGATGACCTTCTGAGTTCTATTATTTTGACATCCTGGGTTCTTGTGCTGTAATCTCCTGGGTCATAATGACCTGGGTCATGGGCTGTGTGATGACCTTCTGAAATTAATGAAATTAATTTTGAGGGAACCAAATTAATCTCCAATACTGAACACTTCAACAAGAGAATAATCAGGGAAGCCATCGAAATAGAGAAACACCCCCATAACATGAATAAACGGGACAATGCCTCCCGCCTACCAGACATCTGGAAACTAGTCCTTATCAACAAACGCGTCCCAGCCACAAAAACCAACATCGGACCCAAAACAACACATGACACCACCACCATTCTCCTTCACCAGATTCAAGCCCAAACCCATCCCATAAATGAAAGACAACCACTGTCCAGAAACAAGACCACGGCTGCATCACCAGCTGCCACACACCCTGATCCCCAAGCCAAGCAAACAGACACACACCATGAACACATATCCAGGCCTCAAACTCGGAGCCAAACCAAAACCTGGAATATCACATCACAGCCACCTGCTCAGGATATCACATCACAGAACTCAGGTTACACCACAAAACCTCAGGATGTTGCAACGCAGCCAACGACCCAGGAGATTAGAGCACAAGACCCAGGATGTCACAACAATAGAACTCAGAAGGTCATCACACAGCCCATTACCCAGGTCGTTACAACACAGGAGGCTGATAAGACACACAGCCAATACCTCAGCCACACACGTTCTTACGAAAAAGCCAGCCAATCTGCAACCAATCAAGAAATGACAACACAGCCAACCTCTCCACCAGTATATATAGGGAGACGGCAGCTCGCACAAGCACAAAGCCAAAAGCACCAGCCTGAAGATGGCAAGTGGGACCTCGTCGAAACATTGCCAAGATGCTCTCAATCGTACATGGGAAAAGATCCAAACACACCAAGACCTGCATATCTGTACCCGTGAAAAATCTACGAAAACACACACACACATACACACATATTTCATTATATATATAATGAAAGGTATCACAGGAAGTAGGTTCTTATAACAAGTAAGCATAATAACTTGAAGGAATCGCTGATGTTCAGTTCTTGGATCCTCCTGCCTTGTTTCTGTTCCCTTTTCCCACCTTTACTGTTATTTGAAAGCAGGCAATAATTCCTTAAAATGACTCTCTTCTTCTCCAGATCAAGGTCTACCCATTTTGCATGGTTTGCGGTGGTGGCCTGCCGTCTATAAAAGTCATCTTTTAAAATGTGTTACTTTGGTGGTATTTTTTTTAGCAAATACATTGTATAATTCAGGAATGTCCAAGTAGTCATTTAGTCTTCTTTGATTGTTTCTAGGTTGGACTCTTCATTTTCCCAGCTTATTCCCACAATTGCAATGCAAATTCCAAAGTGGCATTTAGACTGTCAGTTGGCAAAAATGGAAGTATCATTTCCTCCTGAGCACTTTGTGATGGTTTTAATTTAGTGGTGTAGAAATGCTTATTTGTACTTCATTATTTTTCATTCTGGTTTTTTTAAAATTTGTGGAGCTAAACAATAATTCTGAAGTATGTTTGATATAAAGGTTAGTATAGGATTATCATGTGAGGTGAAGAATCAAGGTGCTAAAGTGACACTGCTGGATTTCCTCTTTCCCTTTCTCCACTTTCCACCTGCTTGGTACATGTGATTTTCTTATTCAGCCTTCAGAAAAAAGGGCTCATATCCCTGCACACTGGTGTACTTTGCTGGTGCCTTGATGCTGTTTTCACTGTGCTGGCGAGTGGTGCTGGCACTCTGTGCATGCTAATGGAGACAGCCCCAAGGCCAGTATTTCTACTTAATTTTTTCTCTCTCCTTTGTTTGGCCACAGGCTGAGGAGCTCAGCAACCCTTTTGGACAGATCAGCCTCAGCCGCCAAGGATCCAGTGAAGCCCCTGATCCGTCCTCCGCCATGTTCCAGCAGCCAATCATGTCCCAGCATCCTCAGCAGACAGGATTCATCATGGCTTCCCCAGGACAGCCAATCACTGCCTCCAACTACTCTGCCTCAGGGCACACGGCACCAGCCCAGCAGGTCCTCCAACCCCAGAGCTATATGCAGCCTCCCCAGCAAGTAAGTAGCAGCACCAAGTGTAAAGGGTAGCGCTTCCATCGGAATGTCTTCTGCTTAGGATTTTCTCAGGATAGAGCAGAATGGTACAGTCCACCAGTACTCATTCCATTATAGCACAGAGGAGCAGTCGCAGCTCCCATCTATCAGCCTTGAATTAAAAATGGGAGAAACCACTACATCTTGGGGGCGGGGGGATCATATTCAAGGGACAATGTATATTATGGTTAGCTGTATAAAAATAAAACAGGTATTATACAAAAATACTTAAAATAATGGGAGAGGAATACACCCAACTATTTTTTCTCATAAGCAAATTGATCCAAGGAAATCATAAGAGAATTCATGTAACATAATCACAGGATAGATTAGAACAGTATGCTCTTAATTCATGATCAACATTGATTGTAGAAAAAAAAAAATTGGAAGTTTTGAAATGACATGCATACTAAGCCATCATACAGCTGTTTCCAATATTACAAGAACAGAGTAAAAATAATAAGCAAAAGGAATTAAGGAGGGGGAAGGGAAGGAATCTTTTTTAAGGAGTCTTAAAAGGAACTAAGAAATATGTAAAAAAAAAAAAAGAGAGAGAGAGAGAAGGAAGCATGGTTACATCTATGTTGATGAAAATTCCGGAAACCATTCATTTCTAGACTCGTAGACCATCCTTGCTCCTTGCCACAGCTATACATGGCTTTATAATATGTTGTTATATTTTGTATTTTTTAACCAGTTCCTTTTTGAGGCTCTTATCAGTTCCACCCAACTATGCTTTTGTTGGACCTTCTCTTTTCCTCAACAGCCTATTCACTCTTACATCTTAGACCTGATTTGTAATTTGATCCTCATTAGTTTTTTCTATCTGACTACTCCCAGTACCAGTTTTTCATACTGGTTACTAATTGTATTCAGTCTACATTAAATTAATCCATTCATTCTTGACCCCCTCTAGATCTTGCTTTACCATACATTTCTTTAGTAATCCATTCTCATTACATGCAGCTTTTATGTATCATACCTCTCACTTGCATGCAACAAACTGGCACAAAGACACTCATTCAGAGCCATTTTGACTTAAAAAAAAAATTCACTTGTTGCAACAGATCACGTGCTACCTACTACCTTTTCTGCCAGCGTTTGCATTTCTGCTATCCATTTTTTCATCTTTAGTAAACATGCTTTTGAAGGACATTTCATTTGTTTGTGCTAGGTTTTTTTTTTTTTTTTGGCTATTAATGTAAAACTTTGTCCTACTTTCTCTTACAAATTCAATTCTCTTTGGACTTGGATTTTTTAGATCCCTACTTTCTCACTGCATCGTATAATCTGTCCACCATTTTTTCTTAAGGTACCAGGCTAGAAATCAGGAGACTGTGAATTCTAGTTCCATCTTAGTCACAAAGCCAGCTGGGTAACCTTGAGTTAGTCACTCTCAGCCCTAGGAAGGAGGCAAGGACACACAATTTCTACAACCCTTGCCTAGAAAATTGCAGTTGCCAGGTGTCAACACTGACTCAAAGGCACAAAAACAAACATAGCAAATACATTCTCAGTCAATAGCATGTTCATGTCCTTGATTAGCCCGCCCATCATAAGCAGTCTTTACTGTAATTTTAGTACAAGCACTCCTTAACCATAGATACATTGAACAATCATGACATGTTCTTGCTTGGTGGTGAACCATTCAATAAGCATTATAAAATCACTGTCTTAATAGTTGTGATGCTAGAAACCCTAGTACGCATAATGCTGCAATACAAATGTAGCAGGACTGCTAGAAAAAATAGCTTATGGGGCAGAGCTCTTGTGAATGAAAACACCTTCATAACCAAAACCTTCCCAAGAACAAGAAATTATCCCAATACTTTATTAGTACTTTTCCTAATTAGTTGTAAAATTTGTCTCATGTGGGTCAGTAGCATGTATAATGTCATATATTCTTTAAATCCTGTCAAATTGCATGGGAATCTCAAACTTTTCTTCATTTGAGATTTTTTTTCTTTCTTCACCTGAAATGTTCTCATCAGCACATTTCTTTGGCACTTAGGTTACTCATTTTGGGAAAAGGGAAGAGGACATTTAAGAAGCAGTAACGCCCCAAAATGAGGCGAGAAGCAAAATAGACACTAACAGAGTAGGACACACATGCTAACTGACTTGAGTAGACAATAAATAAAGCAGCGAGGGATTGCGTTTAACTGAATATTTCTCTCCACATTCATCTGCCATTTCTGGTTAGCCCAGAATTAAAACCCAGAAAAACTATGTATAAGCAAGCATATTTTTGCTATATAGAGATCATTCCCCTATTGAGCAATCCTATATGAACAAATTTGAGTTGTATAAACTCATGCTATATAAGAACAGATTGTATTTGTTCTTAGGAATACTTTACTTCCATTGTATGCCACTCCTCTCTCATTTAGAACTATCCTGTTCTTGGAAAAATTCCAGAATTCATGCCTCCTTTGTGATACTCTTCATTTAAATCAATAAATGTACAAATATATCTGTGACTTGACAGAGAGCAAATCCCTCTCCTCTCCTCTCCAAGTAATTCTTCATGTTGAACAAAAATTTAATTAAAGGTTTCCTTGTCAGCCGTGTCCGACTCTGAGGGGCGGTGCTCATCACAGTTTCTTAGCCAAGGGAGCCAGCATTGTCTGAAGACATTTTCCATCGTTGTATGGCCAACATGACTATATGCCAAAGACACATGGAACACTGTTACCTTCCCACTGAAGTGGTGTCTAATCTACTTGGCACTTGCATGTTTTCAAAATGCTAGATAGGCAGGAACTGCGGCAAGTAACGGGAGCTCACCCCGTTGCGTGGAGTTGAATCTCGAACCCCAAGCTGCCAGCATCTTTAACCGTTGAGCTGTCATACTCCCTAAAATATAACTATACATACAAAATTAAAACTTCAGACTGAGAGCCAGTTGGATCTTGTGTTGCAGACCATGAGTTCTAGTCCTGCCTGAGCCATGACAGGCAGCTGGATGACTTTGGGCCAGTCACACTCTCTCAGCCCGACACACTTCACAGGGTTGTTGTTTTGGGGAAAACAGAAGTGGAAGGAATATTAGGTATTCACCATCTCGAAATGTTTATAAAAATAAGAAAGGCAAACTATAGATAAATGAGTTCAGTTCAAAAGAAACTGAGTGAGGGCCCTAAAAATCACATTATCAGCTCGTCAAACCGCACCAGGACTCCATCCATGTCAAACAAGGCTTGGGGGAAGACCCAGGTTTTCACTAGGCCTGTGAAAGATCAACGGGGTTAGGTCTGTTTGTATTTCTGAGGAGACCGTTCTGCAAAAGAGACACCATTACAGATAAAGTGTGCGTTCTGCTGACATTGTTCCACTAATGGGAACCGGTGACATTGCTTCACTAATGAGAACCAGAGCATAACCACATCCCTCTTCTTGGCTGAGAGTTGCACTGCACTTCCCAAGTTTTATTTATTGTTACCTCTCCTCTCTTTTCCATCAGGGTTCAACCAATAATCTTCCCCAGCATAATAAAGAAATAATCCCTCCCTTTCCATATTGTATATTATTTCCATTTGGATAAGAGAACAGTGATCTTCTTCCAATTGTGAGGAACAGATGCAGCCTTCACTTAGTCACATTAAACAAGATGCAGAGCTACTCCATAAGAAAATTATACCCATATTTTAACATTTCCCCAGTTACACTGTCTGTCTCCATAGCTTACTATTTTTGTATCTTTTCACAATGCCATCTTTGTTGATGATTGCAACATAGATCTTGCAGACACCAAGTGTATTACAGGTGGCACTTGTCAAGCTTAAATAATCTTTAAAAAATGAAATTAAAGACATGAAGCATCAAATGTGATCTTATGGGTTTGCTAAAATCTTGCAAGATTCTGTGGTCTTGCATAAAGCTGGTAGAAAGCAAGCAAGAATAAACACAATCTGTCCCCTTTTTGGGCCATTTTAATATTTTATTGAAAGATAAATATAAAATATACCTGAGGCATCATGCAATCTTGCAATAAGGGTGCTTAGCATGAAGAACTAATAATTATAGTTACATAGTGACTGCAGTAAGATTATTATATACAAAAAAAGATGGAAAGGTTCTGAAATGCCTGTAGGGAGGAATGATTGGTGAAGATGACCTAATTTGCAGAGAGGGCCAAAATGATTTTTAATCAGAGAAAAGACAATAACCACATTTGTCAATGACTGCAAATCCTTTATGGATTTTTGTATGTGTTGAAAACAATGAATTTGTAATCTTTGGGTTTGATGATTAGAAAGTTTAGAAGATGAAAAAGGGAGAAATGATATAATCTTACTGTTTATTTTTTTTTAAAGTCTCTAATAAAAATTACCTTTAAAAACAACAACATCTAATAACGAGTCTTTTGAATACAGGTAATCCTCAACTTACAACTGATATCTCCCCCCAAACCTCCTCCAAAGCTACTTATGACCTGTTCCAAAGTTATGACTTTGCCTCCCCAACCCCCACCCCTGGCATGCAATCTTCTGGCCACATTTTGGGCGCTCAGCACTGACATGCATTTACAGCTGTTTGCAATACCCTGCGGTCATATGACTGCAATTTATAATTGTTATTATTTTTGTCTGGAAACACATTTACTTCTGGTTTCTGGGGGGAAAACCCCACCCTCATCACAGACTGCTACGTTCACTTTATGACGGCGGCTGCTGCTGCAAAAAAGTCATAAAATGGGGGTCCTGTGTTGACCCACTTTATGACTGTCATTACTTAACAACCCTAATTGCCAGGCTCAAATTACGGTCGTATGTGGAGGATTACCTATAAGTATTTGTGGATACATTTTGTTTCTGTTGTCAGGGGTAAAGCTGATTTTTCTTTCTGGAGGGTGCAATTGAGAGACTGGCTTTCCCTCACTGAAGCTTGTCTGATTTCTTGTTTTTCTGTCCTATCGTCTGGACCAACTTTTAGTGATGTACAGGCATTAAATGCAACACAACCACGCTTGCTACATAAAAAAGCTAACAGTCAGAACCTCTTGACGTTAACTGCAATGAGGGCAGAAACCCCTGCCTTTGACTCCCTGGGAGCTTAGCCCTGCTCTCTTCTCGGCCTTTTGTACTTTGTTTTTGTTCTCTGACAACATCCTTTATCCTTCTGACAGATTCAGGTTTCTTACTACCCTCCTGGGCAATATCCAAACTCCAGCCAGCAGTACCGGCCTCTCTCGCATCCAGTGGCTTATAGCCCCCAGCGCAGCCAACAGCTGCCTCAACAGTCCCAGCAGCCTGGTAAGTCTCCAGATGAGCAGCTTTCAGGCAGGAGAAGTTGGGATTGTGTGGGTGGACGTGGTAGCTGATCCTTGTTCAGGGAGAGCTAAGCCACCTTGCCCTTTCTTGGAACCCGAAGCAAGTCATCCTATTTATAGGGCTTGAAACCTTGATGCATTGAAGATCTTTGCATTGAAGGCAAGTTTACCTCAGCCATAAAGCACAGGCAGGTTAATCCTTCCGTGGATTCTCCATGCATTTGAAAACTCGAGCCTGAAGGGCCGTGCTTATTGAAAACCAATATTGTGTGGAGTCTTGTCAACTAGAGTTGATGAAGCAAGGAGGGATCCTATTAGGCTTGTGAGTTGAAATTTGTAGGAAGCTGGTTTTAAAAGCTGTAACGGAAAGCTGCTGCCGAAGCAGCAGAACTTTGAATCTCTTGCTGCAAAGAAGGCACAGATATTATGTCTTCATTGGATGAAGCTAGCAAAACTGGATACACATTGGGCTAGAAAAGATACTAGCAATAGCGGCGAATATCTATAGCTCAGGTGTAGGATGAGGAGGGAGGTTTGTTCTCCAAGCTTGTGGGTTGGGTTTCCAAACGTTTCATTACCAGGCTAGGTAACATCTTCAGCGGAGTTTAGGGGATGTCAGTGTTCTTCTGTTTATAAGGATTTCAGGCTTGGGTGTGTTAAGGTGTGGGCAGGGGGTCTTATGATGGATCAGCTGTGAGCATCAGTGAGAGTCTTGTGATGGGGACTTGTGATAAGGATAAAGAAGAGAGACTAGCTTAAGTTTCTGTAATATCTGCATAACATGGCAGCTAGATCTTGAGCAAGTCTTCTGCAAGAAATAGGCAACATTTGAACGGTTAGAGGCTACTGTCCGCTGTTTCACTTTGCAAGGGATTGCAGGGGGTGGGCACAGAGAAATGGTGATGGCAGCAGAACCAGATCAGGCTGATTTCGTTTCAGGCTTTTTGAAGGGCGAGGATGAACTAAGTACAGATAGTCCTTGTCTTACAACAGTTCATTTAGTGACCCTTCAAAGTTACAACTGCACTGAAAAATGTGACATAAATGTTGGGCTCAGTTGTGTGGTCATAAGTTGAGGACTACCTGTGGCAATGAGAAGGGTGGGTTGGAAAAAAAACTGGTTTACTGCTATATTGTAGCAATAGGATCACAAGACATGAGGGATATGGTGGGGGGGCACATATGAGCTGCAGGCTGCCCGTTGCTCTGTTACTCATGGGTTTTTTTTAAATCTTATGCCATCAGTAGAAGGATGTGGAGAAATGGTAGAATGTCATGACCCCACGCAATTCAATGATTTTTTTTCTCCCTAGGCCTAGACGTTTTAGAGAAGGCAGGAGACAAGCCCACAACAGTTGCAATGTTAGCAGCTGTTGCATTCGGCCAAGGTGCAGTTTGGCTCTTATATTAGCTGAGCTTCTTTGGATTTCCACCTGCTTAAATTCCTAAACATTTATCAGTTCTGAAAATCATACTACAATAGTGCAATTCCCTGGTCAAATAATTGGCCACATTATCCACACATAAGTCAATTTATCTACATATTCTTAAGAAAGGTTGCTGAAGGAAAAATGATTAAGATATACCTTGGTCTGGAGGTGGCTAAGGCAGATAAAATTATGTTCAGAATAGTTCTCCTTCCATTTGGGGGGAAGAAAATCTTTAAGAGAAAACTCAAAAGGGTTTCTTTATTCCATCTGAAAGGATAAATGTGCTCCATGGCCACTGAATGCAGTGGCTGACTGGCTGACTTCAACACAGAACAGAGGTATCCCACCTCTGAGTCTCAGCTGTGGTGTCATAATCTTCCCTGTCTTATTACAATGCAGGATTACAGCCAATCCTGTCCAATCAGCAACAGACATACCAAGGCATGATGGGAGTGCAGCAACCCCAGGGCCAGAGTCTCCTCAGCAGCCAGCGCAGTGGCATGGGTAGCCAGATGCAGAGCATGATGGGAGTGCAGCAGTCCCCAAACCAGAGCCTCTTGAACAGCCAACGAGGAAACATGGGCAGTCAGATGCAAGGCTTGATGGTCCAGTACACTCCATTGCCTTCATATCAAGTAAGCGGTGCCAAAGATGGCAAGTGGGGTAGGGAAGAGAACCGAAGGGAAGGGAAAGAAGTCACAATTCTGAAGTTAAAGCACTGGGGATTTGGTATGTAAAAAGTGGGTGCAACATACTGTGCTTTCCTAAAAATAAGCCCTAGCGTGATTTTTATGCATGCACCTAATGTAACTCCTGCTCCCCAAATAAGCCCTATTTAAGAGCCTGTGCAGCCGCCCTCCCATTCCGTCTGGTTGCTCGCAGTGCCACCAACGTGAGGTGAGGCAGGTGGCTGGTGGAGCTGCCCCATGTGCCCACCACACTGGTTTACCTTGGGGTCCCCACAGCCATCCACACCTGACAACGGCCTTGTGGCGGCAGGACCAGAAGCCATGTCCAACAAGAGTCCATGTCGCCACTCTCCTACTTTTGCTTGCTCATGGCCATGGCCACAATGCAAGGCAGGTGTCAGGGTGTGGATGGCCTGGCTGCAGAGGCTCTGAGGTAAACCGGTGCAGGGTGCTTGGGGCAACTCCACCTCCCCATCTCACGCCTCCTGCCCCATTGGAGCTGCGAGCAAGCAAAAGTGGGCCTCCTGTAGATGGGAAAAACTAAGATATCTGCAAAAATAAGCCCTAGTGCTGATTTTGTCGCCTCCCAAAAATATAAGACCGGGTCTTATTTTTGATAAAACATAGTAGTCTCTACATGGCTTGGAAATCTTCAGTTGGTGTAATTATTTTCAGGAATCCAAAACTTAATTAATCCATTCAGGTACGTTATCGCATGCAAAATTCACAATGCAGGTAATTTTCCACTTATGACCATAATTAAGCCTGTAATTTCAGTCGTAAGTCATGATGACTGTAAAATGGATTACCATGTGACTGCACCCAATTTAATGACCTCTTTTTATGGCAACTTTTAAGCAAACGCCATGGTCATTAAACAAACTCACTGTTTTCTGTGGGGTAATTTTTGCTGGAAACCAGAAGCAAGCACTGGTTTCTGGCAAAAAGGTTGTAAGATGAAGTCACATGGCTGCAGGGTGCTGCAAATGGTCATTAACGTGAGTCAGTTGTTGAGTAGCCAAAATGTCATGTGACCAGGGCCAAGAAGACATCAGAACTTCAAATCCAAGTTGTAAGTCCCTTTTTGGGGATCCATTGTAACTTCAAATGGTTGCTAAGCAACCGGTCATAAGTTGAGGACTACCTGTATAAACAGTTACATTGAAAAGTAGGAGCTAGGAAATGGAAGAGAACAGTTCAGGTCTGGAAAAATAAAACAAAAAAACTGCTGTTGACTAATGTAAATAGAGACAGTCTTAACACTGAGAGTATCCCTGCGACTAATTCCATATTTTCATTTAGAGGGGGGCAGTACAATTACATTTTTAATGCGGCAAATAAGGCATTGGTAGGCTGAGTTTTCATAAGTTGGAGTTTTTTCCTGGATGTGGATAAGATCTGAAAAATAAGAGTGCACCAGACCCTGTAAAGGAGAAAATGGAAGAATGGGATGGCAGATGAGTTGGGAGGAAAGAGCAAATGTCATGTTAAGTATAGTGGGCTTTTGCCAATGTAATATATAGTCTCATTTTTAAAAAAAAAAAAAAACCCACAGAATAATTCCTACCAAATCACGAATATTTCCAGAGCTGTAGAGGCTGAGAGGGAGAACTGTAGAGGTTACACAGAGTCTAATATTGGGGAGGAATAATAGAATAACAGAAGGACCTTGGAGGTCTTCTAGCCCAAGGAGAGGAACCTGATGTTGTTCTTGGTTTATACTCAGATCTCCTTTCCAGGCCGTTTGTCCTTTCCTCCAAGATCATGTGTTCTTTCCTTTCTGCAGGATCCAATTTGGGTCAGTCCCCGGGATCACAAGTCTTTCAGACTTGTGCTGGAGCCCATCTTCTGAAGAATAGGAAGGATCTGAAGATGGGCTCCAGAACGAGTCTGAAATCTCGGAAGACAAAACCTCTGGTCCCCCCGGGGACTGACCCACATTGGATCCTGCCACATTATCCTGGGACACAAATATTTGCCTTCATTCACTCCTTCCTGTCTTTTCATATCCCAAGCAGGTACCCGTGGCGAATGACTCTCAAGGTGTAGTCCAACAACCCTTTCAGCAGCCCGTCTTGGTACCAGCAAACCAGCCTGTGCAAGGAGGGCTCCAAGCCGGAGGGATGCCAGTCTATTACAGTGTTATCCCCTCAGCCCAGCAGAATGGCACCAGGTATGAGTAAGAGCCAAACCTCTACTTCACCTTTATGTTTTGCCAAGATATGCATTCAGGGTCATTATTTTCTTCCAAAAATTCCCTTTATATATTAGCCAGGACTGCAAAGAGACAGAAACTCTGAATCAAAAGCACCTGGAACAGTGTGATGGGCTGTTGTCTTTTGGGCTCAGAATATCAAAAATTTAGAAAATGCCTAATTTGATTCTGTTGGCATGTCAACTCCCCTCCAAACAGAAGAAAAATGTTTTTTTTTAAACATATTTGTTTATTTTTTTAAATAAATACAGACCAATTGTGTGTGATCCCCAAGATCTACTGCTTACCTTCAAATGGTCTTTCTTTTCAAATGTTCTTCTGCAATCTCTGAAAACTGTCTTTGGACAATTTTCCCTTTATATATCAACATTTTTTATTTGTTTAAAAAAACTTGGTGTGCATTAGATTAATGGAAGGACTGTACTTATTTTATGCTATGCGAATTAGTTTGAAAGTTTTATTACCAAAATTCAGCTTTGGTAAAATTTCTTTTAAAGAAAAGAAATTGATTTACTTAGTTACCAGATTTATAGCCTGCCCTTATTTTGTGCAGCTCGGGGTTGTGTACATAATCCAAACTTCTAATTCCCTCATAATAGTAAATTTGTGAAATGATTTGGGTTGAGAAAGAGTGACTAGGCTCCTTCCGTGCTTTAGGAAGGATTTGAACTCACAATCTCCCAGATTGTAGTCCAGCAAAAGTGGAGGGGGTGGGGGAGAGAAAAAGAGGAAGAGGGAAGGAGGAGAGTGAGGCAGAGAGAAAAGCAGAGAGAGAAAAATCTTTACAAAATACAAAAAGGTACAAGACCAAAATAAATGTGTTGGCATATATTAAAAGTTTTTGTATGTTATACTTCTTTTTAAAAAGAAATTTCCAACATAATATACTGTATACAGTTTAACCCAATGATGAATTTTAACCGAAAGGCCATCTAAAAAGAGATCAAGAGAGAATTGTTTACAATTTTCACCAATCTATCAAGCTTGGAAGCTTTTATGAGGCAATATAATTTATTTTGACATATTTACTATATTTATAGACAATTTTTCATTTCTGCAAATTCTAGTTTCTAAGCAGTAGATATTACCATTTTCTCTCTTGGCTCCTCTGAGTTCAGAGCAAAAAGCATCATGCTCCAGCCCTTCTTGATTTCTTTAAAAGCATCCATAATCTTAAAAGGTTGCTAGTATTTGTGTCCTGAAAATGCTCAAGCTCCTCAAAATGGCGTAAATCTTAACTAATAATAATAATAGTAATAATAATAATAACAACACTTTATTGTCATTGTATGTATATACACAATATACACATACAACGAAATTCACATAACACCCAGAGACCAGGCCCAACACACACACACACACACACGACAATCCCCAAACACACACCCCACCCACCAAAATTCCCAGCCCCCTAAAACACACAGGCATCCGCACAACAGATCAAGTAATACTGTCCAACAGCTCACTGATGGTGGCCCCTAAGTTCATTGTTAAGTGCAATTATAGCTGGAATAAAAGCTGTTCAGAAAACGTGTGGTCTGTGTTTTAATTGTTCTGTATCTTCTGCTAGAAGGCAATAGTTCACAAAGATTGTAAGCAGGATGGGAAGAGTCTCTGAGAATGTTGTGTGACCTCCTCAAATATTTACCTGGTCGAATTTTCTGAAGATCAGATTTTACCCTCAGCAGATTCATTGGCTACCTCTTTTCACTTTCCTAAGTCTGATCTCCTTTTATACTGATAGATCTTTCTGGCATAAGCCCAATAGTAGTAACCAGAGAAAGAGGAAATACTATGTGTGTACTGTTCCTATTCTCTGAAGCACTGGATAAGTATCCTCTTAATTGAAATCAACGAATAGCATAAGGCTGGTGAAAATTACTGAGCCCAATGGGTTTTAGGAATGGCCCTCTCCTAGTAGAACTACAGTTTTATCCCCATCATGATGACAACCTGCTCCAATTGATGTCCTATTTCTCTTTCTAGCCCTTCTGTTGGCTTCTTGCAACCTCCAGGAACAGAGCAGTACCAGATGCCCCAATCCCCTTCTCCTTGCAGCCCACCCCAGATGCAGCAACAGTATTCAGGTAAGGCTGGGGACTTTACCAGTAGAAACAGCTGGGAGATTGTGATTGATCTGCAAACAGTACACACAGCTCCTCTAAAACCTATTGGAGCTAGGTTGATAGAAGTGACCTGTGGCCCAACAATGGAGGGGCTACCTTGACCTTTCTTGGCAAAGAATTCCAAAGTTTGGAAACAGTGGCAAAGAAGGCCTTCTCTTGCATTTGCATCAAATTGGGATGGAAATTAATGTGTTCTTCAGATCTTAAAGTCTTTCCCAATAGCTTTGTCCAAAATTATCGAGTCATATTAAGCCCTAAATAATGTTCCATATTATACCTGGAAGCTGACTAATAGCCAATGAGGCTGTGTAGATTCCCTTATTGAAATGCATTATATCCTTTTGTTGAGTAAAAATGCCCAATCATTCCCCTTACAATTAGCTCTTGTTGATCTCTGGTGTTCTGGATTAGCTAAGGTTTCTGAACCCTATACACACACACACACACACACACACTGTATATATAAGCAAATGAGGACCCAGATTGTTTATTCTGTAAATAGTTTAGGGCTGTAAAGCACTATGTAAGTCTTAATTGCTATTGCTAAAGATGTCCCCAATCAAACAGGCTGTAACTAAATGTATGGCCAGGTATGGAATTTTTAGGAGGAATATGCACAATGACATTTAATCTTAGCTGTGAAACATAACCCTGGAGATCACTGTAATTGGTCTGTCCAGTGGCTGATTCCTGAAGATTCTAACTATCCCATTCAGGTGCAAAACCTTACTCAGTAATTATTATCCAATAATATTTCCTTCCCTTAGAGTATTATCCCTACTCATGTCTTTTGCCCATCAATATTTTTTTTCCTGCCTACCTCTATCCCTTTTGGGTTTAGGCTGTTTTGGTCTGCCAAGAACGTGCAAATGTAGACCACATGTAAAATACCATCTCATAAAGATGCTATAAGCCTCTTCTTGGATTCTGTCCCATAATTTTCTGGAATGATTTGTAGGAACCTATATGATATTTGGAGAGGTTTTGAATGCAATAATCTAAATGCTCAATTTGGTAGCAATTAATTTTATGAAAACATCTTGAACTATAGCTAGGATTAGAAAGCTTTTTAACACTGATTTGGCTTTTTGTAAAGGAACTCCAGATAAACTTTCAAACAAGCATCCATATTTCCCAATATTTTGTTTAATTCCATGGTGCCCAACTCCAAGCCAAATCTGGGCTGCTCGCAGTATGAAGAAACAAGGCAAAAATACTGAGAAGGTAAATGAAAATACTGCAAAGGAAATAAAGAAGATGGAACATCTAGACAACCGATTCCAAAACATATGCAAATTAAGCACATCTAACTAGGGGCATCATTCCAATCCATTAAAGTCTTTTAAGCCTCTCTGAAACACCATCAGGGAAGGAGCCACCCAAATTTCTAGGGGAAGACATGTTTCCTGGGCCCTGAAACTGTTTAATTGAAGGGATCTATCCAGAACATGCCCATTCTGTTGGCTCACACTGGCCAGGGAGAAATTATAGGACATTATTCTCTATTGCCTCTGGTTGGTCCAAAAACCCCGCTCGGGATGGAAGGAAAATTTAATTCCTTGTTCCAGAAGTCTCTGCTTGATAGTGGCTGATACCATCCTGGGTGGCAGAGAGGGCATCACAATGGGCCTCTGTTAATTGTGTCCTTTGTGGGTCTTTTTCTTGGTCATGGCCCTCTGCCAAACCTAGTGAATAAGGTTAATTGTAATTATAGGTTTTCAATAATGAATAAAGAGTAAATTCTAGCCTTTGGCAGCAAGCAGATACAGCATCTCAGAGCCATTGCCAGGGTTGTAAATTATAGAAGTGTAGCATTTTGTCCTTTTGACCTTTCTTGTGTTTGACAGCAGAGGAAGGTTGTAACCGAGCAATCATTTTTCTCACTGTGATGTTGAGTGGGCGGGTCTGAGACGCTCATCGTTGCCAATTCTGTGGAGCAGCAGTAATTTCTCTGCTGAATGGGGCCCATCTAGTTTTATCCCTGCAGCTTTTCCCCAGCTGTTTTCCTCTCGGCCTCTGTATGGTGTGTGTGTTTGTGTGTGTGTGTGTGTGTGTGTTGGTTCAAAGTCACTGCAGTGAAGTGAAGAGGTTTCTGGGCCAAGTGCAGTTTCCCCATTTCCCAGGCAAACGGAGAGTGAGCATCTTTATACTGTTGACTGGGAGCCAGTTTCACAACCCCAAACCTGCAGATCCACCATATGGCCAGTCTGAATGTTACATTCCATCCTTTCATTCCTTCAAGGGGAAAGTCAGTAAGATAATCAATTTCAAAAGCTTACTCCAAAGCCTATAAAATGGGAGCTGTTTGTGAAAGCAGGAGTTATTCTCCTCCATGTCTCCCATTTTCTTATATATAAGAATCGACCTTGAAAGTTATGCAATTTCAGATCCTTTACTCTTGTCCATACATGTGCATGGATGTGTTCGCTCTGTTTCCTGTTAAGGTACCTGGGGGGAAAAAAGCTGAAGTTTGAACCTTGGGGGAGTAAAGTTGTTCCCCTGTCACCCATCTCAGGCAATTATTTTTACTTTTTAAGTAAATTAGTTTAATGTACTTAGAATTCTTCTGGCCCTAGGAAGTGGCTTTATTGAGCCAGGACTGCAGAGACACAAAAAGCATCAAAAGCACCTGGAACAGCCTTTTAGGCTCAGAATGTCAAAAAATCAGAAAATGCCTAACTTGATTCTATTGGCATGTCAATTTCCCCCTCCAAGCAAAAAAGAAACATTTTTTAACATATTCGTTTGTTTTTTTTTAAAATGCAGTCCAATCGTGTGTGATCCCCAGGATCTACTTGCTTGCCTTCAGGTGGTTGTTCTTTGTTTTCAAATGCTCTTCTGCAGCCTCTGAAAACTGTCCTTGGGCAACTTTCAGAGACTGAACAAAAACACCGTCCTCAAGCAACTTCCCAAAGGATCCACACAAAAGCCTTGTCTGTGAAGACTCTGAATCATCCAGGTCATGGTTGTCTCAAAGGTCCTTTATTCAAAAGGCAATTGGACTGTTTTTTTCCTCAAGGAAGAAGATGACAGCTTGGATAAGAAGCGAAACATCATCTTCCTCAAGGAGAAAACTGTACAATTTCCTTTTGAAGGAAAAATAAATATACCTTTGAGACAAAAGCCTGCCCCCGTTCTCACAGGACCTCTGCAGTCTCCAAAAATTGCCTCAAAGCATGCCCCCATTCTCACACATTTTTCAGAGCCTCCTGAAGCTAAGCTTGGGTATAGGCCTCTCGCACAAGTTCTGGAGGCCATGTGAGAGTACACCCCATTCTGGCACAGCCTCCACAGTCTGTGCAAATTGCACAAGGACAGGATATACTTTTGAGAATACTTATTGAGTGTTGGTGAATGCTGACATGTCACTCAAATGTTATGGCGAGTCTTTTAATAGGCATGTCACAGACTTGCCATCACTGATCTGGAAACTTTGCTATATCCAGTGCTGAGTACCTGTTTCTCTTCGTCTTTTCTCATCTTTGAAATGATTAATGTTGATTAATGTGGCATTATTTGGCTACTACTGCCCATGATAACTCCACAGCCAAAGCAGGTGTAGCTCATTCCTTCCTGAGTAGACTGTATTCTGAAGACTGGGATCATTTTAAGGAAGCAAACACACCTGAGTTTTTGTTTTCACATTTACCATGAAGTAAAAGACTGACATCTGAAGGGAAAGATTTATCTATTCTTTTCACAGCTGTTGGTTTTCCAGTTGTCTTCCTAGCCTGTCTAACCTTACCTGTGCAACCTTCCCAGCCTAGCACACCCTCCAGATGTTTTACAGCACTTCCAATTAAATTGGAGGTTGAATCATGGCATCTGGACTTCTTTTCTTTTCCAGTTTGAAATGTTTCTTTACCAGCCTATTCAGATTAGAAATGAGAATTAGAATTACTCAGATTAGAAGTGACATATATGGGATCTCAACTAACCAGCTTGCTCAGGCTGAAGAAGCTACTTGGATAAGCAATGAAACATTTCAGAGAATGAAATCCGGTTGGTGTGATTCAACTTCCAGGCAACTCTGTTGGATGATTGAGAATCTCCATCAATGTATTTAATGAACTACCAGTGCTGCCTTGCTGTGGACCAGAAATGGCCTCATGGAGCAGCTGCCAGTTGGGATAAAGGCCAATGTTTCCTGGTTGCTGGGCTGGGATCAGCTGAGTTTTCCAGACCTCCTTTGGAGGAGAAGGATTGTTTGGATGCTTTCTGGTCTGGTTGCAGGCTGAGATTTGAGGCAGAAATAGCCTGGGGGTCATCTCCATTGGTGGTGGGGAGAGTGCCATCCTGCTGCTTTTGTTTTTGATCACAGACACGGGAGAACCCCTCATTCTGTTGAGATTGATGCTCCTCAAATGAAGATGAGCTCCTTGAAAATCTGTGTATCCTGTTTTTTTATATGGATAAGAAGGTTTGGGGAGGAGACCTCCAAAGGTTCTTTGGAGCTTGCCTTCAGAAGTGGTGGTTGCTTCATCACTGGGTTTTTTTTAAAGAAGAGACTGGACAGTCACCTGTCTGAAATGGTGTAGGGTCTCCTGCTTGAGCAGAGGGCTGGACTAGAGGACCTCAAGGGTCCCTTCCAGGTCTATTCTGATTGGTTGATTGATTGGATTGGTAGTATTGTTTTTGAAAATGCTGGGAGTTGCAGTCCCAGTGTGTACCAGAGGGGGGCACAACAGGTTAAGGAAGATTGGTCTATTACAGGAGTCAACCAGTCTGGTTTATTGCTCACTGTTCTAATTGAAATGCTTTTCTAAAATATTTAATGTACGCTCATTCATTTAATGTGTCTAATCATACACCATGCCTCAATTTTATACTTTTTAGAACTTGTTGCTTTTTTTCCTCATGCTTTTAACATTTATTTTGTAAGATTTCTGAGAAGAAATAATTTATTTCAAGTAATTTATTTTATTGCTAATGTAGTTCTGTGAAATGAACGGCCATGTACATTAATAAGACGATGAAATGCTAGCATAGGTGGTCTCTGAGTTGAGCCAATTTGCATGTGTTTAAACTGTGTGCAAGGAACATAAAACATGACCCACCATATTAGCCCTTGCAGAAAAAGCTGGATACTCTTTTGTATACATGGAGGAAGCCACCTGCCATTTTGTGCCTATGCAAATATGGCAGGCAAACTGTGCGAAAGTAGACTTGCTCAAGAGGTCCAGGAAGGAAATGCTGCCATAACCCAGGAATTGCCTCTATTAAAATGGATTCCCATGACATTTCTCTTGTGACCACATCCTCCCCAAGGAGAAGAGGCTGGAAAAGAGAGCAAGAAGGTTGATGCTTGATTCAACATCCATAATAATCTCATCATTCCCCGCTCCTTCTCTTCTTAGGGGTGTCTCCGGCAGGGCCTGGCGTTGTGGTCATGCAACTCAACGTGCCCAATGGCCCCCAGCCTCCTCAGAATTCATCCATGGTACAATGGAACCACTGCAAGTACTACAGTTTAGACCAGCGAAGTCAGAAGCCTGGCGACATCTATAACCCGGATACCAGCGCTCAGGTAGGAAGGGGAACAGGGAGAAAAGATTGGGTCGTCTGTAATTGTGCTCATTGCCAGCCTGTGCGTTTATCCTTTTGACTATTTCCCCCTCTGTTTCTAGGCCAGCAGCACCCAGCTGAACAGCCCTATCACATCCCCTACACAGTCCCCTACACCATCACCCGTTACCAGCCTCAACAGTGTCTGCACAGGTCTCAGTCCCCTTCCGGTGCTCACACAGTTCCCCCGGCCTGTGGGCCCAGCACAAGGTAATAAAGATAGCGGGAGAGGATTGATCATAATGAACGTAATGGAAGATTAGCCAGTGTGTTTGTAGTAGACCAGGGGTGTCAAACAGGATTTCTTCCGAGGGATAGATCAGCATTGTAGTTCTCCTCCGTGGGCCAGGTGGGTGGGTGGGGAGGACAGGTCAGACGCCTCCTGTAGTACCCGGCTGGCCAGTTTTGCCTGGCAGGGTGCTGCAGGAGGGCGTCTAGGCCAAAAAAGGGGCACGCGGAACCACACGCGTGCACGCGCACACACACACACACACACACACACATTGTTTTTGCTAGCAGAGGCATCATGGGCTCGTCCTTTGCTATTTCCAGGCTGGCCCGTCAGGCCAGATTTAAGCACCCTGTGGCCTGGATGTGGCCCATGGACCCTGAGTTTGACACCCCTGTATTAGACTTAAAGGGCGATTTCATACAAGTGATTTTAGTCTTGCAGACCTGAGCTTCTTGCTTGGTGCCCTATTTGCCAACTTGTCAGTAGCAGTGCAGGTAATACTTGACTTATGATCACAATTGAGCCCCAAATTTCTGTTGTTAAGTGAGATATTTGTGAAGTGAGTTTTGCCTCATCTCACAACCTTTCTTTGCCATAATTGTTAAGTGAAACACTGCTGTCATTAAATTATGGTTCTTAAGTGAATCTGGCTTTCCCATTAACTTTGCTTGTCAGAAGGTCACAAAAGGTGATCACATGACTCCAGATTACTGTGACCATCATAAATATGAGTCAGTTGCCACGGGTCTGAACTTTGATTACATGACCATGGGGATACTGCAATGGTCATAAATGTGAAAAATAGTCATAAATCACTTTTTTTCACTGCCGTTCTAACTTTGAATGGTCACTAAATGAACTGCTGTAAATTGAGAACTACCTGTAGTATCTTTACAGTTTCAGATTAAGGTAGTTTCACTACAGATTGCAACACCCACCCTTTAGAAAACCATAGAGCAGTTCTCTATGGTTTCACACTATGATGCTGAACAATCCCAATATTTTTGATAGTCTTGGAGCTTCAAATGACAGCAATCAAAATATTTCTACCTGAATATTTGCCTAATTAAGAACATGGGCATTGTACCTGCAAATGGGTATGTTTTCAATTGTTTACTGACTGATTTATGAAGAAGGGAAGGTCCTTCTTCATAAAGAAGAGAAGATTTAATAAGATCACACCAATATGCTCAACAGATATTGCTCTTTCCCAGTCACATACATTTTTAAAGAGCTGATGTTTCATGAGACTACTAAATTTCACTTAGAAAAGATTATTGATGTTTGAACACTATTCTCTCTGTGTCGTCTCTCCCACCTTTCTTTATGATACAAAAAGAGAGTTGGGGAGCCATCAATTAACTATTCTTGGTCTCTATTTCCCCCCAGGTGATGGGCGCTATTCCTTGTTGGGCCAGCCGCTGCAGTACAATCTCTCCATTTGCCCCCCACCTCTCTTGCACAACCAGTCCAGCTATACAGCACACCAGGTGAGAAGAAGACAGGGCTGGAGGCCTCAAGGAAGCATTTCTCAACTGAGTTGTCAACATTTGAGAGGGTTTTTTTCCCCCTTTAAAGAGATTAGTTCTTGAGGTGACTAATCCTAGACTTTCTTGACATTAGATGAGCCATGGTGGTGCAGTGGTTAGAATAAGCAGGCTAATTCTGCTGACTGCCAGCAGTTCAGTTCTCATCAGGTCAAGGTTGATTCAGGCTTCCCTCCTTCCAAGGTTGGTAAAATGAGGACCCAGATTGTTGGGGGCAATAGGTTGACTCTGTAAACACCTTAGAAAGGGCTATAAAGCACCGGGTGTGAAGTGGTATATAAGTCTAAGTGCTATTGCTGTCAACCAAATTTTCACAACACAAACACAATACAACACAACCCTCTTAAGATTCTTTCCACTTTTTCAAAAATAGGAAACAGTCATGCAGCAAGCAATCATCCTGTTATCTTTGCTTTCAATAATTATTCTGGGCTCCTATTGCCCTGTTGACATTCTGCAAAAATAAAAATGCTAAGTAGTTGCAGACCAATATTTTAATGTAGATCTATGACTAGCTATTCCTGCTAGCCCTAAAGGATAAGAGAATGACTGGCAAATGGGTGCAAACATCCCCCCCCCCGCCCCCAGCCTCCATATGCTGTAAAAACTCCAGGTATACTTACAACAGAACAAAAAGATGATGTGACTGATTTTGTCAAACAGAAACCAATATTCAAAGGACTTACTTCATGTTGAGCAGATAATACAAAACATAGATGTTACATAAGCACAAATGAAACGTTTTATTTCCATATATTCTGTTTTGTAATTGGTTGTGTTTGTGGCTACTGATGACACTGGTGAAGGCTCAGTAAGATCTTTGTGCCTTTTAAAATCCACCAGCTGTGAGAGTCAAAGTGTGCACAATGCAAAATCTCCCATCCAATTCCAAGCCTGCTAAATTTCATTTATCAAAATTGCTCCTTCTCCAACTTGGTTTGGTTTGACCCATTGGTTAAAGATTAAACTTTCCAGTATGGAGCACCAACTCCTGCAATGAATTCCAGCATAAAAATGTGAAGGATCGCATATTTGTGTATCTCTGTTACTATGCCTTCATTCTTCCCTCATAGGCACAAACAGGGATGAAGCATGGTAACCGAAGTAAGAAGCAAGCTCTCAAGTCAGCATCCACAGATCTTGGGACAAGTGATGTAGGCAAGTGACACCTCCCCAGTCCCATTATAGTAGCCTTCCAGAACCAAAACAACCCAGCTGCAGGAATTACTAGCCAGCATGGCCAGATTAAGGTCACTTGGAAGGATCAAATTGATGTAGGCTTATCCTCTGCCAAGATGCCAGTCAAACTTGGTCATGAAGATCTCTTATCTTCCTTTGACCGGAGCTTAGACTCCAAACTCATGACTGATTATACCTTTGGGTTCGGTAATAGTAAACTGTGATTCACTTAGCAAATGTGGCAAGAGAGGTCATTAAATGGGGCAAAATTCACTTAACAAATACCTCATTTAGCAACAGAAATTTTGGGCTGAGTTGTAGCCGTACGTCAAGGAGTACCTGTACTACACTTTGCATCTGAAGATGTAGATGTTGCCTCAGGATATTTGATTCATTCCACGCTACTGATAATTTTTGTTGGGACCCCTCATCAACAAATGTCCCAGGTGCCTTCTCCTGGGTGTATCCTAATGGACTTGTCTGATAGCAGCAGCAAATAGCAAAATCATTGCTGTCAATGTCAAGGGGCTGGGAGCTGCTTTATTGGCATCTTACAGTGCTTCCAACATAATGCTACTATTTCTTCAAGCTTCCTAAAAATACACGTGCTATATTTACACGTGCATAGAGCCAGCCGTCTTCATAATTTATCTGTTTTATACCTCTCTCTCTCTCTCTCTCTCTCTTTCTCTTTCTCTCCCCCCCCCCCCATTCATCAATACTGGGTTTTATGGATATACAGCCTATTCCTTTTCTTCTGCAAATGCCTTTTAAAAAAGGAATAATGCTGACTGTCAGGAAGTTTGCTGGTTGAAACTAACTGTTCCAGGAATCTTGATCATTCTTAGGATACATTAAGCAAATTTGGTTTGTGCAAGGCAGGCTGAGAAGCAAAAAAATAAATAAAAATAAAATGTCAATCATTGAGGAGAGGCGCTGAAAATCCCCCCATAAACAAATTAGAGCTGTTCCTTTAAGCCGCTCTGTTTGCACTCTCCAATGGAAAAATTGCTTGGTGCTATATTTGTTACATACCTGTTTAATATTAGTAAAGAATCCTGTCTGCTAGGGCCCAGCACTCCTTCTCACTGGAAACTGGAACCGCTATGATGCTGCCATACTTGAGGCACACACATTCAGATGTACTGCCAAGCAAATGGTCAGAAGGACTAATTTCCTGAGCACAGAGTCCTTGTGAAAAATGATTCAGTGTTTACTGTAAGGGAAATCTCCCAGAAGAGCCTTTTATTTAGGAATATGGAAAAATATAGATTAGATACAGATAAAGCTGTATACCCACGCCATCATCCTCTCATACTAATTTCCAACTTGGTAGGGGTTTTTTTGAATGAGTAGTCTATAAGAAAGGGATTTGGGGGGGGGGGGTTTGTTGTAAATGTTTTGCATCGGTCATTCTTTCATGAATACATTGGGAGAATTATATTTAAAGTGGGATGATTAGAAGCATCCCACCAAACTACATTTCCCAGAATTGTTTAGGAAGTTGTCACATTTATATAGCCTGCATATAGTTTACATCTCAGTATTTTCCTATCATTTTTCACTGATCTATAACATTACAATTTACCTCTGTAATATAGGTAGTCCTCAATTTACAACAGTCCCTTTAGTGACTGTTCGAAGTTACAACAGCAGTGGAAAAAAATGATTTATACCATTTTCAATACTTACAACCATGGTCACATGATCAAAATTCAGACGCTTGGCAGCTGACTCAAATTTATGACGATTGCAGTGTCCTGGGGTCATGTGATCCCCTTTTGTGACCTTCTGACGAGCAAGGTCAATGGGGAAACCAATTTCACTTAACAACCATGTTACTTTGACAAGAAAGGCCTTAAAATGAGGCAAAATTCCCTTAACAAATCTCTCACTTAGCAACAGAAATTGGGGGCTCAATTGTGGTCTTAAGTCGAGGACCACCTGCAGTACATTCTTTGGAAGATTTTTTTTTCCATTTTTTTTTTCTTTGTTTTTGTAAATTCTGTGCATGGTGCCCTTCAAAACCAGCTTTTGCTAGATGTACGTTTGTAATATCAACGATAGAATGATAATTAAAGCGTACGATAAAATAAAAAGCAATTAGATACTTAAAAGGGTCTCACTGTCTCAAGGCTGAGTCAGCCTTCCATCCTTCCGAGGTGGGTAAAATGAGGACCCAGATTGTTGGGAGCAGGAGGCTGACTCTGTAAACCTCTTAGAGAAGTATATAAGTCTTAAGTGCTATTGCTATTATCGCAGCATTGAACTTAGATAATGATGGATTAAGAGGGCCCACAAGCTGTTAGTCCTCTTTGACTGGTACTGAGAAGATAATAAATCTGGCACCAGGCATATCTCAGAAAGGACGCTGAGTCAGAGGGGCTACCAGGGTAATATGAAGGGCCATTCCCCCAGTGATGGGATTCAACCAGTGTTACTACCGGTTCAGTGACAATGTTTTGTGGTTGAAAAAGCAGGCGATAAAGGACAGGTAAGAGACTAGGTGGGCAGTTGGGCCAAACAGCAGCAAACACAGAACTGGTTCGGTGTCTGCTGCTCTTCAGAGCTACCGGTTCTATGGAGCCGGGCAGAACCGGTAGCCTCCCACCCCTGCCATTCACCTAGCAACATGTCTTAAACCAACAAGTTTCAAATGCACCAATGGGATCTGAGTGCTTACACCGACCAACAATGGCTGTCTCTTCCTGTATTTGTAAACCCTCTCCAAAATCCCCCCCAAAAGGGAATGCAGTGCACGGAGTATAAAAACATATGAATGAGAATCTCTAAAAAAGGACAATCAGATTAAATCAAGCCATTGGCAGATTAAATCAAGCCATTTTTAGGGCGGGAGAGAGCACAGTTAACATCGATGATGGGCTTTGGTCCTGTCAACTAACGGAGATTTTCAGAATGTCTGAAGATGAAGGCAGACATTTCAATGCCTTTTCTTTTTCTATAGCATTTTAATTGATAATTAGATAATAACCTGGTGTTGGTGGGTCTCCGGGGATGATGCCCAAGGATATTTTGGGATAATAGGCATCTCTGCCACAGTATGTAATGTACTGTAACTGGCTGAGGTGAGCAATGTTTGAACAACTTGCCAATATAATTTGCATTGTTGCCATCAAAATGTTTGAAGGAGATAGACAAAACACTGCTAATATACTTGAAACTAAAAGCAACAGAGCTGATGTTACAAGTAGTCGAGTTATGGCCACCATTGATGAGCCCAACATTTTATGTTGCTCAGTGAAACATTTGTTATGTGAATTTTGCCCCATTTTACAACTTTTCTTGCCACATTAAGTGAATGATCACATTTGTTAAGTTAATAACATGGTTGTTAAGTGAATCTGGCTTCCCCATTGATTTTTCTGGTTAGAAGGTTGCACGACCCCAAGGCACGGCAACTGTCATAAATATGAATCACTCGCCAAGCATCTGAGTTTCGATCACGTGACTTGTGGGGATGCTGCAACAGTCTGAAAAACGGCCCTAAGCTCTTTTTTTTCCCTGTGCCGCTGTAACTTTTGAACAGGCACTAAATGAATTGTTGTAAGTCAAGGAATACCTGTATTTGTTTTATATAGCTCGTACGTGACGTTGGCACCCAGCAGGACTTGATTAGGAATCAACTTTCTCTGTATTGGATACGATGCTTTCAGATGGAACTGGAATGATTTTGTAACATTTCTGGGGGGAACACACACACACCCCAATCTCGTTATGTTCTTATGTTTTTCCACGATTGGCCATCCTTGCTAATGTCTAATACGCTGAAACAGATGGAGAGGAACTGGCTGAGAGGTGGAATAGCTTCCCAAAAGAGGGAGGTTGGTGTAGCGTTTTGCAGACATTGCTGAGGAACCGAGTCAGTGAGAACCAAAGCTCGGCGAAAGCAATTTGATATGTGGAGATGTGTACCCTACACTGCTGAGTGAGTGGGTGGGGGAAATCTGTCATTTAAACAGGCTGAACTTTAGTAGTACTGTAGCAAAGGAGATTTCCCCAGCCTTGCTTGCTTGACTTAGTAAACAGGTGTTGATTGTCCCAAAGGAGATAAGAACGGATGATGTTACTCTTTCGCTTTCAACAGAAGGGGTGTGAGGGGGGAGACTTCTAAAACTAACCTTCCCATGATCCTTAGGTTCTGTTTCCAAGACCAGTAGCCAAAAGCTCTAAAAGGCAAGAATTCGGTCCCTGGGGAGATGGTTGGCCGGGAGAGTTAGGTCTCCAAGTCAGAAGTCTAGAAAGTTATTAACTTACAAAAGCTGAAGTCCCCTCGCATATTTTGTTCAAAGACTCTGGCTCTTCCCCATTCCCACTTCCCCAGAGGAAGATACTAATCATATTTCTCTTCTTTCTTCTTTGCTCCGGTTGCCTCTTCCGACAGTGTTGGGCCGTATCTTGGAAGTTACCGACCTGCCCGAAGGGATCACGCGTACTGAAGCCGACAAGCTCTTCACCCAGTTAGCCATGTCTGGTGCCAAAATCCAGTGGCTGAAAGAAACTCAGGGGCGTCCTGGGGCCGGGGGCGACAATAACCACGGGACTGCAGAGAACGGCAGGCATTCTGACCTTGCTGCCTTATACACCATCGTGGCCGTCTTCCCCAGCCCTTTGGCAGCCCAAAACGCATCCCTGCATCTCAACAACTCTCTTAACTGCTTCAAGTTGCGTATGGCCAAAAAGAACTACGACCTGCGTGTGCTGGAGCGTGCCAGCTCCCAATAGGGGCAGACAGAGGGGCAGGGAGGGCTGGGGGCAACAAGCACATTGGACTGGCATCTCCAGCCTTGCCCCCCCCTCCAAAGGCCCCTAGACCAGCCTCCTTTAGTTCCACATGCACCTCCCCCTTCTTTCTTCCCCCCTCCCCCCCTTTTTTTTTAATTTGGGTGGTAAAAGGGGTAATTTCCTGGAGATATTTATATGGACAAAATGAAGAGAAAGAGACATTGATTTGTTTTGTTTTTTTGTTTTGTTGGCGGGGGGGGGCTTCTGTTTTTTTTAATTATTTTTGTGTGGAGGAACATGTCATGCCCTTTGCCCCCTCTACGGAACACGTGTATATTGTTTTGTTCAGCGTTGTGCCGCGGTACGGAGCCGTATTTAATTGCACATAACAGATGTTGGCTGGGTATATTCACTGTACATTTTATTTAATCTGGGTTTATTATTATTAATATTATTATTTGGTTTTTAAATATAAAAGAATCGTCTGTCACTTTAAAGCTGTTTCCTGCCTACCTCTCTTTCGCAAACTGAATGTTCGGAAACCCATCACAAGCAAGTAGCATTGACTATTTCTCAATCCCAGACATATAACATTAGGAGGCAGAGTTGGAATATTATATTTACCCTTTTGGGGGTGGAAGTGAGTGAGGGCAGAAGGTAAGGTTAGATATAATCTTAAGCCAGAGGCAGTTTGAATCTTGAGTTATACAGTCAGTATTGTCTAGTGGTTAAGCCACTAGGCTAGAAACCAGCAGACCATGTTTAAGTCCCGCCTTCGCCATGAAAGCTAGCTGGGTGACTTGGAGCCAGTCGTTCTCTCTCAGCCCAACCTGCCTCACAAGGTGGTGGTTGTGGGGAAAATAGAAAGAGAAGGAAGATGTGTTTGGATACGTTCACCGCCTAGAGTTATTTGTAAAAACAATAAGGTGGGATACAAATCAAATTCATAACAATAAAATAAGCATAATAAGTTGGCACTGAACCCTTGGATACCCGAGCAGCAAGTAGTTTGAATTTCTCCTTTTATCCCAACACAAATGTCAGGTAAGATGCCCTTTGGAGATGCTCCCTTTCTTCCTCCTTACTGCACTTTAATTCAGAAGAATTATAAACAGAATTGCATACAAAAAGAACACAACAGTTAAGATTATAGAGGTTTTTTTACATGTTGTTTATATATAATCCTAGTTTGTATTATGTGAAAAAAATAAGGTACTTGTAAAACTAGTCATTTTTTTCCTCCTCTTAGCCACAGCAGTAGAGATGTGTGTAAGCGCATTTTGTGTGTGTAGCACTAAGACAACGCTCGGTTTTAGTTTATGTTAGATTTAGTTACCCGTTGTATTTTTGCCCCCAGAACCTTAGGTGAAAATTTTAGCCTAATACATTACAGTGCAGTAAATTACGGTTTTAGATTTGCATCAATCATTTACTTTCAGTTGGAATTTTACTCTAATCTAAAACTACCCCATGATCATCCAGTGTGAATACCCAGACATGTTGTAAATGTTTTGCTTCTGAAATTTAGTTATGCAATTATTGCTTGATTTTAATAACCTGGTAATTTGGTGACTGCTAAAAGATGATAGATTTTTACAGTCCATTATTTTAACGCTGTTCTTTTGTAGAAGAAAAGTTATAAAATCAGAGGTTGATACATGATATCATTGGAAAGGCCTGGCCTATATCAAGTTCTCCTCAATTAGCAATAGCACTTAGACTTATATACTGCTTTACAGTGCTTTTACAGCCCTCTCTAAGCAGTTTACAGAGTCAGTATGTTGCCCCCAACAATCTGGGTCCTCATTTTACCCACCTTGGAAGGATGGAAGGCTGAGTCAACCTTGAGCCTGGTGGGATTGGAACTGCCAAATTGCAGTCAGCTGGTAGTCAGCAGAAGTAGCCTGAAGTACCGCACTCTTTAACCACTGCGCCACCATGGCTCAATAGCATAATATTTAGGTTATTTTGCTGCTATTTGCATTTTAGTGGCAAAATGGCCCTAATATTATGCAGTTGGGGAGAATTTGGCATAGGCCAGGCCTTTCCAATGACTTTGTGTATCCTAGCTCTGATTTTATGTTGTCTTATTTCAGATTGCCTACTGAAAAAGGAAGCATGGGGTAATGTGGTAAACTCAGTTATGCTGGAACTGCAAATCCTAGAATTCTCAGTCATGGTAGCCAGAGGAAAAATTGTGGATTTGTGGTAACCTTGGAGAAGGAGATGTGAAGGTGACAATGGCTGCTATATATAAAAAGGCAAGAAGGAAGGTGGTTTTTTTCCCCCAGTAGCAGCTTTCTACAGAGTTTATCTGTTAGCCTTAATTAGTTAATAACACCTCTGACTTGGATAATTTTTTTTTTAATGTAAAACCTCTTGGCAAGTATGAAGCATTAGGAAATAAAGTTGTTTTAACAAAGAATTTTCTGAACAGGCAAAAAGAGTTGCTTGTGGTTTAATAATTGCATGAAATGTTTCAGGAAGGCTGAACAAGTGAACAAGCTACACAAGAATTGCTTTGAAACTCTTCGTCTCTCCACAGCCATTTTCATATCTAGGTGTAGAGGTTACAGAATTTCAAGTTGCAAGACTGACATCCAAGCAAGCATCATGTTCGGAATCTTCTCAGTTTAGAAATTACAATACATAAACCCAATATCGTTGAAGAGCTACAGTGATATGGATTCCCAATTGGTAGTAACTATGTGGTGGCTTTTGTGGAGAATTGTAAAACATTTAGATCTTAGCTAAATAATGTTTTTCTCTTTCGAAATTCATGGGAGGAATGGAATCAATCCCTTAACAAGCAAAACTTGGAGTTGATTTTCAGGTAAATGATATTTCAGTATCAATCAAATACAAGGTTAAAGAATTCTGTAACAGTGATATTCAGTTCTGGATTTGCTTTAAGACAACAAGGCTATACAGGTAGCTCTCAACTTACAACAGTTCAATTAGGGACTGTTCAAAATTACAACAGCAGTGAAAAAAGTGACATGACCATTTTTCACATAACTGTTGCAGTTGTCATATGATAGTCATATGATCAAAATTCAGATGCTTGGTGACTGGTTCATATTTATGATGGTTATATTGTCCTGGGGTCATGTGATCACTTTTGACGACTTTCTTGATAAGCAGATTCATTGAGGAAGCCAGGTTCACTTAACAGCCCATGTTACTAACTTAACAATGATTCACTTAACAATTGTGGCAAGAAAAGTTGCAAAATGAGGCAAAACTCATTGAATAAATGCTTCACTTAGCAACATAAATGTTGGCCTCATTTGTGGTTGTACGTTGAGGACTACCTGTATTGTATTCCAGAAAATTTTAGAATTATATAGAGTACACATAATCAAATGACATTTAGCATAACTTATTTGGTTCCATCCAGTCTTGAGGTAGAAAATTTAAAACATATACTGTATATTGACCATTGGAACTTCTTTGTTTGTCTTCATTACGGTAGAATCCAAAGGTTGAGCTCATAGATTGGGTGAAATACTATTGTAGTTAGCCTACTTTTCCCTGACTGGCTGATTTACAGCAATTACAAATTGAATGGCTTAGTACGATGTGTGAAGACAGCCCTTTAATTAAATGTCTTCTATATCCAGGAAATTGACAGTTATGAGTCCCTCTGTGTTGATTTTTGATTTCTGATTGACTATGGGGAAAATGTGGTGAGACCCCAATCCTTTCTGCGCACTATGCTCTTAAGCCCAATTAGGTTGGTTCATCCACTTTAAGGGGTGTCTTTTATTCCTAAGGAGCTTCCTAAAGACTCACCCCAATCATAAACCATGATTTGTGTTGTAGCCATTAAGGATTAATTAACAAACCATGGTTAAACACTTATTGAAAAATGCAACAAAGTCCCTGGGACTCTGCAAATGGAATCTTGTGATACAGTTAGAATGGGGGTAAAAATGGTTGACAATTTGTGGTGAGTTTAGTAGACAAAATGGGTACAGTGGAAAAGTTCTGTGGATTTATTTTTTCCCTTATATTATTAGGAGGAAATATTTTCTTGAGAATTGACATTTTGGAGTGTTATCTTAATAGAAATGGCCTAGGAATTGTTCATCCTTGATTTGGTGCAAGACGTCAGCTCGGCCTTCAACTTGACCATCAAAAGTATAGAGCATGTTAAGCCTGTGTTCCCCAACCAGGGTTAAAGAGACAAGCTAAACAGAATGTGCAGCGTTAGTCAGATAGGCACACAGATAAATGAGTGAGATAAGTTTGTATGTTTGTTAACATACAGTAAAAATAACAGATACACTTGTGTTATCAAAAATATAGTTTATTCCATTTAGAGTTATAGCATAGTCAAAATAACAGTCCATTAGTCATGTATCGTTTTAGTCAGTCCATTCAAGGATATTCAATTAGCAAAGTCCGTGTAGAATATCCAATGTCAGTTCACTTACAAATAAATCAGTCCTTTCTCTCTCCTGTTCCAGTAGGGGAAAAATGCAGTCTTGAATCCATCCAGTAATTAGGGATCATAAAGCCAGAGAGAGCAAGTTACAGTGCCTTGCTTCTTTTATGGTGCTTTTTACAACCACTCCCTTAATTACATTCCTGCAGTTAAAGTTGCAGACACTTTAACTAATAAACCATGATAACATTTATTATTTTACCTAAACCAGTTAGGGTAAACAATGTTATCCCTAACAGAGCACATTCAAAAATTGTAATTTACAGCACACTCAGAATGTACATGTCCTCAAAGAAATATCAAACCCTACATGGGTGGGTAAAATCAAGAAAAATAATAATTATGCAAATTTTAGATCTATTCCAGTAAATGTTAGTACAATTCAGAATCTTAGTGCAAGAGGAATTTCCTTCACATAGTTATTAGTGAATTCATTAAGATGCCCCGCTCAAGTCTACTGTGCTACTTCTTCCTGGAAGGTGTATTCATGAGAGGGAAGAGGGAAGGAAGAATGCTAAGGGCAGATGTCAACAATATATACATCCATTAGAGCAGGGGTCCCCATGCTGGCTGGAGAATTCTGGGAGTTGAAGTCCACAAATCTTAAAGTTGCCAAGTTTGGAGAGCTCTGCATTAGGGTAACCCAAAGTCTGAAAGTCATCTCAGCAACTTGATTAAAAGCCAGACCTCTACATTTCAGCATATTGATGTTGCGGCATCAATATCAGATGCTGGAGGAGGAAGTTGATGATTATTTTAGTGACACCAATGATATGATTTCATAGTGCTTGGGAGAAAGCACTATAAACCTCTATTTTACCAAGAAAACCACATAGATGAGATAATATTAAAATGAATAACAGTTCTCCAGGCTGGATGATGCTCAAAATGCTATTGAAGAACAGCTAAGGATGTTTCTAATACTAAAAATGTTTATGACATGGCTCAATGGCTTGTGACATCTAATTGCTGATGTCATGCAGGAAAAGAAAATCTGAAGCTGCAAAAACAGAGTAGAAACATGAAATGTCAGAACATGGGGAAGCTCACAATTGTGAAAGATGAAAAGGGTCAACTACATGTTGACATCTTAGGCATTGTCAAATCAATATGGACTGAAATTGGACTCAGTCTGAGGATTATGCTGTTTATTATTGTTCTAACCATTCAGTTCCTTTTGTTATAGCAGCATATATGTGGTCAGAGGCTGACTCTGGAGCAAATGATAAACTGTTCATTGCTAGTTCCAAGTCAAGTAAAGGAGGAAGGAAAAGACCTTCCAGTTTCCACCACATGATCTTGAGCTTGACTTGGAACTCATACCATTTTCAAGAAGAACATCAGGAATTAATGTCCTAAGCCAAATTTAATTGAACTAGAGGAACCATGGAATGAAATAAAAAAGGGATGAATGTGAAAAGAGACTGCCAAAGACCAAGAAATGAAAGAAAGAAAACTGGATGTTTTAAAAAAAAATGTTTGTGGTGGAAGTTACCAATTAGAGAAACCAAAGAAATATCTTAGGAAGGACCATAACAAAAAATTTCAGAGAACTGTCAGAAGAGTAAAGAAGCAGTATTACAACACGTGATAAGAATAGGAAATACACTTTTTCCATAGCAGCTCCTGCCCTGTGGGACACCTTGTTCCCTGAAATTCGAGAGGTTTCTACCCTCATCAGCCTTCCATAAAGATTTTGAAGATCTGGCTTTTCTCCTAAATAATGGAATAATATTGAAAAATTGCACATTAGAAGTTTGACTTAGCACTAGGTCTTCATTATTTTTAATGCTTTAATGTGTTTAGTTTTATAATACGTTATATATGTTATATAACTTCTCATTGGAAGTTGCCCAGAGATGGTTAATAGATGGGTAGCTATTTGCATATTTCAAATAAAATAAATAACATTAGAGCCATCATTAAAAAGGCACAACAAAGAATGTTCTTCATGTGTCAATTCAGAAAACACAAGACTACTTAAGAATCTGCTGGTACAGTTCTACAGAGGAATTATTGAGTCTGTCATTTATAGTTTTCTGTCTGATTTGGTATAGCAACCAAACAGGACAGGCACAGACTTCAACAGATAGGACTGCAGAAAAAAATTGGAACCAGCCTGCCTTCCATTGAAGACCTGTATACTGCACAAGCTAGAAAAAGGGCTGAGAAAATACCTACAAACCCCTCACATCCTGGACATAAACTGTTTTAACTTCTTCCCTCAGGATGTCACTACAGGGCATTGCATGTCAAAACAATTAGACACAAGGATAGTTTTTACTCCTATACCATCACTCTGTTAAACCCATAATTCCCAATAGCACGGTTTATGCCGAAAGTTATTTAACCATGCAGCAGGACTGTACTACTATTCTCATGATTCCTATTATTTACTCCTATTGGTTTCTCATGACTATCATTTTGTTGGTTGTATCTTATGATTTATGATTTATCATTTTGTTGCTGTGTGTATACTGAAAGCTTATGCTTATGAACCAGAAATAAATTCCTTGTGCAACCATTCACATTTAGCCAATAAAGAATATTTCCTATTCTATTCATCAGAGAAGAATTCATATAATGAAATAGTGGGGGAGAGAAGTAGGACAGAGAACTGATTTACGGGCAGCCAGACCAGCTGTGAGCAGTATTGATGGCAACTCTCCAATGGCTAAGATCCTTGCCTGCTTTGAGGAAAACTGGTGCCAAAGAATGAGATATCCCAGGAAGCAGTCAAAAAAAGGAGACCAAAAGGAGGGCATCCACCCTAGCAGTGTTGGACGTGAAGAGCCAACCAAATCCTATATAAATAATCCAGCCAGAATCAGGATCCTTTAGAAAGAGGGATCAACTAATTGCAGAGGTGGAAAAACACCCAATATTAACAGTATCAACAAGAAATGGTTGCTTGTTTGTTTATACAATGTACATAGGCACTGATTTCATGAAAGTGACTCTGAGTGGCATGCAAATAACAACAGGAAGAAGGCTTAAGCCCCACCTTCCAGCTAGATGACTTGAGCAAACAAGTTTTTGTTACCTGTTGGGTCCATTTTTAGTGATCAGGAAAAAAAAAATATCACTAGCACTCCCAATTACTTCCTAACATTATGAATTTGGAAATTCATTGAAACTAGTGTGAATCCTGAAATTGGCAAAGCCTAGTTAAGAAAATAAACCACACTTTTCTTCAAATGGCAAAAAAAAAAAAAAAAACCAGGCAAGCTCTGCAGCATTGCCCCATTATTATATTAAATCTCCCATTTATGCTGTAAATACCAATCTGTGTGGTACTTTGCAAAATAATAAGATTTAGTCTTGACGTGCTGCATTAATGAACCCACTGAAAAGCCACATGCATTCAGTTCCTTGCTTCAGGTCAGCCTTGCAAAAGCCAGAACCTTCCACATTTATTTTATTTCAGCTCCAATGACTGCTAGTTCTTCTCTAAGCGAATAACTGCTTTTTCTGATATAAGCTTTTTATGGACATCAATCATTTTCTGAGATTTGAATATAATTTGAAATGGCAGGCATGTACAATAAACAAGTTTATTGGAGAAAAAAAATGTGTATCAGTCCTCTGGTCTTTTTTATTTATTGACTTATTTGATTTATATTCTACTTTTTATTCAGCTCAAGGGGATTATTTAGTGCTTTCTCTTCTAACAACAACGTTATAAAGGAGCTTGCCTGTACATTTATTTATTGTTTATCTTGCCCAAGCACTACTTCCTTCCATTTCCATCGCAATGAGCATTTGGAGAGGTAGGTGAAGGCTGAATAACTGGCCAAAAATCACCCCAGTGAGCTTTGGAGGTCAAGGATGGACCAAAACCCAGCTCTCCTTTGGGCCAGTCGATTACTTAACCACAAAACTGCATTGGCTAACCAGATCAGCTTGCTTTTCAAGAGAAGCTGGGATTTATGTTGTCATACCTTGAATCCAATGTGTAAGCCTAAGAGGCAATTTGGCCAAAAGAAAAAAAAACCGTATTATTTCCAGTTTGGAAACGGGCAGTTCAGAAGATACAGGAGAGTGGGGTGGATTTTATAATGCTGTGCTGCTAGGTACTTGCATGAGAAAATCTGCAGTCAAGAGAGTTGGAAATGAAATATTAAGCCTATGTTTTAGCTGACTTTCAGCAAGCAACCTGTATCAATGAGAAGTCTAAACTTCAGGCATCCTAATGGGTGCAAATTTTTGCAGCACTGAACAGTCAGAATTTGTTTCTCCTCTTGGGCAAAGCAACCCATCTTTCCGGGTCAGTTTGGGATAAATCTCAGCCCTTGCAGGTCCTCCAAGGGCTGGACGGACCTGATAGGCTACTGCCTCCTTTGGACCTGTGTTTGGCCTGCAACTCATGCCCAAATCCAGGCTCACATTTCTCTTTGTCAGCCCTGCCCATGGAGGACAGCTGTTCGTTCCTTTCTTGCTCTGTCACTCCGACTGGGATCATCCGAAGCATTTACATCTTGAGACCCAAGACGAAAATTGAATTTATCCTTGGCAGATCTCTAAAAGATGTTGGGGAGCAGGGAAGAGAGCTGAGTTTGGGACAGTTTGGGAAAGATACAATTAACAGGAATACCTCCTTTCTTTGAGAAAGTAAGTATTTCCCCCCCCCTTTTTTTTTTCTAGTTTGATTCTTTCTAAGTTATTCTTTTTCTAAAAAAAAAAAACCTCATAGGGATACAAAAATCTTTTTATTCTGAGAATTGAAAAGATATAGAGTAAACTTCCCGTTTGAAAATGTGGCCTATAGTTTCTCCTTGTTTAAGCTTTCTGTATTTAAGACGTGTGTCTGTCCAAATTTATGGAGGTCAAAAATGGCTGAATTCTAGAAGATCTGGAGAGGGGTTGGTATCACAGCAGAAAAACTGCATTTTATGATTGCCTGTAGGCCAGGGAATATGGTTGGGATCCTTGCATACTGCAACTTGTCATTTGAGCTTCTGCCAGCATTCAAGACTGGCCTAAGATTTCATTTTCGCCAGACTGTTTTTTTCCTGGATGTTTCAGTTTTCTGCAGGGAAAAAAAACAGAAAAAAAACCAGATTGGCATCTGTTACCAATGAGCAAGCCTCATTCTGAGAAGGAATGGGGCTGAGGTTTCAATCTGTGGCCCTTTTCAGCTCCCGGGAGGCAAGATAAGGGCCTGCTTCCTAGCTTGAAATATGAGCAATGATTTAGTATGTGGGACAGCACGGATCCAGAATGGAAGGAAAGGAGAGAAGCTAAACTTTGAGCAGAATTTGGACTCTCAGTGCTTAGAGGCAGGTTCATTCTCCATACAGCCCTGAGATCAATTGGAAGGTTATGGCTTGAGCGGATGTTCATCAAGGTATGACAAAAACCATAGGAATTGGGGGAAGGGCTGACCCACCTGGCCCATTGCAGAGGGCTTTCTGTCCTTTTGGGGGCAATCAGAAATTTTGGAGATAGAGAGATGCATTGGAAAGTCCCAGTGTTTTCCCACTGAAAAGCTGCACTAACATGACTGATGGCACGCATGAGCTGGATTTGGTCACTCCCTAGCCTTAATTGTCACAAAAGTTGAGGGGACAATATAAGGATCAGAGGAAATCACACAGAAAAAGGCCTTTCCCCCACACCTTTGGTTTGATAATGGGGCTCCATCCTAGTACTGATAAGTAATAGGCCTTTGGGATGTGGGGGGAAAGTAGGTGGCCAGATATAAAATAGAATAACAGAGTTGGAAGGGACCTTGGAGGTTATCTAGTCCAACCCCTTGCTCGAGCAGGAGGGTATATTTCTAGACTGTTCAGAAGGCAGGGGAGGGGAGAGAATTACAATCATTCTGTGGTATTTGTTCTTAATAAAATTTAGGTATTTCAAGCCAAATGTGTGACCCATGTTGCCGATGATGACATGTGGCCCTGGACAGCTAGGCATCAGAAGATAATAAAAAATTATAAAAAATAAAGGAAGTTTGTTATTTATTTACCTTAATTTTATTCTGTTTTATATTTGGCCCAAGACAATTCTTCTTTATTCAATGTAGCCTAGGCAAGCCAAAAGATTGGACAACCATGGTGTAGACTAGAGGAATACTAAGGGCAGATACCTCTGAGTGTGTACAAACTGTCTTTTTCTTTGTTCTGGGTAATCAAAATAGATTGGAATAAGAAATAAATAAATGTGTCCCTAATTGCCTAGGAATGAGACACACAGATTCCTAGCTGATATATAATAAAACAGTTAGCTTCTAGCCCTTCAGTGCTCTATCTAATCTGATTTTTAACCAGACACTAACTGCAGAATAACTTATTTCTGATCTGGTATGAGATATAACGGCTTTTCAAATAATCATAATGAATTGCTCCTTTCCATATTGCTTTTAGGAAGAGCAGTGAGGCAGGGAAATAAAAGAGCTCTATCTTTGAATTTTGGCTGCCGTACTTGATCCCATCAACTCCACCATGGAAGTCCTGTGTGGAGATTTCATTATAGATTTAAAGGTGCTTTAGCAGTCAGGCTTTCTCAGGAATCTAATCAAACTACAGTTCCTAAGATTCTTAGGAAGAGGAGCCATGACTTATTTCCAGCACAAATCTGTAACAGAAATGTGTCTTTTGTGTTATGATTTTTGCAGTTAGAAAATAATCTTTAGAATGGGTTTTAAAAATAAGTATCTTTTCACAATGTGTAATTTGAATTGTCATCTCTTTTTCATCCATACAGTGGTCTGCCATTTGACCAGTTGAATTTACAGAAATTTCTCTGAATTAATTAAAGACAACTAATCTGTACTAGTTAGCAAAGTCCCTAGATAAGTGATAGTTAGGGGTCTATATACAACCTGAGAGATTTGTTGAAAAGGCATGCTTTCTGGAAAAAAAAAGAGAGAGCCAATTCTCTAGATAGTAGTTTGCTTTTTCCCATCCTGTAGTTAGCAGTGGAATGCAAACACTGTACGATAGCACAACCTAGAACTAATATTTGCTCCAAATCCAGTGAAAGGAAATGATTGCATTTATTTTTCTCAAGAGATATAGTAAAATGAAAAAAATAAAGCTCTGAGGTTGTTCTTTGCTTGGAACAAAACGCCCTATTTGCAAGGATGGTGATGGATTTTCAAAAGACTGACTCAGTCTGAAAGGAGCCCCCATTTTGACAAAGTTTTGACAAAGACTGTCTAATTTGATATAACATTTACTTTGATTGAACAATATGCATTCAGTTTTATAGTTGGTTCCCACTTATTTCTAATGGATTTTAAGCTAAAACTTAATCCCAGCACTATTTACCCATAGCTAGCGCCTAATATATAAGCATTTTTTTTCCTCCTGTATATTTGTATACAGTGTAAAGTGAGTGTGGGAAAGAAAGAGGTTGTATGCCAAGGAGATTTTCCTATCACTTCTACTTGGCTTTATATCTCCTGCCTGCTGAGGTACTTGTGTGCTTCTTGAGTGAAAATTTCCTCTAGGGCAGGAGTGTCAAACTCGCATTGTCATGGCAGTGTCCCATGATATATCGTGACTTTCCCCCCTTTGCTAAACTGGGTGTGGGTGTGGCCAGCGTGTGGCACATCTGGCCCATGGGCCGTGAGTTTGATACCCCTGCTACAGAACTTCTTGGATGGTTCTAAAATCTTAGAAATCATATAACATGAGCAGGGGATCCCAATGCAGAGAATTACCACACATGTCAACCCTGAGCAATTTCCAAAAGGGAGAGCTAGCAACAGGAAGAACAAATTTCACCTCATTTAGGGGAATGCAGAGATAACTTTGAAAATAAAGACCACTGAGATTGTCCTGAGGGAAGGCATGAAAGAGAAATTCAAAATAACTTCAACCATGGTTTACTTTGGGATAAGAAGGGCCAGAGGGAAAATGGCAGGCTTTCAAAATGTGGTTATTATGCCTTACAACAATAAAGTATGGCATTCCTATAATTCTTGCAATGTTTCTTGAACAGGCCTACCACAAAAGACTGGCATCCTTTCTAGGTTTGAGCTAAGCTGCAGAGGCCTTCTAGTTGCTATGTCCTTAAAATACTACCCTGTTTCTCCAACAATACAGCCTCCCCCAATAGGAAGTCCCACATGTTTTATAGGCATGAAATGAAATTAAGCCCTCCCCCCAAATTAAGGACTATATTAAAACATGCGAAATGGGGGGGGGAATGGTGGGGGGGCTTGCTATTAGGAAATACTTTTTTTTTTTTTGAAAAAAGTTTTTATTAATTTTCTACAAACAAACAAGACAAACAAAACATAAAAACATCCACTCTTATAGGTACATCCAGTGTGTCAGTTGGTTCATCATTTTTGTGCATTCATTCTGTAGTCTCTAATTACAATTACATTACATAACAACTCATATTGTCAATCCAAACTTATATATCCTAATATCACTAAAAAAAGAAGTTTTTGACTATATTTTTAATCATTCATGCTTAATGAGCTAACAATACTTTAAACCAGTTTACTCTATAACAAATCATCTAGTCATATCAAATCAATCCTAAAAAATCCTTTATAAATATAATAGCAAATAGCAAAATAATAGCAAAATAAAGATATTCCTTACTATCTAGCATTCTAAATATTCTATTATCATATTTTATCATCTAGCCATTTATAAAAAAGATCCCAAATTTCGTAAAATTGTTTATCCTCTTGCTCTCTAATTTCAAATGTCAATCTACTCATCTCAGCACATTCCAATATTTTCTTAATAATTTCTTCCTGTAATGGTATTTTCTCATTCTTCCAATTTTTAGCAAATACAATCCTGGCCGCTGTTAATACATTTACAATCAGGTATTTCAAATCTTTACTATATATATCAGGTAAAATTCCCAATAAGAAGATCTCTGGTTTCAAATCAATATGTTTCTTTGTCATTTTTTCCAACCACATGCGAATTATAGTCCAATATTTTCTAGCATCCTCACAAGTCCACCACATATGGTAATACGAGCCGGGTATCTGATGACATTTCCAGCATTTTTCAGATTTGTTCTTAAACATTCTTGCTATTCTTGTCGGAGGAAAATGCCACCTGTAAAACATCTTATACAAGTTTTTTTTATATGCTGTTGACATTATCATTTTATAATTTTGAGACCACAATTTCTGCCATTTCTCTAAATCAATCCCATATCCAAAATTCTTCCCCCAAACAATCATAGTTTCTTTGACTTGTTCTTCCTCTAATTTCATTCCCAGTAAATAACCATATAGTTTTTTAATCACCTTCTCATCAGTACCCATCAAGATCTTATCTGAATCAGTCTGTTTATCATAAAATCCCTCCGTTTTAGAATCTTCATCATACCTTGAGTGTATTTGTGCATATGAAAACCAATTCATCCTTATACCTTGTTCCTCTAAGTTTTGGATCGATTTAAGTTCACCCTTTTCATCCAAAAGTTCCCCATATCTAACTGTTTGTTCCTTCTTGTAGATTATAGGATAGGAAAATGCTTCAATGGTCGATAACCAAACTGGAATTTTCAAATAACATTGTCTTTTTATCTTCTCCCAATTTAACCACAAAGACTCCCGTACATAATGTCTTCTAAAATAACCCTGTGTTTTAGTTCCCTTATACCATAAAAAAGCATGCCAACCCAACAGCAAGTCATGCCCTTCTAATGTCAACAACCTATGTTTCCTTAATGTTATCCATTCTTTGACCCACATCAAACTTGCAGCTTGATAATACAATTCCCAATTAGGCAGACCAAAACCTCCTCTAATTCTAGCATCTTGCAAAAGCTTTAGCTTTATTCTCGCTTTTTTACCTTGCCATATAAACTTCAACATAATTTTATTTAAATCTTCAAAATAGTCTTTTCCAAGCCTAATTGGTATTGTTTGAAACAAAAATAAAATTCTAGGTAAGATATTCATCTTAATTGTTGAAATTCTCCCTATTAATGACAATTGCAAGTTTTCCCACTTCTTCAAATCTGTAGTTATCTGTTGTTTAAGTTTAATATAATTATTCTCCTTTAATGTGCTACATCTTGTTGTCAAATATATCCCCAGATACTTAACCTTATTTGTAACTTGAATTTTCAAAAGATCTGCCAATTCTTCTCTCTGTCTCAATAGCATATTCTTTGTCAAAATCTTTGTTTTGTCTTTATTTATTTTCAAACCAGCCACCTCTCCATATGCCTCTATCCTTTCCAGTAACTTTGGAGCTGTTTCTAGCGGATCTTCCAAAATAAAAGCTAAGTCATCAGCAAAAGCTTGTAGCTTAAATTCTTCCTTCTTAATTTTCATTCCTTTTATGCTTTTATCATCCCTAATATTTCTATTCAACACTTCCAAGGTCAACACAAATAGTAAAGGAGATAGGGGGCATCCTTGTCTTGTGCCTTTCCTTATATTAATAAAATCTGTAAGTTCTCCCTCCATCATTACCCTTGCTGTCTGTTTATTATATATAGCTTCTATTGCTTGAATAAATTTTTTAGTGAAACCCATCTGCTCCAATAATAATAACATAAATCTCCAGTTCACGTTATCAAATGCTTTTTGAGCATCCAGGAATATCAAAGCCATTTGCTTTTCAGGATGAGCCTCATAGTATTCCAAAGTGTCCAAGATTACTCTCATATTGTCTCTAATTTGTCTCTTTGGCAGAAATCCATTTTGATCTGAGTGAATAAAATTATTTAAATATTTTTTAAGTCTTTCTGCTAAGATTGAAGCAAAGATTTTATAGTCTGCATTCAATAAAGAAATAGGTCTATAATTCTTAATTTGCAATGAGTCAGTCTCTTCCTTTGGTATAAGTGTAATATAAGCCTCTGACCATGTTTTGGGTATCATCTTTTTTATCATAACTTCATTCATAACTTCTAACAATGGGATGCTCAATAATTCTTGAAATGTTTTATAAAATTCTACTGGAAGCCCATCTGGACCCGGAGCTTTCCCATTATTTTGTCTCTTAAATGCTTCATTTAGTTCCATCATTGTTATATTGCTTTCTAGCATTTCTTCAGTCTCTTTAGGTATCTTTGGTAAATTAGCTTCCTGTAAATACTGTTTGACTTTTTCTTCATCAATATTTTCCTGTTTATATAATTGTCCATAAAAATCTCGAATAATTTCTTTTTTCTCCTTATTCCCATAACAAACTTGGCCTTGTTCATCTATTAACTTCAATATTTTTCTTGATTCCTTCTCTTTTCTCAATTTATATGCTAGCCATCTACCTGGTTTATTTGCATCTTCAAAATAATTCTGTTTGGAGTTTCTAATTTTCTGTGCCAGTTCTTCTTTCTCTATTAATTCCATTTTATGTTTGATTACATCCAGCTTCAATTTAATATCCTTTTTCTGTGGCATTTTCTGTAATTCTTTTTCAAGAATTTTATACTCATCTTCCAAGGCCTTAGAAGTTTGCCTTTTCCTAATATTCTTTTTTCTTGTATAATCTATTATCAAACCTCTAGCGTATGCCTTCATTGTGTCCCACACATTTTGGGTTGAAGTATCTTCTTTTTTATTTTCTCTGAAGAAAAAAGCCAATTCCTTCTCCATCCATTGTGTAAAATCTTTCTCCTTTAAAATAGTATTATTTAATGTCCATCTCGATCTTTTTTTTTGTCCCTTCCATTTAATTGTCATTGGGCTATGATCTGCCCAGGTACTTGTTTCAATATTTGTTTCTTTAATATTAGATATTAGTTCTGTTGAGATCCAAATCATATCTAATCTGGACCATAATAAATGTCTATTTGAATAAAAAGTATATTGTTTAGCTTTAACATTTCTTTCTCTCCAAATATCTTTTAAAGTTAATTCATCTGTCATTTTAAAGAAGGACCTTGGGAGAGCCTTTCTATTTTGCTTTGTTGTTGTTGCTATATAGTCCAGTTTATTGTCCACAATTCCATTAAAATCTCCCATCATAATTATATTAACATAGTCCAGTCCAATTATTTTCATATGTAGCTTTTTATAAAACTCTTCTTGTTTATCATTCGGAGCATAAATTGCAATCAGGAGTATTTTTATATTATTGTCCATTATTTCTACCATTAATACTCTTCCATCTTCATCCGTGTAAATCAATTTTGCTGGGATAGCCTCTTTAATGTATAGAACCACTCCTCTTTTCTTACATTGAGTCAAAGAAGTAAATATTTTCCCCAATTTTGGCTGTACTAACAATTGTTCATGTTGTTTTTTAATATGAACTTCTTGTAGACAAATTATATCAAATTTTAATTTCTCTAATTTATGAAAAGTTTTCCTTCTTTTAACAGCTGAATTAAGTCCATTTATATTCATTGTAATCAGTTTTTTTTCCTCCATGATTATGCTTTATATTTAGGTCTAACAGCTCTCGTGGATCTCACTTCACGCTGTTCTTTATTATCCATCTGTCCCCCTGCTGCTCCTTTCTCTTTTTCAGTCTCCAGTTGTTCATCTTGAAACTCAATTGATAAAGCCTCTTTCTCTATTCCCTCTCTTCTTCCTCCAAAGAATTCTGCATGAAAAAGTTCTGCTTTCTCAATTGAATCAATTCTATATCTTTGCTCTTGCCACCCAAACACTAGTCCTTCTGGAATCAGCCATCTATAATTCACTTCATTTTCCAATAGTATTTTGGTCAGAAATCGATATTCTCTTCTCATCTCTCTCACTCTTCTGGGTATTTGTTTTAAAACCACAACCTCTTTACCCTTGTATTTCAGTGTTTTCTCTCTTACTACTTGTAATATTTGCGTTTTAATGGATTTTTTGGTAAATCTAATATGGACTTCCCTGGGTAATTTATTTCTCATCGCATATCTTGTATAGACTCGATATATCTCATCTATTCCATCCATCATCTTTTCCTCTGTAATTTCCAAAACATCTGCCAAAATTTCTATCATTACCGCTGCCAAATTTTCTCCTTTTTCCTCTTCTATATTTTGAAATCTGAGGTAAAATTCTGACCTTTCCATCTCCCACCTCAACATCCCACCTTTTTCTTGTTCAACCGCTGTTAGTCTGCTGTCAATATTTCCAATCTTCTTCTCTCTTTGTTTTCCTTCTTCCTCAATTTTTTGGAATCTCTCCTCATACTTAACCATCATTTGTTTAATATTTTCCACTTTTTCATCAGTCTTCTCTATTCTTTGTTCAATATTTTCTGCTCTTTGTTCAATATTTCCTGCTCTTTGTTCAATATTTTCTGCTCTTTGTTCAATCTTTTCTATTCTTTGTTCAATATTTTCTGTTCTTTGTTCAATATTTCCTGTTCTTTGTTCAATGATATCTGATTTTGTCTTGAGATCTTGGATTCCTTGCATAATCATCTGTAAAGTTATTTTTTCTTGTTCCTTATCTTGCTTCAACATTGTCTGAATTAAACGTTGTCCTCCAACTGGTGGGGAAGCAGAGGTAGAAGCAGAAATGCCAGATGGTATTGGTTTCCTGCTCATTTCAATGTTTCCAAAACTTCAAATTCTTCTTGACTTTTAATCCAACTGGTAGAGCAGCCAATTATAATCCAAAATGAAGAACTCCAATAGTAAAAAACACGAAACCACAGAAGAAACAGGAAAAAAAGAAGAAGAAAGATCTTCAGGTTCTTCTAGACCCTAATCCAATTATGAGATAGTCCACCATAAAAAAGGAAAAAATAGAAAGGAGAAAACAAACAAATCCAAAAATAATAATATTGATTAAGAGCAAAAGAAAAAGGAAAAAAGAAAAAGCAAAAAGAGAAAAAACAAAACAAAAAAAAAACAAAAAGTTCCTTCAGATTCTTCACACCTTAATCCAATTAAAAAGTCTCAATAATCCAAAAAAAACAAAAAAAAAACAACCTCAACAACAAAGTAGTCCAAAAACATAAATATGAAAAGCAAAAAAGTCCCAATAAAAAAGAAAAGAAAAATAAAGAAGAAAAAACTCTGAGGCTTTCCCTTTAAAATAAAAGGCAAAAATAAAAATATTACTAAAATTAAAATTTAGAAGAAGGCTAGCGAATGGGGTATATATAAGAAAACACACTGCACTTTGTTATTTATCCAAGGCTCTTGTTATGACTCTCTTCTCCAGCAGCTTCAAAGCCAAACCTCAAGTGTTGTTGATAACAGTCCAGGAAAGCACCTGCAATAATATTTTATTGTGCTCTCCCTCTATCTTATCACATTAAAAAGTCCTTGAGATGAGGTCTTTTTGCAGTTCTCTCCAATTCACATAAAGATACTTTCAAGCCTCTAGTTGGCAGTGTTACAAAGTTTCTTAATGCTCTTTCTCCCTGCCCGCCAGAAAAAAGGAATAATATATACAGAAAAAAAAAGAAAAAATAGCCAAAGGGAGCCTCTATCCTAAAGAAAATTAAAAGATCAAAAGAAGCATAAAATCAAAGGAAGCATAAAAATATATATAAGAGAAAATTCAATCCGGTTACCTACAAAGTCACAGTAAAATCTTTCCCAAAAAGTATAAAGAAAAGAGAAAAAAAAAAACCAAGCCTCAATTTGACATCACTTTAAAAAACGCCGCTCAAAACAATTTCAGTCAAAAAAAAATCGCACAGCTTTCTTCTTTATATCGGATGAACTTTCCAACCTTAGCGAATTTACAGCACAAAAGAGTTTTTCTCACCCAGCCGACACACTTCACTCCAATCACTTTCTTTCCGGAGCTGTCCCGACTTCAGCAGCTATGGAGGCTGCCTCTCCGCCGCCAGCAAAAGGGCTTCTTCCGGATCAAACCAGAGATTTTGCGATATCTCTGGGATCCTGGAACAATGCCCTTCACGATCACCGTCTCTACGGGACGGTTTAGGTCCGTTAGGACCGACCAGGGGCGAATATATCGGCTGCAATCTCAGAGCCCCGAGATCGCAGCTGTATCGCCGGAACGAAGCTCCGCCTTCTCCTCTATTAGGAAATACTTTTGTTGCACACCTAGATATGGTGCTGCCTGCGTTGACCCCGATACTAAGTGCCTCACCAACGCCGAGGTCAACATCCAAGCCGTTGCTGCCCGCCTGCCCAAAGATGCAAGGGGGGGAATTAAGTCACCCCCGAAAAGATGGCCTAGCCATTTTTTCGGGGCTCAAAAAAAAATAAGACCCGGCCTTATTATATGAGAAACACGGTATCTGCCTAGGACAATTTTTCTCTAATCTGGCATATTCCAAACTCGTTGGGACTGCCATTCCCATGATTCCCAGCCAAATAATCTATCAGAGGGAGCTTCTGAAAGTTGTTGACTTCCAGCACTTTGCTGGAGAAGAAGACTGCTAGCTGTTTTTCCAGCAATTTGCTAAGCTGTGGTCCTTTATGTTTTTCTAAAAGTATCAAAAAGTTGAATTCTTCATTCCTTGCCAGATACATGCAAGACATGTTTTTGCTCTTCTAGAGGAGGAAATACTGGCCAGAATTAGTCAAACCTTTCACAATGGTTTTGCAGGATTGAAAGCCAGAATGGACTGCTCTAAGTTGCAAACTAAATTGAGAAATACTGCTTGAATAAATTGCTGCTTTCCATGGGAGTAAAGCCACTTATCTCAACAAATCAGTGTCACTAAGCTCTGGAAACTAGTCTTTCACTTCAGAAATATTTTCTGCCCATCTCTACTCACTGGATTGGTTTGGATCCTGTTTTTTACAAGTAATAGAGTTAGATTGAAGAATTAGGATTGCAATTGACTTTTAAAGACGAGCATCCCCTTCCATGCACACAAAGGATTGGTAGAGAAATATGATATTTTTGGTGGTACCGAGAGATATCTAGCTTGGCCTTTGAACAGCAAGCCAGCAAAGATTAGACTCTGAAAAGTTGAAATGTTTGGCTATACAAGATAGAAAGGAAGTTTGATTTAATTTCCATTGTTGGCTAAATATCACTGCAATGGTTGCTCCTCATGATTTTAATACTATATCCCTTTTGCCTTGTTAGAAATGTAAATTTTGTACCAGTTTTTGGAGAAATTCTGGAGGCCCAAGCAAAGCTTTTGAAGCATTCAGTAGTTTTCATTTGATTAGTGCATACAGGAAAAAAAAAGATTAAAAGAATGTTCATTCATTCCCACATCACCACTTCCCACTGCACCATGGCAGACAGGGAGGCGAGCATTTCAAATGTTGCAACCCTCTCTCTGCATTTTTTTATACTTACTATTCATGGAAAATGGTTCCCAATTGATATCTGCTAAATTGAATATCAACTATTGGATTTCAGGACTGTATCTTAAGTGTCTTTAAAAAAACCACTATCTTATAGCCATAAGTCAGTACAGTGAACAGCTGGTCATGCATAAAAAGGCAGCCAAATGGATGCCTTTATATCTCTATCTCAAAGTCATCCTCCATGCATTAAACGGAGTAGGCTATAGTTACAATAAAGTTTATGTCATCATAAACTTCTTAATGCTCAACAAGATAGTGTCATATTTTCTGCCAGAGACATTCTAACCAATTTCTACTTTCTTTCTTTTTTTACATGTTTCATTTCCAAAAAATGGCTCAATTTCTCAAATAATAGAGGAGGAACTGGAGCTTATGGAGAGGGCAGATATCTTGCATTTAATGGATTTCTAGTTCATCCCCATCTTCTTTTCCTATTGGGGACAAGAAAGGCAGTCAGAGGTACTGCTCGGCTAAGTGGAGATGATTATGTCACTTCTTCCTAAAGGGAATAGAACCGAAATTCTCTTCCCCAATAATGACTTTTAGCATCTTATTAGATAATCTATCAATGAAATGATATAAAGCCTATTGTCACTGCTATTATTCTGGCACATCGATTGTTGAATGACTCTAGATAATACTTTGAATCGCTAGTTGGGAAATGACCTTGGAATAGATAGAGTTTCTCCTTAATCGCTTGTGAATGTTGTATTGATTACTAATCATAGAGTAAGATTTCCCCTCTGTTCATAAACCCATATTGCTCATATTTTAGAAGTTCTCAATACAATTAGAGACAAGGCATTTATTTTGGATAGAACTATGGTAGACCGCTTTATTAAAGATAATAGATGCAGTGAAGAAGTTATTTGGAAGGCTAAATATGTCTGGATCCAGTTAACTCTGCATTCAGCTTCAAAAGTGGACATTGGGAAAAAGGCTTTTGAGGTAATGAAAATTTTTTTTTGTAAAACTGAACTGGAGTTGCATTTTGCTCTGCTGTCAAAACAAAAATGTTGTGTAGATTAATAAGGCACTAGTAATTTGTTTTCCCATTCCCATTTGCAATTAAAATGATGCAACAAAATACTCATGATTGTATAGATTTGAAGTCTTATTAAATTCCCTCCCAGTCTGATGAATTCTGTGTCCTCTCTATTGTATCAGTTAAAACGGAGCAATAGTTATTGGATGGAAACTGATACTCCATGTGTTCAAAAGTAGCATTTTTATAGGTTTTTTATAGGTTTATGGTTAAGTGTTGCTGCTGAAATTGCATTCTGGGGATAAATGTGGCTTAGGTTTAAATCCAATGTGAGTATTTGCATTTTCAAACAGGTCTGTAATTTTGACATTTAAGTGTCAGCTTCCTCACAGTGGGGAATTATAAAATGTTATTGCCAGTGTATCAAAAGTATTGGATGTATGACCCAACCAGATAAAACACCAGCTTTTGCTTTTTTTTTTTTTTAGCAAAGAATTGAAATTTCTTCCATGTTTGTATTTTATCTTTGCATCTGTTCCCTTTTTTTATGCAGTATGACAGAAAAAGAGATTCTTGAGCCATCCGCTTCACCCATATCTATAAGGGGGAAATCTCCAGAAGGGGTAAGTGTTATGGGTTATTCTAGGAGGGTAAGGGTATAAATTCTATCTCCTAATTCCTCCACAATCAGCCACAGGGTCTTTCTGGAGTCTTTTCCAACCTCCTGTCCTCTGGATATTTTGAATTATTGACTGAGAAGTCTGAGAGTTGTAGTCTCATATATCTGGAAGCCACAAGGTTGAAAATCTGCTCTGGAGAGACATGGTTATTCAAAAAACCCAATGATGCCAGAACCTTTTAATGACAGCCTTTGGCCATAATGGCTGCAACCAATCCTCTCCTTTCGATTAAGGTTATAGCCCATCCTAAACTACATCTACTGTGTTCATGTGCTCACATTCTGTTTACAATTAACTATTTGGGCTTCGTGACTGGAGAAGCTACCTCCTCTTTACCATTGTTTCTACCAAAGGCTAAAATTGCTGCCATTGGTCCCACTTGTCCAGCCTCAAATTTAGCAGAGTTCTCTTTTCTGTAAGACTTGTCCAATGGGATTTTTGGGAATGTATTTTCTTGAACAGAGGTCAATGGGCTACAAGGAACTAGTTGTCAATAAGGTATTAATAATGTTATTACTAAGTTTTAAGTAGAGGAAAAAGGGAAGATGACTATAGAGCAAACTGTAATGGAATGATGTAAGGATTTTCTTTTATGCAATGCACAGTTCTTCCATACTTCCTTGCTTATGAGAATACAAATTCTAATACAACCCACCATGTCCAATAAAAAAACATTCATGGGAGTAAACTAATAGTTTAGTTCAATTGGAGAAACATTGGAGAAACATTTTGAAAGGCCCATTACCGGACTCCTAACATGATTTAATTAAGCCAAAGCTTTACCCTAACACACTTCCTCTCTACTTTGAAGATCTCCAGTGGGGGAAAATCCAATTCTATCAAGATAATTGGTTCTATTTTCAAACTCTTCTTGCCATCAAAACGATATTGTCATCTGGTAGTTTAAACTCATTAAATCTAATCCTAACTCTAGGGCAGAACTGAGCAAATCTTTGCCCCACTTCTATATGATGGTCTTTCAAATCCAGGTACCAGTATTGTTTGACGTTGAAGTTGCCAGTACAAACTTAAGAATTCACATTGCTTTTTTTTTTTAAAAAAAAAAGGGTTATGGGTACATATGGAAACCTGCTGTTCAAGAAGCACACTTCCAAATCCTATTTAAGCGGCAAAATTATATCTAGGAATGAAATTGCAACCTGGTTGAAAACTGCACAGCACCTTGGAACTTTGCAAAAGGGCGGTCAGATTTCTGTACTGGTGGATATCTGTCCTGATGAAACATTCAAACATATTTAAGCTGCATAATTGCTGTAATCTTTTAAAGGTTCATGGAATTCCGGAAAACTGCAGAGAATTGATAAGTTTTGATATTATGAAGACGTTTAACAAGCTTATCTATGAGGAATTTCATGTGGAAAGATGAGCTAGGTTTTGGATAAAGGCATGATTTCTTTCTGTAACTTCTGAACATTAGCACGGGAGTATAAATATTAGAAAACTGAATCATTGGATACACACATTCTTGTCTGTGAGGTTGCAATATGTGAAACCACTATTGATTATGGATCTACTAAAAATGCTGGATTAAATCAGCCTATGCTATATCAAATAAGCCTATGACCCACGGCAATTGGTGGTTAATTTATATTCTTATCTGTGCATCCTATTCAGCTCCTGCATTTAAAATAATATTCAGAAATCCAGCAAATCAGGATGCGGGCCTGAAATTGAACGTTACTCCATCAACTGCTTCTAACCCAGCTAAACTCATAAGTCTGAACTCTGCCTTTCTCCAAGTTGAAAAGCTGCTTCTATTTCTTGTGCTGTTTTTCTCTATCTGTCCTATTCTGATAGGTATTCCGTTCCATAAAAGAGAAGGAATTCCAACTATCAAGTGACATATTATTTGTTAGGTCAATAATAGTTTGGTGTTGGGTCCATTTACTTAATTGAGATGCCAAAGTCATAGTGGTAAAATAACTTAAAGCACTTTCGCTGGTCTCTAGCAGATCTTAGGTAACTTGCAAAAAGAGTGTTGGATGCTGATTTCAGATGGTGGCATTATTGTGTAGTTTTAGGCAGCAGGGTAATTTTTAGTTTTGCATTCTGCATCAGTGGAATCAGAACAATAACCTTCCACTCAATAGAACTGTTTTCCAATTCTTAATAATAAATACATTTAATAAAATTAAAATGATATAGGATAATAAGTGAAAGTATAACAAGAATATGAACTAAAATAATTAAGTCAAATTTATAAAATGTGGGTTCCTATTAGAAATATATTTGGCAATCTAATCTTCTTGCTTCTCTCTCTATTTTTAAAGATTTTTTTTATCCTGCTTTTATTATTTTTATAAGTAACTCAACTCAATAAGTGGGGAACATACCTAATATTCCTTTTTCTTCCTCCTATTTTCCCCATATCAATAACTATGTGAGATGGGTTGGGCTGAGAGAGAGTGACTGACCTGCAGTCACCCAGCCAGCTTTTATGCCTAAGGCAGGTCTAGAATTCACAATTTCCTATTTTCTAGTACCTTAACCACTAGACCAAATATTTGGCACCTGTATCCCTAATATTCATAAGTAATTTTGAGAAAGTGTTTCATGCACATCCTTCATGATGCTTACAATAAACCCTTTAAATCGGACCATTGTTCTGATACCTCTATTTCAGGTAAGAGTTGGTAAAAGTTAAAAATGGTTTGTCCATGCTCAGCTAGTGAATTAATTGTATGAGTCAGATTTGTAGCAGGGAGAGATTCTCCATTTGTCGCTCTGTTCATCGAGCAATAACTGTGATGGATAAGTAGTGTAACTCATTCTTGTTACATGCCTTGGGGTCTTCTGTTAAGGTAAAACCTGTCATTTCCCTGGTAACAGATTGGTAAGCTCAAAATATCACGAACTATTATGACTGCACAGGGCAATTGCCACTGACTGCGAGGTGAGAGGAGAACTGAAGGTATTTGTCACAAGACTTACAAGCCTCCTTTTCACGCAGACTTTAGGTAGAAGATTGAATTAGTAGGTCTTTGGAGACCTGAATTGGAAGTGATATAAGCAGTCGGACCTGAAGTGGAAAGTGTTAGATCGGGGAAAATGAGAGACTCGAGACCAGTGTGACTTTTCAGCTCTTTATTTCATGTATAGATCTGTACAAGATCTCGGAGCCGCGGCAGCCCTTCAAATAGGGATTGCTTGCGGCTCGCCAGCCAATGACAGGTCTTTGAATCTCCCGAGATCGGTCCGGCCAATCACGGTTGATTCATAGTGAACCAATTACTGCAGTTTAGTTAACCAATCGTATTGCAGTATATGTGGACCAATCAGAAAATAGTATTTGGAGTATGTTAATACAGAACAGAAAGTGCTGAAGGCAAATCTGTGACCTGATTCAGACATTTCACTAAACCAAAAATGTATTTGGTTGGTTTCTGACTTAGTAAGATTTGCAAACCCAACCAACCCTTTGCTCTTTATTCAGCGGTTAAACACAGCACATGCTATGCATATCATGCCAGAAATCTCACCTAAGAAAGAGAACTTAGGAATGAAGTCCTTTCAACCCAGTCAGGAGAACCTTCAGAATAACACAGATAGAAATATTGCTCAGGTGTACAGAAAGCTGTTTGCTTGGTACATGATCTACATTCTCATATTTTGTTCTTAAAAATTCTGGGCAGAGCATTGTGTGTTGGGTAAAATCGTATGTTCTCTGTTGCCAGAAGCCTGCTGCAAGAGCATCAAAGCTGCAAGGATTTCTGCATTTCATTAAACTGCCCAATTTCAGGATCTCAGTTGACCAACCCCCCTCCGAATATGAATAAATAATAAATATATGCAGGCGAATGATTTGCTGCTTTCCCCCTGAGACATAAATTAGCATCCCTTAGCCTCAGGAGTTGAGCTGCATGTCATCCATTGCTTTCTCCTTGCTGACTCTGGAATTTTCAACTTGTTCCTTTCCCAGGAATCCTCTGTCCTCTGCTGCTTTGACTGCCCTGCTCAGTACAGGAGCAATATCTCAGCCAGTAAACCATCCTCCTGCCTCAGATCTTACACAGAGGGCCGTGCTCAAGGTCAAGATGACCGTCACCCTTGTGGAAATATGTTACTGTACCAATAATTTAGATAGGACAATAGGAGTACATCAGAGTATAAATGTGTACTGCAACAAGGACTTCAAATAGAACAGAGCTGGAAGGGACCTTGGAGGTCTTCTAGTCCAGCCCCCTGTTCAATCAGGAAAGCCTATACCATTTCAGACAATGTCTAGTCACTTCTTAAACACCTGCAGTGATGGAGCCCCCATGATTTCTGGAGACAAAGCTGTTCCACTGGTTAATTCTCCTATTAGGAAGTTTTTCCTTAATTCTAGATTGCTTCTCTCTTTGGTTAGTTTCCAACCAATTGTTTCTTGTCCTGCCCTTCGGGTGCTTTGCAGAATAATTTGACCCCCTCTTCTTTGTGGCAGCCCCTCAAATACTGGAATACTGCTATCATGCCACCCCTAATTCTTCTTTTCTTTAGTTTAGTTTACTTTATTGCACCTCATACAACGAAATCAAACACCATCTTCAGTGCACATCATGACCATGAAAATAAACACAAACACACATCCTTCACCCTCCACACATTGAATAGAAAACCCCTGACACCGCATCAACACTGCACTCACTATACAGTAGAATTCAAAAGAGTTACAGCCAAACCCAAAACCTGCAGCCGTTCTTCATGGGATTTAGTTTCCAGGCCTTTGATCATCTTACTTGCTCCTCTCTGAACTTACTGGAGTTTACTTTCTCAGGTGGGGTGAGCCAGCTCCCTCTCTCACTACCGCTGTACAGAGCGTCATGAACTGAAGAATTATCCAGAAGCTTTCCTCAGTTTGTCTGCCTTTCTGAGTATTTTCCCAGTCTATACAGGTAGTCCTTGGCTCATGATGCAACTGAGCCCAAAATTTATGTTGGTAAGTGAGACAGTCGTTAACTGAGTTTTGCCCCATTGTACAAATTTCTTGCCACCGTTGTTAAGTGAATCACTGCAATTGTCATGTCAGTAACATGGTTGTGAAGTGAACCTGGCCTTCCCTGTTGACTTTGCTTGTCAGAAGGTCACGAAAGGGGATCATATGACCTCAGGACACTACAACGGTCATAAATATAAGTCAGTTGCCAAGCGTCTGAATTTTGATGATGTGACCATGGGGATGCCGTAACAGTTGTAAGTGTGAAAAATGGTCATAAATCACTTTTTTCACTCTGTGTAACTTTGAACAGTCACTAAATGAACTGTTGTAAGCCGAGGACTACCTGTACTGTGTAAGTGTTATTTATTCATTTTAAAAGTCATGGACACCTCTCTAATAAAAGCTGGCCTAATGGCCAAAGCAGGAGGATGGATTACTGAGACTGAGATGGTTCCAACTGATCTGATGGATTAGCCAATTAATGCTGTGGATAATTTGACTTCTGCTATTAATATGTGCATCTTGGAAGTGGGGTGTAAATAGCCAAAGTGAAATGGGCATCACGTCTATCCTGTGACTTAAGCTAAGCAAAACAGGCTTTTACAATCTCATCAAAGCTGACAAATGCCCTTGCTAGTAATTCAATGGTAGAGATAGTGTATATCTACATGCAGCATTAGGCTCAAAGTATATTATGAAAGCTTTGCCAATAGAATAGATTAGCAAGCAAAACCTCCCATTGATTAATCAATGTGGCTCCATTTAAGCAGAGGGCCTGGGAGTGAAAGGTTAGTTTGATTACGCTAAGGCAGGGGTGTCAAACTTACAATGTTGTCGCATGATATTTCGGGATTTTTTTCCCCCTTCGCTAATCCAGGTGTGGGGGTAGCCAGCGCATGATGCATCCAGCCTGTGGGCTGGGAGTTTGACAGCCCTGCACTAAGGTATAATGAAAAGTGAAAATAAAATACATTTCTGTAATCAGTGAATAGCTTTGTTAAACTAATAAAAAAGCTAGAGCGTTATAATCCATTAAATTTAAGAGTGTGCCAAGAGAGTCTCTTAGTTTGGAACTGTCTAAGTTAAAGTCTGTTTCAACATCTCTTTCTTAATGTGCAACATGAGTATAATATGAGCATTTTCGTGCATTGCTCTTTTGATTAGCTGTATTTCTTTTAGTATGTTAGATTCTGGCTTACTCAGAATCATTTAAGAATCAGATGGCCTAATAAACAAGTAAATGATTCTGCGAGGTTTTTATGGCTTGCTGAATTGAGATAATATACATAAAGACTTGAACTATATTAGCTATATCTACAATTAAATTGTAGATAAGCAGTAGTTGATTATTTGATTGAAAAGATAACCAACTAACAAATCTTTACAGTATTTGGTTGCTAGTCCTGCTTGAAATGCTATCATGGCATGCCGTTCCCCATCTAAGTCTGTTTTTATTTATTTAGCAATAGCACTTAGACTTATATACCACTTTATTGTGCTTTTACAGCCCTCTCTAAGCAGTTTATAGAATCAGCCTATTGGTCCCAACAATTTGAGTCCCCATTTTACTCACTTTGGAAGGCTGAGTCAACCTTGAGCCTGGTGGGATTTGAACTGCCAAAATGTAGGCAGCTGGCTGCAGAAGTAGCTTGCAATACTGCACTTTAACTACTGTGCCACAGGGGCTGCTCAATATTTACTTATTTGTTACATTTATTTGCTGCATATCTCACCATGGGATTACTCTAGGCAGCCTACAATAATAAAAAGGAAGAAAAAGGAAAAGGAATGTAAAGAAAACAGTAGTAAAATAATAGAACAATAGAGTAACCAATGGCAAAGGAACACAGTGAGAATAAACACATCAATATGATAACCAAAATGATGGATGAGTGGAGAACAGAGAGCAAGTGAGGAGAGGTGGAGTCTGCCATCAATCTGGCAGCCACCTCCAATGTGGACTTCCCCATCTGGTCCCCTACCCAACCAGCAGGTCTTCAGGATCTTGCAGAATAATAGGATGGTGGGGGCTACTACTACTACAACACACCAGTACACACCAACAGCTGGGTTATCATTAGCTAATATTGGGAATAGAAAGCTGCTACACGCAATTAACGAGCTTTATGATGGACTCTTCATGCAGTTGCATGTTGCAATATTGCTGCTTCTTTGTTTGCATTTTCTTTGAAGAAAACTTCCACAAGTAGGAATTGGGGTTGTTGTTTTTTGTCTCTCTGTTTTTGCCGTGAACCCCTCTTCCATTCCCTTGCCTTTTGGGGCTAGACAAGTTGGGGGGGGGGGTGCATGCCAATTCCACTGGTTGCCAAGGTTCTTGGTTGGCATCTATCAAGTGCTGATTGTCCGCCCCACCCACCCATTCTGCCCCATCCCAACCTGGACCCTCAGTTGCAGAAGCTAAAGCAGTTTTTCCAACGCAAGCCCATGGAAGAGGAGCTTACCACAGAGGAGCCCCAAGCCAACGGGGAGCTGGTCAGTTCTTCCGGGGGAACCATCTACTACTATGAGGAAGTGGAGGAGGATGAGGAAGAGCCTGAGCCACCACCTGAGCCGGAAAAACCTGTTAACGATAAACCTCACAAATTCAAGGATCACTACTTCAAGAAACCTAAGTTTTGTGATGTCTGTGCCCGCATGATTGTCCGTGAGTTTCTATTATGCCATACGCAGTTGTTAAAGATGCATGAATCATGCCTGGGGGAAAAAAAGCAGCAAAAGTGGGGTAGGGGGATATATTGAAAGCCGAGTAAGTCCTAACAGGCATATGATTTGGAGGGAGGAAATATAGATTATGATTTACGTCTAGCGGAAAAATGGTAAGCTAACTGTTGAAACAGAGAATGGTATATGCTCATGTGCACCTTGCGTAGTTGTTGTTTAGTAATTTTAATGTAGGTAGTTATCTCTAGGTAGGTAGTTAGCCCAACCAAAATATCCCTAAGTTTAGTTTACTTTACTTTATTGTCATTGCACCTCGTACAATGAAATTAAATATCGTCTTCAGTGTACATTGTGACTGTGAAAATAAACACAAATACACATCCTTCACATTCTGTACATTGAACTGAAAATTCCTGATATTGCATTAATATTGCACTATACAGCAGAATTCAAACGAGCTACTGCTCTGGGATAGAAGTTAATATTCAGCCTATTTGTTCTTGTTTTTATTATTCTGTACCGTCTGCCAGATGGTAATAGTTCAAAAAAAGGGTGCCCAGGATGAGATGGATCTTTGAGAATGTTTTGAACTTTCTTAAGGCAGCGGGAGCTATAAAGCTCTTCCAAAGAGAGGAGAGGGCAACCAATGATCGTCTGGGCAATGACATTAACCCTCTGGAGTGCTTTCCTATCTGCCACTGTGCAGTTGGCAAACCATACAGAGGTGCAATAAGTTAAGATACTCTTTATGGTGCAGCAGTAGAAGGTCATCAGCAGTTTTTCATTCAGTTGTTGTTTTCTGCCCACACCCTCACACAAACAGAAAGACACCAGAATATAAACTGACAGCAAACAGCACTCCTTACTAGCACTGATGATGTTACCTAATTAGGGCAATGAAACGTCTGCAAGAAAACAAGAAAGCTCAGAGATCACCAAGCACTCCTCGTAAGTTATCTCTTGCAGCTATCCTAAAATTCAGGAAATCCCTAGCAATCTTTCATAGCAAACTGTGAAATGTGGAGGAACATTCTATAAAGAATGGCAGAATGTACTCATAGACGTCCACTGTTACAGGTGATGTCAGGTGGATCATGAGGTCATTGTGCAAACAACGCAATCAGGCCCTTGTGCCATTAGTTCTGATATAAGTACAAAAGTAGGGAATCAGGGTCATTTGCATTATGATACATTTGCCCACACTTGATCCTTGAATACTTTACGTATAAATTCAAGCGTTATCAGCTCTTCAGTTCTGAAAGCAGTGGCCTTTTTAATCACCCACAATTTTGACCTCCAGGATGGTTGCCCGTAGAGGTGTATCGAAAGCCAAGCTAGAAGGGGGAAAAGTATGCCTGATGTCTTTTTTTTTAACTTTTTTTTTAAAGTTATCTTTCAAAACATTGTTAGGATGTACACGTTCCATTAGTCCATTTTTAAAAGTAACCCAAGCTATTTTTTCCTCTACACCAAACCCATTTCCTTTTGCTGAGAAAATGCTAATGATTATAGAGCCAAACTGTCTGTGATGGAGGCAATCACATGTCAATCCTTACCTCCCTGTTTAAAAGAGAAATGAGAATTTGTCAGGGTTGAAGAGAGAATGGCCGCCAGAAATGGGCCAGAAACTGAGAAGCAGGAACCAGGAAGGAGATTCAAGGAATCAGAGCCAAGGAGGAACAAATGGAAATATACTATACCAGACTTCCCCAGTTTGGTATAAACAATGGTACAATCCATAAATGCATGAAACATTTATCATCTATAGTGGAGATTGGTCATGATGCCTGAGCATGGTGGGAATGGTAGCCCAATACATGGCATTATACTTGGAATATCTTATTTGCTCAAGCCAGGCCATAGATCAACCAAGTGGGCCAGAGGTGATATTCAGCAGGTTCTGACCAATTCTGGAAAACCAATAATGGAAATTTTGAGTAGTTCGGAGAATCGGCAAATACCACCTCTGACTGGAGATTTTACAGTATCCTTCCCCTGCCACGCCTACCAAGTCAAGTCCACAGAAGCGGCAGTAAAATTTTTTGAATCCCACCACTGAAGTGGGCCTCCTATTGCTTCTTTCTATCCAGGAGGCTAAGACATGGAGAGCAGGAAGACCTCTCAAGCTAAAAGCTAGAAATCCTTCATTGCCAAGTTGATTTCCCAGGTTTTTTTGATAGAACTGAACATGCACAGAGTTTTTCCTTATGGTTTTTGGCAGAACATTTTTAAAATGTCAATAGGAAGCATATTTAGGGAATGCTGATGTTTCATCCTGCAGTCATTTCCTGAAAAGTAATTTTCCCTCCATCTGGGAGACAAATGGCTTCTTTGTATGTTTTTAAATGGCTTCTGTCTGGCTCAGTGGTGGGATTCAAATTTTTTTACTACTGGTTCTGTCAGCGTGGCTTGGTGGGCGTGGCAGATGAAGGAGACTGTAAAAGCTCCAGTCAGAGGTGGCATTTGCTGGTTCTCCGAACTACTTAAAATTTCCGCTACTGGTTCTCCAGAACTGGTCAGAACCTGCAGAATACCACTTTTGGTCTGGCTCAATTAGAAGGCATGTGGTATTATCTGTTGCTTGATTCCAGAAATGGGCATGAGGGCTGCGGAGGGGGGGTGAGAGACTCCTTAGCCTATATCAAGGGTCTTCAAACTTGGCAAGTTTAAGACTGGTGGACTTCAACTCCCAGAATTCCTGAGCTAACATGACTGGAGGAGGAATTCTGGGAGTTGAAGTCCACCAGTCTTAAAGCTGTCAAATTTGAAGACCCCCTGGCCTATATAATGACATCGATTGCCTTTTCATTTCTTTGCAGTCAACAACAAATATGGCTTGAAATGCAAGAACTGCAAAACTCATATCCATCATCACTGCCAAAGTTATGTGGAATTTCAACGCTGCTTTGGCAAGATAGTAAGTAGCCTTTCTGAGGCCTCTGCTGATTGCTATCCCTAACATGATTTGATATGGCAAGCTGCAGTTTTGGTTCTGCGTTTGCTCCATTATGTAGATGACACTGAGACAGAACTGAGATGTAGAAGGGGATAACTTTTTCCAGAAAGCATGCTACTTTGAAAAGGGTAGGATTTTACCCCCAGTAGTTTTTAATCATAAGTGTAACAAAAGCTGTATGCTCAAGAACCTGACTGTTACAAGCTGAGTGCTTACAATTAGAATATAATTAGCTAAAATTGGTTTTTTTTTTTGTGTGTGTGTTATCATTGGATCCAGGTTGGGATGAAGTATATAGCTGAGGTTAATACATTTTAATTAGCAAAACAGAGAATATTGCAAGAGTGTCTTTTAAAGAAATGAGGAAACAAAGCTATTTAATCTTGTCGTGTCCGTCGGAAATGATGCCAGGAGCCGGTGACTTGTGCATTAGCTCTTTATTGGGTACAGGAACCAAACTGGATCTAGGCAAACTTCACGGCTTTTTATTTTCAAGCTGCGGCGGCCGCGGCCAATGGCACCACTTTTAATCTCCCGCGATCCGAATGGACCAATCGTGAGAGATTCTCAGCGAGCCAATCGGTGCGGCTCGCCTAGCCAATCAGAGTGCCCCGCGCTTTGGCCAATCAAAGCACGGGGATCTCAAGAATGCAAATGAGGGGACAGAACACCCCTCCCCTCTTGGTTCAGTCCTTACATTGCGTAGTCCCGTAGGTTGGCGGGGCTCCGTCTCTGCCTACTGGACCTGCGCAGGTCAGTCGTAGGTTGGATCCCGGCCGGTTCGGTCGGGGTCTCTGTTTCTCTGGACTCCGTCGTGGGAACCGCCTGGTCTGTCTGGCCGGGCCGCTCTCCACAGCTCCCTCCTGGGCTTCCCGGGTTGGTTGAGCCATGGGTTTCGCCGCTCCCACTCAGTCTTCCCGGGTTGGTTGAGCTGGCCTGGCTGTCTCTTCCTGACGAGGTTTCGTGCTGGCTGCTTTCAGGTGAGTATGGCTGGTTTATTCCTTCTCGGTTTTGGTTCCCTGGGTATTCCCTCCCCTCTTGGTTTGTGTTGTGGGGGTTGGTTTTGCTTGGTTGCGCGTTGGTGGTCTCTTGGGTGGTCGTCCTCGATCTTAACTGGTCGATGTGGCGCTTCCACGCTCGTCCGTCGGTTGTTTGTAGCTGGTACGAGTGTGGGCCTGTTAGCTGTGTTATGACGGCCAGTACCCATAATGGGTCTCCCGTTAGGTTTTTCGCGTAGACGGCCTCACCTGGTGCGAAAGTTCGGTGTTTGCTGGTTGAGTCTGGGGGTTTCTCTGGGTTGTACGTGGGGTGTAATCTATCAAGTGGGGACCTTATTTTCCTTCCCATTAGCAGTTCGGCTGGGCTTTTATTCGTTGTGGTATTTGGGGTTATGTGTTGGATAAAAAGTAATTTATTTATTTTGTCCTGGATCTCCCCGTGGTCTATTTTCTGGATGGTTTTCTTTGTGAATTGAACCATCCATTCCGCCCTACCATTCGCTGCTGGATGCGCCGGGGCTGTCAGCACGTGTCGTATGCCCCTCTCCGCTAGGAATTTTTCAAATTCTAGCGAGGTGAATTGGGGCCTGTTGTCGGAAACGAGGACGTCTGGGAGGCCGTGTGTTGCAAAAAGTTTGCCGAGTTCTTTGGTCACGGCCTCCGTGGTAGTTGTTCTCATGTTGCTTACCTCCAGCCAGTTGGAGTAAGCGTCTACAGTTATTAAGAAAGTGTGTCCTTTTGTGGGCCCGGCGAAATCTATGTGGATCCTAGACCAAGGTCCCCTGGGGGTTTCCCACTCTAGGATGGGTGCTGCGGGTGGGCTTGGCCTAGTTTCCTGGCATCATTGACACCTTGCTACCCAGGCCTCGATCTGTTTGTCCAGCGTAACTTCTGGCCAAGGCTTTTGTCCTAACGATGCCCGGGTAGCCCTCGTGCAACAGTTCCAAAACCTTCCCTTGTAGTTTTTCGGGAATGACCACCCTATCCCCCCATAGTTTGCACCCTTTTAGTAATGAGAGTTCCGTTTGCCGGTTCCGGAATGTCCTGATGGACTCGTCGTTGTCCCTTTCCGGCCACCCTTTTTCTACCCAATGCAACACCCGCGCCAGACGTTTGTCTTTATTAGTTTCTCGGGCAATGTCTGACGCGGTTATGGGTAGGTTGGGTAGAGTCTCTATGCTGAGGGTGGTCGTCGTGGGTGCTGGGTCAGTGTCAGGTTCCGGTAACGGTGAGCGGCTTAAGGCGTCCGCATGGGAGATAGTCTTACCCGGTCTGTGTGTGAGTCCGTAGTTGTAGGCGGCCAGGAACTCGGACCACCTTGTCATTCGGGGAGACAGAATGTTCGGGGTGGCCCTGTTCCCTGCAAGGATTCCCAGCAGCGATTTGTGGTCGGTGATGATGGTAAATGTCCGGCCGTAGAGGTACTCGTGAAACCTTTTCACTGCGGCGACGATAGCCAGAGCCTCTTTGTCCAGCTGGCTGTAGTTCCGCTCCGGTTTGGTGAGGGTCCTTGAAAAGAATGTGATGGGTGCTTCTTTTCCGTCGGGGAGAGTGTGGCTGAGGACAGAGCCGACGCTGAAGGGTGATGCGTCGCATGTGACGGCTAGTGGTAGGGTCTCGTTGTACTGGATGAGGACGGCATCTGAAGTGAGTAGGTCCTTTGTTTTCTTGAAGGTGGCTTCCTCACGTTTCCCCCAAGTCCAGGTCGCCGCCTTGTCCAAGAGCCTATGCAAAGGCTCTGCCGCTGTCGCCTTTTGGGGCAGGAAGACATTATAAAAGTTAAGCAGCCCCAGAAACAGTTCTGTCTTTGACTTGGGTGTGGGGGCTTCTTTGATGGCTTTGATCTTTTTGCTGGTGGGGTGAATGCCGTGGCGGTCTAGGAGATATCCTAGGAATTCAACCCGCTCCGTGTATAATTGGCATTTTTCCCTCTTTACTTTGAGCCCGGTCTCTTTGAACTTGGTTAGGACCTCCCTTAGGCGACTCTCTAGTTCGGCCTGGTTGGTTGCCGACACTAAGACGTCGTCGAAGTAGGGTACCACCCCCTTGATGCCTTGTAACAGTCTTTCCATTAGGCTTTGGAATATTCCAGGCGCCACGCTGACTCCGAATTGGAGTCGGTTGCATTTAAAGGCTCCCCGGTGGGTGACTATGGTTTGCGCTTCTGCCGTTTCCTTGTCAACCGGCAATTGTTGGTATGCCTGGGCGAGGTCGAGTTTAGCGAAAACCTTGCCCCCTCCCAGTGAATGCAGTAGGTGTTGCACCACTGGGATGGGGTAAGCGCTTTGCTGCAAGGCGCCATTTAGGGTGGCCTTATAGTCCCCACAGATTCTCACCGACCCATCAGGCTTAATCGGGGTGACTATGGGGGTCTCCCACCGGGCGTGATCTATGGGTTGTAGGACCCCTTGCTTGACGAGCTTGTCAATTTGCTCGTCAATCTTCGGCTTAAGCACGAATGGTACCCGCCTTGGTTTTAGGCATTTTGGGGGGACGTTTGGGTCTAGGCTGAATGATATAGGGGGCCCTCGGTACTTGCCTAGGTTTCCGTCGAACACCTCTTGGAATTCCCGGGCTAGTTGTTGCTCCCAGTTGTCGTCGGCTATGTGGTCGACGCCCATGACTGCGATGCCGAGCGGTGCGAACCATTGGAGTCCCAGTAGGCTTGGGCGGTCACAATCGACGATGGTCAAGGGAAGTCTTTCGGTGTGCCCTTTGTAGGTTACCTTGAACTGTCCGGTTCCGACTACATGGATGCGGTTTCCCTGGTAGTCTTTCACGATTAGTCTCTGGTTGTCTAGGGCTTTTCTCTGGATGGTAGGCACCAAGCGTTTTATTTCTTGCCATGCTACCATGGAGAGGTAGGACCCGGAGTCCACCTCCATTTTACATGGCTCGCCTTCGATGCCTACCTCCACGTAGTCCTTCCGGGCGTCGTTGGTTGTGGCGTGGCCGATGGTGACCGTCTGATGGGTCTCCTCTCTTCGCCAGGTCTCGCCACCTCGTAGGGATCGTCCGTTCCGGTCCCATCGTTTGTCAGCGGGGCGATCTCTGGTCCGGGGTGGTGTGCTCTCTCGTCTCCGTTCACTCTGGTCCCATCGTGTAGGGCTGCGGTTCTTTTTGAGACGGCAGACGCGGGCAATGTGTCCCTTCTTGTCGCAATGCTGGCAGATTGAATCGAAGAACCGGCATTTGGACCTGGGGTGGTCACCTCCGCAACCGGCACAGGTGGTCCTCGACTTATGACCCCGCCGGTTCCGTGGGTCGCGGCCTGCCTGGAGATGGTGGATTTCCTCCTCCTCGTCGGAAGTGCCCGATGCTGAGTGGACGTCGGCCTGGTGGGTGGTCATCTCAGGTTGGGCCTCGGTTGACCTTGCAGGGTGGTTGTTCTCGCTGCGGTCCCCGGCGTTTGGTCTGCACATGCGGTCGGCAGATTTTCGGGTAGCTTCGGCTGCTGTGGCTTCGGCGAGGGTATCGGCGAAGGCGATGTTGCCCTTGGCCATCAGCCGACTCTGGAGGATGGGGTCCCAAAGGCCGAGCACGATTCGGTCTCGCAGGGCTTCGTCCATGTTGGCGAATTCGCACAGCCCCTCTAGGTGCTGTAGTTCTGGCCAATCAAAGCGCGGGGATCTTAAGAATGCAAATGAGGGGACAGAACAAATCTGGTTTTGGATCCATCAGTATTTGATAATTAAAAAAAATACCTATTTCATGAAGTCTATAGCATGGCTACCAATAAGAAAGTTAAAATAATTTGTTAATTTAAAACTCTGATATGATGACCTATCTTATAACAAGCTTTGGGCAGATCCTAATAAAACATGAAAACAACATAAAAATGTATTAAGACTGTAAAACCTCAGTGCATTAAAAACACAAAAAAGTGATGCCAAATTTCAGGGGGAAAGAATGTTCCATCAGCAGAGCCCACCATGAAAAAGGCAGATTTCCTATCTCCCATAAGATCCCACTATCTAAGGCGGGGTCTTGAAACTGGACAGCCTTAAGTAGGAGTGGGATTCAAATTTTAAACAACTGGTTCTGTGGGCGTGGCTTAGGTGGTGGGCATGGCTTGGTGGTCATGTGACTGGGTGGACATGGCTTGGTGGTCATGTTATTGGCTGGGCATGGCCAACTCAATTTCACTCACATTGAGGCACGCATCTCCTCGCCTGGACTCTCATGACTGTGGGGATGCTGCAACAGTCGTTAGTGTGAAAAATGGTCATAAGTCACTTTTTTCAGTGCCATTATAACTTTGAATGGTCACTCCACACAAGCAAAGTACCAGCAGAGGGGGAAAAAATTACAGAGAAGTTCCTGAGACAGGAAGTCTATTCCTGCCAAGAATGTAATAAGGGTTAATGGAGAGGCAGTTTCTGTAAGCAACACCAGAATGTTTCCTTCCTGGCTTCCTTACAGGATTAGGCTAGTAATTTCTTCTAACAATTGGTTCTCCAAACTGCTTAGAATGTTAACAACTGGTTCTAGCGAATAGATGCAAACTGGTAGAATCCCACCCCTGGCCTTAAGACTTGTAGACTTCAACTCCCAGAATTCCTCCTCTAGTCATATTAGCTCAGGAATTCTGGGAGTTGAAGTCCACAAGTCTTAAACTTGCCAAGTTTGAAGTCCCTTGATCTAAGAGAAGGGACTAGAAGCATGCCTGATCTGGTAAGACAAGTAGATGAGCTTAGAGAAAGATGGTCTTGTGGATAATCTGGCCTTGAGCCATATAGGGCTTTAAAGGTGATGACTAGAACTTTGACTTGTACCCAGAATGAAATTCGAAGCCAACACACCTCACACAACAGAGGTGTTCCATGGGCAAACCTAGGGGCACCCATCACCAGATACACTGCCATGTTCTGGACCAGTTGAAGTTTCTGGGTGGTCTTCAAGAGCAGCCCCATGTCGAGGCCATGGCAGTAATTCAAATGAGAACTGAGCAAGGGCATGAATGACTATAAGGAAGGCTTCCTAATCCAGGAAAGGGTGCAATTGGTACACTGGATGACGCTGTATAAAAGCCCCTCTAACACCTGCTGCCTCCTGCTCTTCAAGCGGAAACTATGAATCCAAGAGGCCTTCAAATTTCACACCAACTGAGTCTGGAAAAGTGCCACCCGATCCAGAATCAAAGATGACTTTGGGGGATAGCCTAGAAGGTCAAAACTCCATAGGCACTCTGTCCTGCCAAGGTTGAGTCAGAGCCAGTTCCTCTCTGTGGAGTTTGTATTTAGGAAAACTGACTGACAGAAACAATAGATCTCAAGCCAGATAGAATTGTTACCTAAACACAGATCTTGTGCTCCAGTGCTCAATGTTGTGAAAAGAGTGGCTAAAAATCTATTGATTAGACAAGGTAAGAAGGAAACTTATTACTGGATATGATGGAGTTTCTGGAGAGTTCTACCAGTGGTTGCATCTGGTAAATATGGAAGGAACTTCCCAAAACTCTGACCATGAGATTGCTATTTTCTCACTGTTACGAGTTGTGTGTGTGTGTGTGTGTGCCCTGTGTGCCTTTGAGCAGGGGTGGGATTCTACAGGTTCGCACCTATTCGCTAGAACCGGTTGTTAACATTCTAAGCAGTTCGGAAAACCGGTTGTTAGAAGAAATTACTGGCCTAATCCTGTAAGGAAGGCAGGAAGGAAACATTCTGGTATTGCTTACAGAAACTGCCTCTTCATTAACTCTTATTACATTCTTGGCAGGACTAGACTTCCTGTCTCAGGAACGACTGGAGTCCCCCGTCCCCCCCTTTGCTGGTACTTTTCTTGTGTGGAGTGACCATTCAAAGTTACAATGGCACTGCAAAAAGTGACATAACCATTTTTCACACTTACAACTATTGCAGCATCCCCACAGTCACGAGAGACCAGGCAAGGAGATGCATGCCTCGATGTGAGTGATGTTGAGTTGGCCACACCCAGCCAGTCACATTACCATCAAGCCATGCCCACCAACTAAACTATGCCCATAGAACCAGTTGTTAAAAAAATTGAATCCCACCCCTGTCTTTGAGCCAGGTTTTCACTCCTAACAACTGTCCAGGGAAGTCCCTGCAGTTTTCTTGGCAAGATTTCAGAAGCAATTTGGTCTTGCTTCTTTCCTAAGGCTGAGGGAGAAGGACTGGCCCAACACCACCCAGTTGGCTTCATGCCTAAAGCAGGACTAGAACTCATGGTCTCTTACCTGATACCTTAACCACTATATCAAACAACCTCTCCACCACTAGTAGGTGAGAAACAACAAACCTGGGTAAGATTTCTGAAATCAGAGCCAGGAACATAGCTTCTCTCCTCTGCAACAGTTGTATGTGTGGGTGGCATTCATGGATGAATGTGTATGTTGTAATCTTACTCATCAGCTCTACTTGCCCTGAAGCCTCTAAATGATAACATGGAAGAGCTGCCATTTTTATCTTGCATCATATCTTCTTACATTTATATCCAGTACTGTTGTTGGTATCTGATCCAAATCAACCCTGGGGTCTATGGTGCTGCAAGAATTTTAAGTAGGGCACCTTGATTTAAAAGCTAGTTTGCTACACTTATTCTACATGGATAAAATAATGCACAATCAGAATATCAATCTCTGGAAGTGACTATCTCAAATAGATGTATGCCATTGCCTTTCCATGGGCCAGAATAAAAAGTAGAAATGTGCAGTCATTACGGTGTGTACAAGGATTGCATTATTTTTCAATTGGAAATTATTCTTGTGGGAGAAAAAGTACACTTATTGGCCTTACAATGGACTTTATACTTTTGAAAAATGGATTCCAATTCTTAGCGTAGATTCAGCGCATTGCCTTTGATAGATTAAAGCCACAATTCCCGAACTGCAGAATTGGAGGAGAGCAGTGGGTGAGTAAGCTAACAAATTACCCAGTATATTTTGTATATTATTAAAAACTGAAGCAGCTAGTAACATATTCTTTATAAATAGCTTTTTACTAAAAGTTCGGTTATGAACATTTTTCATGTGTTTGCAGAAGACCAAATGGTTCCCCAGAAAATAACTTTTTCTTTCATTTCTTTCAAGCATTATATGAAGTCATTTGGGCTTTGGGGTGCCATTTTTTTCTATGACCTTAGCCATTCAGGATCACAGTGAATCAGATGACATAAATGAGAACAAACATAACTGAGACAGTTTTAGCTTAGAACAGGGATGCCAAACTCAATTTCATTGAGGGCTGCATCAGGGTTGTGTTGACCTCGGGGGGATCAGGGTGTGTGTGGCCAGGATGGGCGTGGCCAGCTCAATGTCACTTGTGTTGGGGGCGCCGATGGTGGCTGGAGCACTCTGCCAGCAAAAACAGGCTCCCAAGCTCTGTTTTGTGCTATGACAGCCTCCAGAACGCATGTGGTCCTCTTGAGCTCCGTTTTTGCTGGCTGGGGCACCATGGGCCCAGTTTCCCGGTGGGCCAAATCTAAGCACCCCGAGGGCTGGATCCGGCCCACAGGCCTTGAGTTTGACGCCCCTGGAGAACAACAACACAGGTCATGTGAGTGAAGCCAGTCAATTAGTTTCTCTTTAACAGGTCCAATCAGTAGGAGCTAGCTTTTTCTGATTATTGAAATGCAAAAAAGCAGCTGCAACCAGGGATCTTCTCTTTCTAATTTGGGATTTCACAATACTGTAGTCTCCATATTGCAGAACATACACTATCTTTTTCAAGGGTAACGGATAATAGAATATTCTTAAGTAGCCAAGTGTGATTGGACACACAAGGAATTTGTCTCCGGGGCATAAGCTCTCAGCACATATACAAACAACAAAGTGATAAGTCATAAAAAAGTAAAATACCAGGGGCTGCTCGGCCAAGGTGACTAGAAATAGGCATAAATAATGTTTGCCCTAGAAGAGGACAAAAATAAAATTACATTATATTCAATACATGCAATGAACTAATTGTTGTGTATGCATAAAGATTAATAAAGTGTGAGCTTGGAGTAAGTGCAGGGTTCTGGCCCTGCACATCTGATTGGCTGTTAAGTGGCCGGACCGGATTGGCCCATTCCGGCCCGATTGGCCCTTAACAGAGAGTTCCTATTGGTTCTAAGAGCTAGCGTTCCTAGCTCGTTATTGGTTAAAAGTTACAGGGTTTGCCTATATAAGGCGGGTTCAACTGCTGTTAAAGTGAGAAGTCACGATGTAAATAAAGAGCTGAAGTTCACCGTTCAGAGGCTTGTCTCCATTCTTTCTCGCCCATGCTCAAAACTTAACACTGGCGACGAGGATGGGATGTGGAGAAAGCTGAACCAATGAAACTTCAAAAAACACCGAGCACATGACAGACGACGCCAACAACGGAACCATGTCCGGCGGCATTGTACCACCCGCTCCATTTGATCCAACACAGGAAGACTGTGAGTCTTACATGGATCGTTTCCAAATGTTCCTAGAGATGAACAACTTAAAGGACGCCACAGCCGGGGAGAAACGGGCGGTATTCCTAACACTTTGCGGTCCAACCGTATTTAAGATGGCTAAAGCACTAGCCAAACCCCGAGAAGTGAAGGCCATGGATTGGGACGACCTCGAACCTATCCTATGGGACCACTACGCCCCGACCGTGGCTACGCTCGTGAGACGCCACGAGTTTTATCAGAGAAGCCAGCGAAAGGGAGAAAGCGTGGTCGACTTCATCGCAGACCTCCGAAATTTGGGAGGCCTCTGCGGATTCACCGATTTAGAAGAGGCACTAAGAGATCGCATAGTTCTGGGATTAGATGCACCAGGCGTCCAAAGCAAGCTGATGGCGAAAGGCAACATCAGCCTTGCCGACGCCATGGCCGATGCTACTGCAGCAGAAGCAATCAGGAAGTCAGCTGCACAACTACGCCAAAACCGCGCTCCCGTACCACCACCGACCAGCGAAATCTCACCTAGTTCAGAAGGGCAGCTTGCGACAACGCACCACGAGGACCTCTCTTCATCGTCAGACAGTGATGAAGAAGGGGTCCATCGACTGCGGTCCGACCGGGACCACCACTCGAAGCCCTTACACCCTTGCGCTGGCTGTGGAGCCAACCATGCCAGGTCCGAATGCAAATTCCGCGACGCACTCTGCCATGAGTGCGGGAAACGAGGCCACATCGGACGGGTCTGCTGCAGCTTGCCAGGATCCAGCCAGGCCTCAAGAGGGGCTAACTATCGCCAATTGACAGGAAACCGTCCTGTACGGCAAGAGCCAGTAAACCACTCCAAAAGAAATCGAGTTTTGCAGAGAGAAGAGGCTCACCATACTATCACTATCGGTCACGCCTCAGCCTTGGACACTAAGAAAATCTGAGTCACAGTAGCCATCGAGAACCAGCCTTGCCACATGGAGGTCGACTCAGGATCGTCCCTCTCGATGGTGTCCTGGAAGACCCTTAAACAACTCATCCCCACAATTCAATGCCAAGATCTCCGCTTCCAATGCCTCATCCTCAAGGACTACCAAGGGAATCGAATCCCCGTCGTCGGGTCCTGCCGAGTCCGAGTCTCCTTCAAGAAGCACACAGCATACTTACCTTTAACAGTCATCGATAGAGATAGGCCTAGCCTACTTGGCCTCCAATGGTTCGCGCCACTTGGCATTGAAGTGGCCGGATTAAACCGAGTCAGTGGCTGTGACTGGGAGGAAGACCTTGTCTATGAGTTCAGGGATGTCTTCGCGGACAGCTTAGGCGAATACAAGGGGACCCCGATTTCATTCAGCCTAGATCCAAAGGTAGCGCCCATTCGCCTAAAGCCCCGTTGAGTTCCGTTTGCCTTAAAATCGAAATTGCAGAGAATGTGGGCAACGACGTAGAAGTGAACTCTGAACCAGAAACAAACCCACTGCCAAACGACGATCTACCTCAGCGTGATTGCAGCCAGCCGATACAACGGAAATCCAAGAGACTAATAAGACAACCATCCTACCTAAGGGACTATGTAACTGCCCCTTGCAAATAAGAAGCCAGGGGGAAGGGGTGTTGTGTATGCATAAAGATTAATAAAGCGTGAGCTTGGAGTAAGTACAGGGTTCTGGCCCTGCACATCTGATTGGCTGTTAAGCGGCCGGACCGGATTGGCCCGTTCTGGCCCGATTGGCCCTTAACAGAGAGTTCCTATTGGTTCTAAGAGCTAGTGTTCCTAGCTTGTTATTGGTTAAAAGTTACAGGGTTTGCCTATATAAGGCGGGTTCAACTGCTGTTAAAGTGAGAAGTCACAATGTAAATAAAGAGCTGAAGTTCACCGTTCAGAGGCTTGTCTCCATTCTTTCTTGCCCATGCTCAAAACTTAACACTAATCTTTTATGCATTTAATGACTTCCCATTTCCATCATCCTGAAAATTAGAATAAAGTGTCAAGTTTAGGAAAGGCTTTAGAGGCTGCTGCCAAAGTTTTCGGAAACTCCGCATTTTGTCCATACTGGCTTTGTTAGTCTTTTTGATAAATCAGAAGAAGAACTCTTTCTGCATCTTATGAAAATGTTTGCTGCATAGTGTTATTTATAAAACAAGCATTAGACTAAGGCTAGAGTTTCTTTTCAAGGATAATAGCTGCCTCTGTCACCAAGCTCCATCATTTGGGAGAAAAATGGACTTTGCCCCCTTTTTCCAACATTCTTGACAGTGTATAATCTTTACCGTTTACTCTTCAGCCTCCAGGTTTCCGCCGTGCTTACAGCTCTCCATTGTACAGTGCCCAACAACTCTCGGGTGGTAAGTCAGTCACCCAATAAGGCTTTTACTCTTGGTCATCTATCCTTAGAAGCACCTTTGTAACTTTTACAACTTTTTTTGTTTTTGTTTATTTCTCAGCTAGTCGAAATGATCCTGTCTTCGATACCCTACGGTCAGGTGTTATCATGGCAAACAAGGAGCGCAAGAAAGGGCAGGATAACAAAAAAAATGTAGGAAACCAGTATGATGAAAACACAACAAACACAATACACATCACAACAAAAAAAGGTGGTGCATAGGAGGCTATCCAAGCTGGAATAATGGATGATGATAGAAGTAATTCTAAAGCTAACATTGACCACATGTAGCAATAGCACTTAGACTTATATACTGCTTTATAGTGCTTTACAGCCTCCTCTAAGCTGTTTGTAGAGTCAGCCTATTGTGTCCCCCCCCTCCCCCGATTGGGTCCTCATTTTACTGACCATGGAAGGATGGAAGGCCGAGTCAATCTTGAAGAGCTCAGGATCGAACTGCTGGCAGTTGGCTGGCAGTCAGCAGAGTTATTCTGCAATACTGCATTCCAACCACTGTACCACCATGCCACCTGTAGTAGCATTCCAGCTATTTCTGGACTCTCCATTACTCGTGTTGGCTGGGACTGCGAGGAGTACAAATTCTTCCATTGCACATCATCCACTTATTGGATAAGAAGCGAAATGTCTTCAAAGAAAAACCAGAAAGCCTAAATTGTCTCTTGAAAAAGCACCTTTAGGACAACCATGACCTGGATGACTGAAATCTCCATAGACATCTAGTGTAAGGTTTGAAGTTTAGTGTAGATGAAGGATAGGAGTTTGTCAGTATTGTATTTTTTTTTCTGCACCACCTTAAGTTTATTGATTGGGTTGGTGTATAAATTTTGTCAAATAAATATTTTCTGATATATGTTCTTTCCTTACATTTTAGCCTTTGGCTGCCATGATGGAAGAAGAAACTGAAGCCCCCAAACCAGAAAGTGACAAACCAGAGGGAGGTAAGTGTTAACAGACTTCAGGAAATCTGTTGTCTCTGGGATCCAGAGTCTAAACATTTGTTAAGAAAATATTGCTCGAATAAACAAAATACAAAAGGAGCAAGAAGATCACCAAAAAGGAAACCCCTGGTGCTCACAAATTAAAAGTTTTTGCCATATGACATCTCAGGAAAGGCAACTGATAGCTCTCCAGATGTTGCTCAACTGTAACCAGGTGTGATTCTGTTTATGTTTTTGAGTGAAGTTCACCTAGGTGTTGCTGTTGGCTAAGCTTTATCTTTTAAGTAAAAAATGCAAAAAAAAAACCTGAAATGAAAGTAATGAATCACGGTGAGGGAAAAAAAAAAGGACATCTACATTTGTAACTGTTGTAAGCAGGGAAAGGAAGGAAGACGAATACAAGAAAAGCAGAGACAGGCGGGGGAGAGTTAATTTATGAATAACTTTCTTTTTGGGCCTTGAAAAAAAAAACTAGGAAAGTTATGGCATTTTATTTTCAATGCTCTGGGAGAAGGGAACCTGTCTGAATTCTGCTTTTCTCCATAAAAGGTAGCCCTCGAAGTACAAATGTAATGGAGCTTGCCAATTACATTCGCAACCTGAGGGTTTGAAGTAGTGAATCATGTAACTGGAATGTGATCACCCCCTGCTTTCGCCCACACATTTGCTAATCAAATGTGCGGGTTGTTAAGTGCATGAGACATCTCAGGGTGGGGAAAGCCAGTAGGTTGGCTGGTACTTCCGACTATCCAAGGCCACCCTCAGCCCATTGAGATCTCATGCTTCCCCCCACCACTCATCCTGCCTGACAGGGTCACTTACCATACATAGATCTCCATGATCAAGGGAGCTGTCTCCTCTCCAGCCTCTTTGCCCCAGTTTCACCTTGAGCAAAGGCTTGTTGAGGCCTGAAAGGATGAAAGATTATGTCCCTATAGGGCCCAGTTTTCTCTGCAAGAAGCCCTTTGCTGACAAGAATGGAGCCTGGGAGGGGCATACATGTCCCTCTGGGCCTCCGTTCTCAGCAGCGAAGGCTTTTTCCAAAGATGCCAAAAGGCTTTGCAAATGGAGGGAAGGCTTCGGAAGCCTTTTGCCGCAGATCTCGTTCAGGCCTCCATTTGCAGAGAACAGAGACCTAAAGTACCCTGAGATCATGCGAGACCAGTAGCGCACGATCTCGCGCTACTGATCTCATGTGATCTTGCATTACTTTAGGCCTCCATTCTCTGCGAATGCACCAAAGGCCTGACGCACTAAAACAGGCCAAGAAACCTAAGGCTTGTTAGATCTTCACAAGGTGAGTATTTACGGGCCCAGTACCTGAGGAGACCGGGGGGGGAATAGGTAAGGTGAATGTTGCAGAGCCTCTGTGGTTGTTCGTAAAGGTGAATGACTGCCATGGTGCGGCAACATTCATAACTTCAGAACTGCATCCAAAGTTGGTGGGAGGTTGTGCCATAACTTCGAATAGTTGCTAAGTGAACGGTAGTAACTCGAGGATTACCTGTATTTCATCCCATCTGAATTTCACTTGCTTGCTTATTTGTTTTGACTCCAGGAAACCCAGAAAAGCAGAAAGCAGAGAAGAATACCCCAGATGACAAGGTGCTTGCCCCTCACTCTTGCATGGGGGAGGGGAAGAGGGAAAGAATGTGCTTGCTAGTTTCAAGATTGAACACAATGACTACATGCTTTCTTGTCTCCAAATCCTACAAGTGTGTGATGCTCTTGCAAGTCACTTTTCTTCACCTGCCCCCTCTGATTATTCAGATGGTTGCATGCTATTTTTCGCCTGCACAGTCAACTCCTCATTTTCTTTTTTTCCTGCACAAATCACATTAATAGAAAGAACTGCATGGAGAGGGGAGGGAGAGGAAATTGTACATAGACAAGCCACTCAATTCATGTATATATATTCTCTCAAGGTCAAAAACTCAAGGTCAAAATTTGAGACTCCCAGTGTGCTTGTTTGCTTTATTGCATGTGGCCTCAGATTCCACCAATCAGATTCTACTAACCATTCATATACACTTAAAGAAGTTGGCATACAGTACATTTTGAGCATGTGAACAGAATTGATTTCAGAAAATCTACTCTCTGTCACCTCCATATTTATGCATAAAGTATAATGGAAAGGGATGGCTTTGTTACTACTTGTGCCAGATAACTGAAGATTAGAAAGCCTTGCCTAGGTCCACAGAAAGAGCCATGGACTGTATTTGTAGAGATGTAAGGTTGGGTAGCTACAAGATTTTGAATTGCTCAGCCCTAAGTTCTTGCCTGGTATCCTGCTTTCCAGAGGTAGATTAAATCCATTTTGGAGATCCATGCATGGATACTCTTGGCCATATAAACATATTTATTTGTACACCTATGAATACTCTGTTTTGATTCCTTGCCCATCCCGACATTAATTTTATAGAGAATATCTATAGAAAGAGCTTGTGTTTTGCTAACGTTCAAGATTTTTGACAAGATCATGAGTACCTGAGAGCAAAATATACTGGGTAACATCATCAATACTTTACCCAAATTAGGTAACTGATATTACCTGGTTTGGTCATGAAACGTCTGCAAAAAAAACCCCCCAAAGTTCAGAGAGCATCAAGGATCCCACAGCAACCCTGAGCTACAAATATTTCTTCTAATGTGGATTTTAGCTTGGCATGATTATTACCTACATGTAAGTTTTCTGAGAAGCCCAAGTGACTAATAAGCCTGAAAATCCAGGAACCATCCCTAAAGGGGCTATAACTGCCACTTCCACAACATTGCCAAGAAAACTGGCAATGGATAAGTCACCAAGAGTCAAGTTTGATTTGAAGGGGACTTGACTTTCTCCTTTTGAACAGAGTAAGAAGCAGCAAACTGGGTTCCCACAGTCTCACTACTTTATTGCACTTTATCGCTTCAAAGCCTTGGAGAAGGACGACTTGGATTTTCAGTGAGTAATGAAGTTGTCTTGTTTTTATTGATTAGAACTTCACCAACCTCAAACCTTGCTAAACCACTCTCTTTATAGAAACAAATCCTAACATAGAAGTGTCTGGGTTGAGTTTCTGATATATTTTGTCATGTCAGTAGAAGCGGGTGCAGTCTCAATGCTCCAGAGACTGAGGAGTAACCTATGGAGTAATATATAGAATTTGTAATCTATGGGGCATGGATGCAGCATATGAAGATAGTCCCTGAACAAGTCATTGACAACAAGGGGTTTGGAACTCAAAGCTTCACTGAGCAGGTTTTACATTAATGTGAAGAGTAATGTGAGAATGCTGAGAACTCAAATAAAACAACAAGACATAACTTGTCTTGAAGGAAGTTTACTCATTCAGGAATATCAAGGCCCCGTGGAATAGCATTGGTGTGTCCCTTTTAATTCAGGGCATGCATCCCATGTAAGACTGTGAGATCTTCACAAGACAGCTTCTTTATATTGTTTTGTGGAGAAGGGCTGGGAGACAGGTAAAAAGGGTTTACCCTGAATGCTAATGTACGTCCCAGCAACAATAAATATAGAATCCAACCAATGGTTGCAAGATGGAGAGAATAATAGAGTATTTGTCAGGCTTTTGGATATTCTGGTGCTTTTATATCTCATTACCTTGTTGAATTTGTGGTAGAACCATGAAGCATGAAGCATGGGGGGAAGTTGCCATCTTGGTCAGATATTCAGAACTGGGAAAGTCCTGTTGTTCAGCAGTTCTGACTCACAACAATATTTTCATCTTTGGGCCCTTGTTCTCTTTCAGCCCTGGGGACAAAGTTGCAATTGTTGATGACTCCAATGAAGAATGGTGGCGCGTAAGAAGATGGTTTTTCTTTCAGGACTAAGCCTGTTCATTTTGAAGAAAGCTCTTGATCTTTTAAAATCTAAAAGTTTTTAAATATCAGCAAAATATTTGGGATTTCCTCTGTTTCAGCTTTTACTATGGCACCCCAGCCCGAGTCTTCCTTCAGTGTGATTTGGGACACATTTGTGTGATTTAACTATACTTGGCAAAATAGTGTTGCTCCCCTCCACCCAAGAAATCAGTTACTGGGTGAAAATGTGAAGTGGGCGACCATTTAACGGCCAGGGGCTGTATATAATTAAAAACAAATATTTTTAAAAATAGAGTCATGTCACAAATATGTCAAATCCAGGGCTTTCTATTGTAGTTTCTTCCTAAGTTTTGAGGAGGCAGGGAGTGAAAGTGGGAGGGGGGGGATTGTGTTTGGGAACTCTGCTACAAATCTTTGGGTGTGTTCTGTTTCAACATTGTACAAAATTGTACAGCTAGTTTTTGGCAGCTGTAGTCAGGGTAGGGTTAAAAATTAAATAAATCATTAAGACGCCCAAACAAAGGGGGCAGGCCCACAGAATATCCTATTTCCACCTGCTTTGTATTCTATTATTATCCAAATCATATGCCCTTCTGCACATTTAAAAAATATTCAGTCCAGTCTCTGACCCTCCATAAGCTGCCTATTCCACCACAAAATATATAAATCCATCCCCTGTCAATAAAATGTTATGAATGACAATGTTAAAAACGGTATATTTTCATGAAAGGATTAAAAGCCATGAGTAGCATTAATTTTGTATTTTTCCTTTTGAATATTTCCGTTTGTAAAATTCACTCATTTTTCTCTCACAATATTTTTTAAATGTCCCCCATTTAGAACATGCAAGTCACTTACTGTCCTGAAAATGGCTTAATGAGCATTTTGCAGGATTATTGATGTCAATTTTGAGGAATGAGCATAATTAAAATATATCATGTTGGCAAGAGCTAATGTTCCAAAATATTAGTTACTTGTCCCTTCTTTTTTTAAGAACAAAAGTGTATTTATGTGCCAAAGGAGAGAATCACTGCAAATTGCCAATTTTCCTCACTGCTTTTTTTAAAGAAAAAAAAAACCCTTGTGTTAATCCTCTCTTGCTTCATGGTGATAGAATTGGGAATGGGGGGGGGGCAGGTTATTTCTTTATAAAATAACTTCATGCATGCATTCCTCTTAGGGGAAGAAAATTGGGGAGATTGGAGAAAAAATTGGATACTTTCCGCCAAACTTCATTATCCGAGTGCGTGCAGGAGAACGTGTGCATAAAGTCCTGAGGTCCTTTGTGGGCAACAAAGAAATTGGTCAGATTACATTAAAAAAGGATCAGGTATGTCTCTTTGAAGTACTTCATTCAGATATAAATAAATGCCCCCCACCGGCCCCCGGCCCCATTCTGAACAGCCAAAAACAATGATAACTTTTACAATTTTTTCCACCATGGGCTGAAAGGTCACATTCAACAGAAAACTGCCACATATTTTCCCACAAATTGGTCTTATATCCCATCCTTTCTGGCAGACTATTTAAAAGTTAAGTAAACAAATGCTAAAATAGCACAATTTCACTTTCTCTCCCCCCCCCCCCAAATTCTTTCTGAAATTGAGGAGTGGGGTTTTTGTTGAGTTTTCATCTGGTAATTATCACATAAGCCCGAGCTAGGAGGAGAACAGTTTAAGGCAGGGGTCTCCAACCTTGGGAACTTTAAGATTTGTGGACTTCAACTCCCAGAATTCCTCAGCCAGCAAAGGTTGGCAAGGTTGGAGACCCCCTGGTTGAAGGGACACTGATCACACTTACTTTTATACTGAGTATCTGGGGAATCTGGGTGCACGATAGTTATAAAACCCAGCTTTTCTTCACGTGTTGTCTAAATAACATTCGGCCCTCAAGTGATTCTAAGTTTTTTTAAAAGTTCAGATCCAGTGCTACTTATTGGTAGCCCCCCTCCTCCCTTCCTCCTTCCCTCCACGTAAATGCACAATAATTCTTTCCTCGTTCCTTCCTTCCATCAAAATGGTAATCTACTTATGGATTCTGCCTCATCCAACGTCTCTTATCCTCTTATAGATTGTGGTACAGAAAGGAGAGGAGCAGAATGGGTATGTCAAAGTCTACACTGGTCGCAAAGTGGGACTCTTCCCCATGGATTTCTTGCAGGAGATCTGAGGTCCAAGCCTGGCCTTCACAAGGATTTCATAACCAAGGCCAGAGAAGGCCGGAGCGTTTGAGTGCTCATGACCAGCTGCCAATGCCTCTCTGCAAGGAAGCTGAGTTTCTGCAGGTCTGTGGTCCAAGGGCTAAGACTTCACAAGAAGGCCTGTATCATTCGTGAGCCAGGATTCCAGGCAAGGAGCTTATCTGCCACTGGAGAGGACTCCGTGTTTCTCTTCAACTCTCCACTTTGCTGCTGGCAGATTCTGGAATGGGTTCAGCCATTGTCCCTTTATGATCCTGTCATGAAGTTGCTGGGATGTGGCCAAAGCTGCTTGTCTGCAAAGAGAGTAGTGATTGGACAAATTGATTGACAGAATTGACAAATGGCAAGAGATACTGCTGCCTTCCCCTGTAGGTGGCACTAACAATGTGCATGCATTTACCTACTTCAAGATATGGCTGTCCCTTTGCTGGCAGAGGGGGGAGCCTGGCTCCTAGTTTACTTGGATGGCTTAGATTCAATTATGTATTGCCAATATCTGTTACCCTTTTCTATCCCACACTTGCCTATCTGTGTTCATGCAAAGCAGCAAGTTTCTGGATTAATAGAGAATATTTGTAGCTCAGAGTGGATCTGAGGGGTCCTTGGTGCTCTTTGAGCTTGTTTTTTTAAAAAAGACATTTCATTACCCTAACTAGGTAAGATCATCAGTTGTAGCACTGGTGATGTTACCTAGTTTGGGTAATGACATCTGCAAGAAAACAACCAAGCTGAGAGAGCTTCGAGGACCCCTCAGTTTCTATATTGGCTGTCAATTGCTGGGAGGCTACGAAATTGTTCTGCTCCCTTAAATTGAACTGATATTTATATCACTTTTGTTATCCTCTTCCACTTGTTTTGGTGCCTTCAAACTATTGTTGATGCCTGGCAATTGCCTGGTCTACTTACTGCCTGTATTTTTCTTGGCAAAGTTTTTCAGAAGTAGTTTGCCCTTGCTTGCCTCCTAAGAGAGTCACTGGCCCCAAGTCACTCAGCAAACTTTGTGCCTAAAGTGGGATTAGAACTCACAGCCTTCTAGTTTTTAGCCTAGTGCTTTAACCACTGCACCAGACTGGCTCTTGTCCACTTCCACTACTTTCCTTCTATTATGAAATTACGGCTGGTAGCCAGATGTTTAGGTTGCATTTTGCATTGTTGTCCACCCATCGCATTCTTCCCAAGGACCTGGGATAGGCAGATGTAATTGTTGAATAATATTAAGGGTGTTGTTGCAACGTATGCTGTGCCTTTTGCAATGGATTGTGATTTGGTTAATGCTGATGTCATTCAAGTGGTGCTCCAGATGTTTTGGAATTACTCCAAGGGGCCTGTAATTATTGTTAGTATCTTTGCTTTCTTTGGCCATAGTTGTTCTGCTTTTATTTACAGGCCTTTTTTATTTTGTGATTTTTTTTTTCTTCTCTTCTGCGGTCTCCAGGTACTGCAATATCCACTACCCAGGTTTTTTTGTCATTATTATTTTGCACTGTTTCCTTCTATACCCTCCTCTGCCTCTAGTTATGACAGAGATCTGATGCGCTACATGTTTTAATTTTAAGCAGCATTTCTGCTGCCATGCCTTTGTTTGTTTATATGATATGAGCATGCAAAGTTCCTAAGAGCTCAGTAAAGTGGGGAAGCTACTTGGTTATCGAAGGGCCGCTGACTAATCTGTATATCGCTCCCAGGATTTTGATGCAAAATAGAAAGAGGTCTAAACTCAAAATTCATCTGGAACAGACAAATCTTTAGTAAAGGGAGAGGCATGAACATAATGTTTTATTGGGTTGTATTTTTAATGTTTGAAACTGCCTTCCTGAACACTCTGTCTCACAAGGGACTGGAGAAAAAGCTCTTTTTACCTTTTTCTCAGTTCACTGGCGGCAATTATTCAGGAGGCCCTATAAATCAGGGTAGGCAATTGGTTGCTTTCCAGGCATTTTGGATGACAATTGAACTATCATAAAGACAACATGGTCAATAGTCAAGGAGTTATAGCTAGATACCTATCAAGTGATGCAATTTTAGTGTCCAGATAGTGTGTATATTCAGTTAATGATTGCTACAGCTCTTTGCTTTTTCCCATCAGTTTACTCTGCCTGTTCATACTTTGCAGAGTAATTCATACATGTTATTGAGCAGAATTCTCAAATGCTAGGAGTTCCTTGTACACCGATGCACTCAAACCTATTTTCACAAAAAGTCAAGCTCAATAAATTTGTGCTATCACGCTCCTTGGCTCATGTTTCCTAAATCTTGCTATCAACCAACTGTACATCATACTTGGTTTATATATGCATTTGGGTGCCTGCATGTATAACATCTTGCACTTTTCTTTCTCCTGTAAATGAGTAAGATGTTGCTAAGGTAGCAATGCTGCCAGTTTCTCATTCTAGTGTTCTCATCCCATCAGCCTTGTATCTGTAGTTTCCCTTGTGATTTCTATGCCTCTGTGTTGCAGACTGCACAACTACCAATTTAATATGTGTGATTTGTTTTTTATTTTCCTCTGTCTGTCTGTCTGTCAGTCTGTCTGTCTGTCTGTCTGTCTGCCTCTATCTATCTATCTATCTATCTATCTATCTATCTATCTATCTATCCATCTATCTATCTATCATCTATCTACTGATTTGTCAGTCACACTACTTTTGTTTCATACTTTCCTTGTACTTCATGATTCATCCAAGTCTCCCAGGTGGAGTTAATGCAACCACAAAATACTATTTATTAATTTGCTTTCCTGCCCAAATGTTACTAGCTTTCGTTTCATCATCATTACTCTGTGTTGGACAATTAGGTGTTACAGATTTGGGAGCTAGTCTACTCTACTCAACTACTACACAGCTTGTAATTTGATCCAGCCCTGATGTGTTTCCAAATAGAGAATTGTAAAAATGAGTAGTGATGTTTTGGACCTGGATTTCTGGATTTGCTACTTCTGGGCCTAGGTGCTACAGTCCCAACAGCTATAATCCCATGTGAATGGAAACGTGAACTAATTGCATCTCCATAGGAAAGCTTGAAACATCTTCATTAATAAGAAAAGATTGCTTAGGGAGAACAAAAAAAAATGTCTAATGTGTCTCAGAAGAAAAAAATATATGGAAGTGACCTAAATCAGGAGTCCTCATCCCCCCACCAACCCAGGGCTCACTATTGGGCCGTGGACTATTCAGAACCAGTCTGTGTGAGCAGTGGACTGGCATGCATATACGGGCAGCTTAATTTGCATGAGCAGTGGGCCACTGCACGTCATGTACATTCACGTGCAGCTCAACTTGTACAAATTGAGCTACACACACATGCGTGTACACACCGGCCCACTCCTTACAGAAATCAAGCCTACTGCTTGCCTGGCCTGGTTCCCCTCTCCCCCTGCCCGCCGGGCCACCAAGCCACAAAGATTGGGACTACGGACCTAAATATATACCTAAAATATCACACTAGGGATTAATATAATTGATCACTTCATGTTAAAGTCTAAAGAAAAAGGCAGGAGAGTTCTACAGTTGTCATTAGTATTAATACATTTCAGATAATTTAGGTACTATCTGAGGCTAATGAGCAATGTATTTTCTTTTCCTTCCATACTCCTTCACAATTCCATTTTGAGTTGGCAAGGCAAGACAGAACATCTACCACAGTGAAGTATGACGAGGTTCCTGGTCTGTTAACAACAGTGTTTTTCATTATCTCCTGCTGCATTGGAAATCTGTGTATATATTTTTTTCATTTGGGGGCGGCTGGTTGTGCATCTGTTATAGTTCTGCTTCATTCAAGGATTTCAGGACTCAGCTGTACATGGAAAGTTAAGAAAGAAAAAGCATATAGGAATAATTTGCACTTCTTAGGCTATACGTACACAAAGTATTTGCACAAATGAGATGGTCTTGTGCAAAAAAATATTTTTGACTGTATATGTCCAGCTGTCTGTCTAGAGCCATTTAGAATTGCATCAGAGGGGAATCAGGAAATTGACAGCTAAGATGGAATTAAGTTGACAAAGACAATACACATTGAGTATATTTCTGTGTACAACTCTATAATTAATGCAAATACCTATACCATATTGTTTCTTAGCTCTTTGGATTTGAAGGATTGCAACCCAGTGATAGAGAAGGGAAAGATGAAGCAAAACCAGTGGTTTAGGATACGAATGGATCTGAAACATCTGCCCAAAGACTTATGCCTCCTGTAAGAATTTCCAAAGAAATGTGTTTTCTCCCTCCCTCCCTCTCTCTCTGTTGAGTCTGCACTGTATAAGCAGAGACATTTGGTGTCTGCTGTACAATGCAACCTCCTGAGATGTCTGACAATTGTTTATTAATATCTCAAAGGGAAACGAGGCTGAACAAGAATGTCATATGATGAATCGGTACTGCGCTTAATTGCTAAAATAAAATATGCAAAAGCAGTAAACAAGTTTTTCAGTACACATAATAAATTCTTCTAGAAAATATTCACTTTGATAAAAGAGTTTGACTACTTGGGGATAAAAATATGCGTAGCCCTGGATGTACAGTCTTGATATTTGTGATATATGAGGCTTGGCAAGAGGGTTTTAAGAAGCTGGGAAGGTTGAATTTGAGCATGCTGTAATCCTGCCTGATAAGATGTCCAAACCTTAGACCAATCGTCACCACCCTTCTTCTGCCTGGATGTGTTTGGACTTCAACTTCCAGAATCCTCAACTAATTGCTAGATGGGAATTTTGGACACTATAGCCTCCAAAGGTTTTCCCTGGGCTTGGTATCCATCATATATATTGACTACAGTTCCCAGAAGACCTAGCTTCTATGGTAGCCATAGCGAATTCTGGGAGTTGAAGGCTACGTTCTTGGCAGAAGGCCAGTTTAGGCTCTCTCCCTCTTTTCTTGGCTGCATTTATTTTGGGCATGCCACCTGCTTCTTATTGCCTAGTAGAAACAGTCCAGCCAGAAGCTGAAACCCTGATGGGAATGTGTAACTGAAGATCTTGATTGGACACTGGAGCCTTACCCAGGGGCTGCCGTATAAAGGAGCAAAAGAGACAGGTGCAATCATGTGGCATGTCTGTTTTTCCACATAGAATAAATAACTCCACAATTCATGGGCCAAGAGCTTAAAGGGCAAGCAATAAGCAATCCTTCCAAGCCCCTTCCCTCCCAATTTAATCCTAAATCTACAGCTGCCTGGCTGCCTATGGTGATTTTAGTTAAGCCAGGAAAAGAAGAGAACAGTGGCCAGCGGAGAAGTCTTAAAAATAGGTTATGTCATACAAACATATACCTCAAGGGGGCACTCATACTCTGCAGGACTTTTCCATTAAGATTTTTATTTATTTATTTCATTTGGTTTGTCAATTGCTTATAAGATAATAGGTATAAGTAAGCATAGTTATGAATACATGGATACATAATAAGAAAAATAAAAGAAACAATAGGACAGGGACAGGAGGCACGCTGGTGCACTTATGCACGTCCCCTAGACCTCTTAGGAAAGGGGTGAGGTCAATAGTAGAAAGTCTAAGGTTAAAGTTTTGGGGGTTTGGGGAAGAAACCAGAGTCAGTTAGAGTATTCCAGACATTGACCCCTCTGTTGCTGAAGTCGTATTTCCTGCAATCAAGTTTGGTGCGGTTTAACCTTGAGTTTGTATCTATTGTTTGCTCTTGTATTGTTATGGTTGAAGCTGACGTATTCATTGATAGGTAGGACATTGCAATGTATGATTTTATATACTATACTTAGATCGGACCGAAGGAACCTGCTTCTCAGATCTCCCCTGCTAAGCAATCCTTTCTCCAATGTTAAAGCTAGTGAACTGTCAGGTCTACCCTATCTTATTCAGAGCCAAATATCTGGCCAAGCACGCAGAGGTCCTTTGGTATGTGTCCCTTTATTATCATTGTGAAAATCTTTAAGATTAAAAATAAGAGGAAGAAAAAGGGTTGCATGAAAACAGGAAGAAATAACAGGGTCCCCAGAATTGCTCTCAAACTAGGGACAACACAAGGTTCAGAGCCTTTCAGGTCTTTCTGTTTGTTATTTATATTAACAAAGAAAAACAAGGATCAAAAGGGCTTATTACTTCAGCAAAAGAATGTGTTTCATAACTCTTCCCAAACCCAGGGTGAAGCTAGAGTTGAGCTTGGGAGCAAAACTTCTCAGGACCCTGCTTTTAAAACAAAGCAAAGCAAAACAAAACAAAACACCACCCAAAGGCTATGGAATAGAAATTCTCCTCTCAATTGCTATTTCATCACAATTTTCTGGCAGCAGCCTTTGAAAAATAAATCTTTCTGGAAAAAAAGTTATATTTTCCACCAGGCTTTGCAGCCTGACCTTCCTGTCATTGTCACTGATTAATCCTTTCATACTTCTGATGAGAGGAAGGCTGAGGGAAGCAGCCCCAACTGGGGTGCTCTTTAGAGAGAGCCTGAGCATGAATTAAGGGTAGAAAATAAAGATTTGACACCATTAACCTAGGTTTGTAGGACTATGGCTTGTCACACCAGATAAAACTTATTAGACATCTACTGTGGTTTTCCAGATGCCTGAAATCAGGGGTGGGATTCTATCAGTTCGCACCTATTTGCTAGAACTGGTAACATTCTAAGCAGTTCAGAGAACCGGTTGTTAGAAGAAATTACTGGCCTAATCCTGTAAGGAAGGCAGGAAGAAAACATTCTGGTGTTGCTTACAGAAATTGCCTCTCCATTAACCCTTATTACATTCTTGGCAGGAATAGACTTCTGGTCTCAGGAACATCTCTGGAGTTATTTTTCCCTCCTTTGCTGGTACTGTGCTTGTATGGAGTGACCATTCAAAGTTATAATGGCACTGAAAAAAGTGACTTATGACCATTTTTCACACTTACGACTGTTGCAGCATCCCCACAGTCATGAGAGGCCAGGCGAGGAGATGTGTGCCTTGATGTGAGTGATATTGAGTTGACCACACCCAGCCAATAACATGACCACCAAGCCACGCCCACCACCTAAGCCATGCCCACAGAACCGGTTGTCAAAAATTTGAATCCCACCCCTGGATGAAATCCCCTTGTAATTGGAAGCAGTTGCAGACAGTGAGAATCAGGAAGTTTTCTATGCCCTAATGAGGCACTTTACTGGGTAAGTGAATTGATTAGATTGAATCAATCCCAATTTGTCCAGGTCTGGATGTGTGTTAGCAAACAGGTCTGGAGAGGAGTTACAAAATAAAACAGAACAAATACCATCTCTGAACAGGCAGTTGTGCATTTCAGATAGTGACTGAATTTCACCAAGTTTCCAGGACAGAAGTGTCTAGCTCACCTTTCACCTCTGTTGAGGGGAGAGGAAATCTAATCCTATGTTTTAAGAAGATCCTATGTTTTAATATCATAATGGTACTCTATATTTTACCCCTCTCTACCCTCTGTGTAATATCCCAGGCTTTTTGTATATCTCATATTTTATAAACATATGCACATATTGTCCCTCAATATGGAGCACAAAAAGAAATAATATGACAATGAAATTAAAGGACAATTATAGAAATTAAAATTGTAAGGGAGAAAATAATCTGTCCTTCCTTCCAACACTGTCCATTATATTTCTCCATATCTTTCTGTGTTGGCAATCTATTCTTGCTTTCATAACTTGCTCCATTTATTGCCTTTCATAGTTTAGGCTTGTCCTCTGTTTTTCAGAATGTCATCAGCTCCATCTTTCCCTTTTTTGATCTAGTCAAGAATATATTTGATTTGCAGTTCAAACCTCATTCATTTTCCCTACACGAATGAATGACCAAACCATCCTTAGACTTCATTCATAGCGGTAATTCCCACATCCAGTCAACCTTTACTCATCATCCATTCATTCCTTACTCTATTTGATTTACCACATGCACTTATAAGTACCACTATTTTTAATTTCCATTTTATTTCTCCTAACCTACTGAACTCTTCCTTTCATATAACATAATAGGCAAAGCACATTCATTTTTGCTTCTTTTAATTCTCACAACAGTCCTCACAACAGACATTCCTTCCATATTTACAAACTTTAAAACCTCTCTATCCATTTCCCCTTCTTTGGTAAACATTCTTTAGTTCTATTTTTTTTTTCTGTTTTCTCTATCAAACATAACTACCTTGATGCAATATTTTCTTTGCATCCTATAAGCAACCTGACAGTTACTGCAATTCATTTGGATTCTCAACCAAAGCCCAGCATCCTCTACATAGAAAAATATATGTATACCCACTGCCTAAATCAACACATCTCTAACAACAGAAGCACTCCTTATATACTGTAGTTAACCATAAATATATTACATACTCAAGAGATACCACAAATCGTTGTGTTACCTTCTGTTCAGCGTTGAACCTATCTAAACCTTCATTCTCACAAATGTTTTTTTCCTTTATATATTGCTCCTAGGATATTGAGCAAGAGCCTTCAGCTCCATTTTCTAAAATTAGTGTTTACAAATAGCAATAGCCAATTCTGCAACATTAGCTATGACAGAACATCTGAGTATCTTACAAAGGATTCAGCTTCACAGCTCCTTCAAGGAAGAAGGCCTGCCCTGACATCCTGGATAGAGAAACGTGCAGGATTTTATATCTAATGAAGTGTTAATACTACTTTATAATGCCTTGATAAGGCCACACTTGGAATACTGCATCCAGTTTTGGTTGCCACGATGTAGGGACTAGAAAGAGTGCAGAGAAAAGCAACAAAGATGATTAGGGGACTGGAGGCTAAAACATATAAAGAACAGTTTCTGGAATTGGGTATGTCTAGTATGATGAAAAGAAGGACTAGGGATGACATGATAGAGGTATTCCAATATCTCAAGGGCTGCCACAAAGAAGAGGGGGGTCAATCTATTTTCCAAAGCACCTGAAGGCAGGACAAGAAGCAAAGGGTGGAAAATAATCAAAGAGAGATGCAACTTAGTACTTAAGGAGAAATTTCCTGACAGTTAGAACAATTAATCAGTGGAACAACTTGCCTCTAAAAGTTGTAAATACTCCAACACTGGAAGTTTTTAAGAAGAGATTGGATAACCATTTGTCTGAAGTGGTGTAGGGCTTCCTGCTTAAGCAGCGGGTTGGACTAGAAGACCTCCAGGCAGGGGTGGGATTCTACCAGTTCGAACCGGTTGTTAACATTCTAAGCAGTTCAGAGAACCGGTTGTCAGAAGAAATTACTGGCCTAATCCTGTAAGGAATGCAGGAAGGAAACATTCTGGTGTTGCTTATAGAAACTGCCTCTCCGTTAACCCTTTTTGCATTCTTGGCAGGACTAGACTTCCTGTCTCTGGAACGTTTCTGGAGTTTCCTCCCCCTCCTTTGCTGGTACTTTGCTTGTATGGAGTGACCATTCAAAGTTACAATGGCACTGAAAAAAGTGACTTATGACCATTTTTCACACTTACGACTGTTGCAGCATCGCCACAGTCATGAGAATCCAGGCAAGGAGATGCGTCCCTCGATGTGAGTGATATTGAGTTGGCCACACCCTGCCAATAACATGACCACCAAGCCATGTCCACCACCTAAGCTACGCCCACAGAACCGATTGTTAAAAATTTTGAATCCCACCCCTGCCTCCAAGGTCCTTTTCAATTCTGTTATTCTTTTTTTCTATTTTCAGTTGAAAAAAGGTATTTTAGAGGTCATAGGGACACGCACATAGCATCTGTCTGGAACATTGCACCTGTTCTTCAAGCAGGCTATTATTTTTCTGGGATCATGAACTAACTGTAAAGGACTCTAGCAAAAGACATAGCTGCTTTAAAGAGTTGCTTGTGTTTGTGCTCTGAAGTCCCTTTTCAGAATCAAATCTGAAGCACTTACAGACTTATTAGATAACTGTTACCACTCCAGGTAGAGCAGTAAAACTAAAGGGGCCAGGATGTAACTTGGTTTAAAAACCAGCTTCTCATGTTCCCTTGAGCACATGCTAAAAATACAGAACTTTTTAATGTTAAATTTCTTATTAGTTATTATTGGGTTGGGAGGGGATAATATGATCAATGCTTGACATCATCCTTGTCAAAAATATAGCACACCATGGTTTGGTTTTATAATATATCAGCTTCCTGGCATGGTGGAAAATTCCAGGGGTATCCAAAGTTCTTTGGGTTGACTTCCATTGCAGTCATTGGAATTTATAATACCTAAATTGGACACAAATGAAAAGAAGCCATGTACTTCCCTTCCTCTAGTCAGACAACAGACTTGCACAGATTTCCAGAAAGAACTATTCAGTCTTCATCTAATGCTCTCTCACACACTGGGGGTCTTGCCTCCTAAGCTCCAGTAGCTTTTTCTGTTAAAAGACCTGAAGAGAAAAACCCCCATTCTTTCCCAGTCATTAGGGCCCATTGAGGAGACGTCTATTGTACCAGCTGTTAAAAAACTAGAGGAAAACATTTGTTCTGAGGAACAGTTAGGGGATTACTTCTGTATTTGGAAAGCAAAGCCTGAAGAAAATGAAGTTAAAAGCATAGCACATAAACTGAGAGTGGCTTCAAAAGTTTCCTGACGAATGGCTTATAACAGGAAGCCAAAAAGCACTTTCCAACTTTTGATGGGATCATTAAAAGCCCCTCCTTCAGGTTTCCGGTTTCGCGTGGCTTCGGTGGCAGCAGGAATTCGCGACCGTTCGCGATTCCTGCTGCGCTTGCCGCTGAGGTACCCCCGATCCAAATGGGTCAGGGGGATATGGCTGCCCTGTAGGGACAGCCGAAGAGAGAGGGGAGCCAGACAGGGGGTTGGGGGTGTCGCAGACTCCCTCCTCGTCCGGAAAAACCCCTTTTTCCCAAGGTGGTGGAGCAGTGGTCAGCAATGGCCGCCACGAAGAAGCCTGCAACCGGATAAGATTGTGCTGGAGGAAGCAAGAAAAGTGAAAGTGCTGGCTGAGCCGGGTCAATCAACATCTTTTAAACTCGTTGGAATTGAGCTGTTTGAATTGCTGGAGGATACATTGTGTCCCTAAGAAGATCGAAAGCGGCGGAGAAGCTGTTAAAGGGAACTTTTTTTTCTTCACTCTCTCACCCCATGGAAACAGCAGATGAAGATTTGAAATTTGTTTGGGCACTGAAGGTGAACTATTCTGAAAGTTGAAGTTAAGGGACAAAAGAGTTCTTGGACATTGGACTTAAAAATTTAAGAAATTGGAAAACCCTTATTAGAGGTATGGATTTCTGATCATTTAAAAATTGATGTTGCAAGTGGGAAGGGAGAGGAAAAAAATTGGAGCAGAAGTGGAAAAAGGAGGAGATTGCCTAGAATTTCAAAGAAAGATATTTGGTAATTGGACCTCTTTGATTAAACAGTAACCCCAGAAAGAGAAATAGAAGAAGGAAGAAAAGTATTAACTTTTGGAACTTTTTTTGAATTATTTTTGATTAAAAATACTTGGGTGGTTGTTTTGGGGAAAGTTTTTCTTTTCAGGATGGCATCGCTTGTGGATGAACTAAAGACTGAATATCAAAAATATAAAAAGGAAGAACAAGATGGAAAAGATACTTTGGGCACTTTATTTCAATTTTTAGAAATGGCGTTATATACTTATGAAAAGTTGATTACGCAGCAGAATGACTGGGACAAAGAAGAAGAGGAACAAGAAGCCATCTTTGATGAACAATGGGTTTTTTCCGGGGAGGAGGAGAAAGAGGATAAGAAAAAGGGGATTTTAAGATTTGAAAAAACAACCAAAAAAGAGAAAAATGAGAGGAAAGGTGGATGCAAGGTTAGAAAGCAAAGGAAAGGGAGTAAGAAAAGGGAGGAGGAGAGACAAAGGGGTAAAAAGGGCAAGGAGAAGAATAAGCAAGAGAGAAAGGGGGGGAGGAGAAGCCTCAATGGTGGGAAGCAAGACCTAAAGAAAAAAAGTTTATTTAGAGACAATGGGTGAATCTAATTAAGAATAAAAGGGGGATTCTGGAAGGTACATAAGATTGTGTTTTTATATGTGTATTTAGAGTATAAAATTTATTGTGTAATTTTAGAATCTACTCAACAGAATCCCAAAATAAATTAAGTGTTATATGAAGTACTTTTAAGTTAGGGTAATGAGTTAAAGGTGTCACTCCAATTAGTGTATAGGAGAAGTATAGTAAAAGAAAAAAGATGAATGGATAGTTGGAAATAGAACAGACAAAGAATGTTATTGAAAATGGTAATAAGATATGGAAGGATATATAAAGGTTTTGTTATGTTTTTTTGGGGTTTGTATGTTGATAAAAGGCAATAAAATTTTAATTAACAAGAAATAATCTGGATGAAAAGGAGAAGTTGGGATAAGATATGAAGTTAAATAGATAAAGTAAATATTGATATTATAATTGGGAATCATTATGTTCTATTGGTTTTCTTCTTTAATTATTACTACTTTTTTTCAGAAAAGAATTTATAAGCTGTTATGCCTTGATTGTTTGTGCACTGTTTTGTAAAATTAATAAAATTGGTTTATAAAAAAAGAGAAAATGATAATAAGATATGGAAGGATATATAAAGTGAATATGATGTTTGAATTTGTGTCTGTGAGAAGAGTTTCAACCCCGGATCAGGCAGCCTTCAGAAAAGATGTTTTATTTTTGTTTTAGTTTTTTTCTATGTTCTGTGTTTTGTATGTTTATGAAAGGCAATAAAATTTTACTAAGCAAGAAATATAATTTGGATAAAAGGAGAAGTCTGGATAAGATATGAAGTTAAATAGATAATGTAAATATTGATATTACAATTTGGAATTATTTTGTATGTTCTATTGGCTCTCTTCTTTAATTATTATTATTATTTTTTTAGAAAAGATTTTTCAAGTTGTTATGCCTGGATTGCGTATTGTTTTTGTAAAATTAATAAAATTTGTTTTTTTTTAAAAAAGCCACTCCTTCATACCAGTCCTCTAGTCTGCCATTATTATTATTATTATTATTATTATTATTATTATTATTATTATTATTATTATTATTAAATTAATTTTATTCAGTTATTAACAAGGAAAGAAAGCTGTAAGGCCTGTGTTTCAAAATATTTTCCAGTTTCTAAAACCTGTCTTCATCAACTTGTTATCTTCCTCTGGATCTGACCATATCTACCACAATGATACCTTTGATGCAAGATTTCCTTTAAATACAGCCAGGGTGTGATACAACCGGTGTAACAACTAGTTCATTGAGCGTACAGGCCAAACACGCACTTAGTGCGCGTGCAGAGAGTTTCCTACTAACCTTCTCCTGCAATCCTGCAATCTCCTTGTGTGTTAAACAGCTGATGCATGGCAGCTGGGCTTGAAAAGGTCAGAATAGAGTCAGGACAGGCGGGCCCAATAGCTGATCGTCAGAGCAAATGGTTCACTCACAGGTGATCCTCAGAGCTACTGGTTTGGCCAAACTGGGTCGAACCAGTAGAACCCCACCTCTGAGTACAGCCCAGATGAAGCTCACCTGGCACATCTAGTGCGAATGGAGCTTAAAATGTTAGGCCTGGTCTTTGGGAAGCATTAGGAATATTCAAGTAATTTAGATATTTTTTTAGTCTCACAATACTTTAAGGCATCCATTTCATCTTTACATTCTTTAAGAGACTTTAAGAATAAAGGGGAAAACTGATGCCTTAAACTTGTGCTTATATAAAGTTCAGACATAATCTGAATTCATATAACAGAGAGCCAGAAGAAAGTATTCTAACTCCTTTTTGGGATCAGAATAGAGATAGGATATTCCACTTTTTAGCCATTAGATGGCAAGCAAGGCCCTCCCAATATTTTTCTGTCAGACTCCAGACATGATAGCATAGGTCACCTCCTTGCGGGGCTCAGGTCCAATCTATAGGAACAGGGAAGGAACAGGGAAGGGGCATGCTTAATTCTTGACTCCAAATGGAGTTATTTAATTGCAATGTCTTTGCTTAAAATTGCCAAAATTATGAGATGAGGATTAATTGAGGAGGAGGAGGAAGAGGATGCAGCCCCAGCTTTTCTAATTCCTTGTCCTTGGTCAGGTCCCAGTTTCTTTCGCTTGCTGTGAGGCACAACTAAAATTTATTCTTGCAATAGAGAGATGAGGAAACCCTTTTAAAAGTTTGACCCTATTTCATCCTGGCCTAGGATAAGCACTGTGACATGAGAAACCCGCTTGATTTTTTTTTTTTAAATCATAGTCACACTGGTATATTTCCCTAAATGATGTGAAACCAAAGACATTTGTATCACATTGAGAGTGGCCTGGTGACACTGCAAAAATGCTCTTGGTCACTAATGTGGAATGCCCTAAGCCAGATGAGAGTTCAGTTGAGATCCAAGCATCCCTAGTCTTGGTTGAGGTAAAAAAAAATCACTATGAGATAATAATCCCTTTCCTCTGAGGGAATTAATTGACCCAACTCAGTCCTCAAATCGAGAATAGCCTCTCTAGGACTGCCTGTCCTTATCTTCCCTGTAGCTGGAGAGGGGGAATATAAAAGAGTTGGGAGAGTTTTGTTTCTTGCCAAGTCTATCCACAATGGTACCAAGCCTGCCACTACTTATCCACCCACTCAGGAAAAATAGACAGAAAATTGGTCACTAAAGAAGCTTCCCAGTTTCTTTTGCACCAGTTGAGAAACAAGCAAACATTATATGTTAATATACATGTGTTTATATATATATATATATATATTCAGAAAAGGTAAGTTGTTCTTCGGGAAAAATTTATTTATTCAGAATTTTCAGACTTGGTGCCTCATCTATCTCGGGATGCAAGCCTTTACGATTTTACGATATATATATATATATATATATATATATATATATATATATATATATATATATATATATATATATATACACATACATATATATACATATATATACATATATATATATACATATATATATATATAATATATATGTATATGTGTGTGTGTGTATGTGTATATATATATATATATATATATTCAAGCTGCAGTGATTTGGATAACCACTAGGTGGCAGCCCCCCCAAAAAGAGCAACATTCTTTGCTGCCATCTCATGTTTAATTGGAATTTTGCAGCTGGTGCTGTCCACAGAGGTGAACAGACACATTCTGTTTGGAGAAGAGGTTACCTGTAGTAGGACACTTGTGTTATGGGAATGCAGCCCTTGATGGCACTTCTGACTACGTGGAGGGGGATTGAGCACCTTGAGAAATGGACTTTGCAGGTAAGGAGCCTCAAATTCAGCACTGATTTTACCTCTGATTCCACTGCTGTCAGCGCTTACCATCAGAAAATTCCTGATATCTAATCTCAGAATCTTTCCCTGAAGTTGCAACCTTGTTGTTGTTACATAAAAAACTTGTCAAGCAACTGTCTGAGAAATTGCTAAGATGGGGAAAACCTGGGAGCGGGGGCGTGTTCAGGAAGTGTTCTGGCAACCAAAGTAGGCCATCCCTGACCTACATAGATTTAACAATGGGAGATTTAACATCCCAATCAAAACTGGAAAGTTGAGAATGAAACCTGCAAAAGCTGTCCTCATATGATGGGGTGGAATTTCCTACCCCTTAGGACAGAGATGAGATAGACTTGAGCTTCTGGAAAGCAATAGTTTTCTCTAGGTCACCCTTTTCCAACGAGTACCTTCCAAACGTATTTACACATGACCCAAAGCCTCCAGTCCCCATGAAGGTCTCCCTCGCTGGCAGGGGAATAATTTTCATTCAATATGTCTAGCGGACATCTTGTGAGGAAATGTTGATGTGGGCCTTTAGACATCCTCTTCACCCCCATTGCTAATCAAAAGTGGTGGCTGTGTTGTCCTTCTGTCACATGCTGTTCCTGGGTTCAAATTAACAGAGATGGACAGAGTATGATCTCACAAGTGTGCCTTCCCTGCCCTGGCACCTGCCTTATGGAACAGCCTCAGCCTCTCCCTGGAGATATGGAAGGCCCCAACCTGGTTGATCTTCAGGAAAGCAGGGAAAAAATCTAGTTCTTCCCCATAGACAGCTTACATGCCATGGTAGGTAGATGGGTGTGAGGTTTTGCTTTTTTTTAAATCAGGGCCTCAACATAGTTTATTGTTTTAAATGGTGTTGTTTTCTGTTTTTATTTGTTTGTTACCCAGAATAGTAATGGATGGCACTGTGTCAATTTGTTTAATAGAAGCAGATTTATTTATGTATATATTAAAAAATGGTGCGATGGCCTAGAGGTGGAGCTGTAGCTACAATATCAGGAGGCTGTGAGTTCAATCCTAGGTAGAGTCAGATATTTCTGTTCTCATCTGCAAAAAAGAAGCAATAATTTTAGGGTCAATTCCAGTGGTGGGATTCTTTTTTTTTTTACTACCGGTTCTGTGGGCATGGCTTGGTGGGCATGGCAGGGAAAGGATACTGTAAAATCTCCATTCCCTCCCCACTAGAGGTGGTACATTCAGCAGGTTCTGACCAGTTCTGGAGAACCGGTAGCAGAAATTTTGAGTAGTTTGGAGAACCAGCAAATACCGCCTCTGACTGGAGATTTTACAGTATCCTTCCCCTGCCATGCCCACCAAGCCATGCCCACAGAACCGATAGTAAAAAAATTTGAATCCCACCACTGCTCCCCACCCCACTAACCTGCTTTCCAGCTCTGTTCTCCTGTGCAGGGCAACAAAAGAAGACCCAGCACATCAGCTGGGACTCGGGAGGCAGAGAATAGATGGGGAAGGGGCCAGTCAGAGGTGGTATTTGCCTGTTCTCTGAACTATTTAAAATTTCCACTACCGGTTCTCCAGAACTGGTCAGAACCTGCTGAATACTACCTCTGGTCAATTCTCAGTGTTTCCCACCCCCAAAATAGATACATACAAGACTTCAGTGGCCCAAGTGGGCACATTTACCTCTTCCTTCTTGACAGGGGAAGCAGAGAGCATAAAGTGCCCATTTCCACTTCTGAATCCTCTTCTTTTTGCTTTGTCTGAGTGGTCTGGCCCTCCTTGTTTCTTGCTTGTCAGCTTGAACAGAGCATAATATATTTTCTCACCTCTTCCCAATGTGGTTTGCTGTACCCTCTATCCCAGCGCTTCTCTCTCCTTCTCTCTTTCTCTCCATGCTCAACCAGTCTGTCACATCTTTAATCTTTATGCAATCAGGAGCCTAATTAAATTAGCCAGCTTTGTTATACCTTCTTGTAATCTTATTGCCGGCAAATTGCAGCCTTCACAGAATTCCCCAGCAAATCCCCAGGGGCCTGTTTGTTGCAGCCCACTACTGATTGCATTGCGGAGACAGACAGCCGACCAGCCTGGCGGAGTAGCATGCCAGTCGTGCAGGGAGGTGAAAAGGCCCACATTTTCTGCAGCCGCTGATGTAAACTGAGAGAGGTGGATGAGTTTTCCATATTCTTTTAAGCAAGGATTAGGCATGTATATCAGGAAAATGCCTATCCCTGGCAGGACAGTCAAAGAAGACGGAAGAATGGCAGGGATATATGGAGTATGCCCAGCTGGCTAATGGCATCATAACAAGAAAGCTTGTCGTGCAATATTATCAGCTCCACCTACAACTTTTCATTTTTCCTTATAGTAGCAAATCATAACCACGCAGGAAAATGCATTTTTCAAATAGTTGAGTGGAGTTTATTTATTTATTTAATTTATTTATTTGATTTGTCAGTCGCTTACAAGATAATAGGTATAAGTATAAACATGAGTAAGAATACAGGAAATAGGTACGAATAAATGGGGACAATAGGACAGGGACGGTAGGCACAATAGTACAATTATGCACACCCCTTACATGGGGTGTGGTCAATGGTAGCCACACCCCATTTAGGGGCCACAACCCTCCCACAAAGCCAGGATTCAGGTGTTCAAATTCTAGACAGGTCATCTCAACAGATTTTTATCCTGATCTTCTGAGCTGTGCCTCCTAACCCACATTGTCACACCTGAGGCCAGTTCTCAATTCATACTGAAATGTGAGGATGGAGGTTCATTTGCTGAGCTTGTGGGTTGGTTTCCAAATGTTTCATTGCCCGGCTGGGTAACAACTTCAATGGAATTTAAGGGATTTTAGAGTTGGTGTTCTTCTGCTTATAAGGGCTTTGTGTGGTCAGTAGGTCTTGTGATGGTGAGGGTCATGTCAGGTGAGGACCTTGTGATGGGTTAGGTGTGGGTCATATCAGGTGAAGGTCGTTGGGAGATGACTTGCTGGTTGGAGAGGGTTTGCATGGGTTTGTTGAAGGTCGATGCCCTCAGCTGATGCGACCTCCCCATCACAAGACCCATCACAAGAACCTCACCTGATGGGACCCACACCTGACCCATCACAAGGCCCTCACCTGATGTGACCCTCCCTGACATGGTCTCCCCATCACAAGAACTAGTGGCCACAGAAAGTCCTTATAAGCTGAAGAACACCTACATTCGGCTGAAGAATGAGCCTGGTAAGGAAATGTTCAGAAACCAACCCACAAACTCAGAGAATGAACTTCTACTCTCAACCTCCACCAAGCTATAGATATTTGCCACTATTACAAATGTTGAAATGTGCCAGAGGGCTCAAATGAGCGTATGTGTGCATTGATTAACCTGTACATGCCCATAGTATGGTGCAAAGCAAAATATTCAATTTGGATATAGGTCAGAAGGCAGAAGCGTCCAGTGCTAACCTTCTCTTGGTCGGTCTTTGAAAACTTGCAGATTTGCACAGAAACCACCATACAGCAGAAAGCAGGTTTCAATGTGTTTAATATCAAACAACAAACTTTCCATCCAGCAAGAACGGCATACAAGCTGGTCTAGGTTAGCACTGGAAGCTTCTGCCTTCCAGTGGTATTCAAAGGTGTGGACATACCCATCTAAATGCTTCTATCTCCTGTACACACCTCTAATTATCCCCTTAATCACTGGTGAAGACATCAGGCCTCCTGTAGTGTATTCCTGGATTGGATATTGAGATAGAATTGATGACTGACTGGCCCCGCCTCCATCTATTCTCTGCCTCCTGAGTCCCAGCTGATCGGCCGGGTCTTCTTTTGTTGCCCTGCACAGGAGAACGGAGCTGGAAAGCAGGTTAGTGGGGTAGGGAGAGAATGGGGATTTTTCAGTATATCCTTCCCCTGCCATGCCCACCAAGCCACGCCCACAGAACCGGTAATAAACATTTTTAAACCCCACTACTGGTTGGAGGCAAGAAGCTGACACTGTAAAACTGGTTAGAGAGGGTTGTATAGCACTATGAAGCGGTATATAAGTGCTAAGTGCTTTTGCTATTCTCCCCCCTGGTCTGCCACCCCCCCCCCCCCGATTATGAAGCCATGGCTGGAATGGAGCAGACTTCAACCAGCAGGAGGTACCGTGGCAACATCCCTCTCAGGGTCTCTTTGGGGCCTAGGCTCTTCCTCCAAGCAGGCGAAGTTTTCCCACTCGAGTTGCGTTGGGCTTTAGTGAAAGCTTCCACACACACACACACACCATATGGCTTGCAAGGCAGTTAAGGGCCTGCTAACTATTCCCCGGAGCTCATAAGCACCTGGGGCTTTTGAACTCCCTTCTCCCCCCCTCTTTTCCTGAGTCTCCCTTTCTCATCCTTTTTTCCACCATCAATGTCCTTTAATGAAAAGAAAAGAAAAGGCTGAACAGAAGAAATCCTGAAAGTGCTGCAAAAACCCCAAACTATCTCTAAGTTCAAGTAATTACGGTGATTTTTCTAACTGCCGAATTCCCCCAATGGGGGAAAGAAAGGCAGCCTAGCTAGGAAAGGTGCAGCGATTGGATGACCCAGCGGCTGCTTTTATATTTTAAAGCAAAATGTTCCAATCAATTAGTTTGTGATCCGATGCATGTTGCCTCTCTGTGATCCCATTGCCACCAATGGGTAGGACCGTCTACAAAAAGCAGACGTGGCTCCTTTGACCCAAAGCTTTAAAAGCCATCTTTGCATCAGGGTAGTTTGTTGTGATTCGGGATGCTTTCAATCAAAGGGAAAAAGTATGGGGATTAAAATGACAAGAGAAAGAAGAACGCAAACTCTTGATTTAAAGTCGATTTTTTTCTTATATGCTCTTGAGTTAAATATACATGTTCAACTGTTCTATAACCAGTAAAATATATTCTATAACCAGTAAAATTCAGAAGGGCTTATGGGCAATATAAGAGCATAATTTAAATTCTGACAGATTACACCCCAAACATAGCTGTAATTTGGAGTTTCCTTGTGATGTGGCGCATGTAAATTAGTATATTTTGATGCTGGTAAATTGAGTGGTAAGTTTTGAAATGCAGAAGAACACTATGATGGTCCCCAAAGGCTAAGCCTCCAAGGAGAATGCAAAAATGCCAGCAGTTCACCACTAAGACAAGACTAATCAGAAGGACATATTATAATACCCAGTTAGCATCACTTGCCAGTCGCAGAAAAGGCAAAGGACAGTGGAGAGATAATGGACATTTTTCTCTGTTCAAAGCCAAAAGTAAAAAAAACAAAAAACCAGGATGTGAATATACTAAATAAAATGAGTAATCAAGGATCAATAACAGCGATCAGCACAGTATATAGACCAGGGGTGTCAAACTCAAAGTCCGAGGTCCGGATCCAGCCTGCGCGGTACTTAGATCTGGTCTGCAAGGTACCCTGGAAACATCGAAGGACTGGCCTGTGGTGTTTCTGCCAGGAAAAATGGGCTCCTGACCTCTGTTTTTGGCTGCCATGGCCTCCTGCAACCCTCTGCTAGTGAAAACGGAGCTCAGGAGGGCCCCATGCAGAGGGTTGCTGGAGGCTGTGGCAGCTGAAAATGGAGCTCGGGAGCCCGTTTTTGCTGGCAAAGCACTCAGGCCACCACAGGCTCCCCCAAAACAAGTGACGTTGAGCTGGTCATGCCCCGCCCCCTGATGCAGCCCACAATGAAATCGAGTTTGACACCCCTGATATAGATCATAAATCAATCTGAAACACTCCATTACCCATATTGCACTGTTCTGACTGTCTCTCTCTCCAAAAGTGACCCACTCCTGATGTGCAATGGGGAAGGATCTGTTGACTTGAGTATCCATCATTCTGTTGCAAAGGGTGCTGAGGCTGAAGTTGTATGAGGTACCATCAGAGTAAATCAGCAGTGGCTTTGAGCAAACCAAGGTTTATGTTCAAGCTTTTCCAAATCCACAAGTCCTTTGATTTTAAAGATTGTCAAGATATTGTTGAATCAATCCCCCATACGGAAAGGATAACTCATTTAGGACCACCAGATTTTTTACGGCTTGTAAGCTTGTGAACCTCCTTTTGCGATTCCTCTATCGTTTGCTGCAGTTGTTGTTTTTAAAACCAAGTGCATTCTATCAAATTATATCACTAAAGGGAATGTGATTTGCTAATCTACTTCTGTGAATGCAGCATGCAATTATTCCAAATCAATTCTGAAATTAGACATCCAGAACTGTGTACAAGTCAATGAACATTTTGCATTGACTTGGCAATGCTTGCAAGCATCGTAATCCATTTAATTTGAATGGAGTCCATCCAAATTAGTATGTCCTCCCTCCTCCCGCCCCAAACTATTTAAATAAATTCTAGGTTTCTAGGCAAACAGCAGAGAATCCAGTCTGACAACCAATTTCCCCTGTGGTACAGGATGTGTTGCAGGGAGCACATTTGAGTCACTTGTCGTTTTCCATGGGTATACCCATTTTGCTGTCTAGTGTGAATTCACTTCCTAGTTCTCCCCCATGCACTTCTGTTCATTGATCCATTGATCTCAATGGAGAAAACAGCAGTGAGGAAAGGAAATACTGATTCAGGCAGCAGTGCAAGGCTGCTCATTTAGTTTCTGAACCCGATCACTTATTACTAGAAATTAATCTCTTTGTAGCCTGTTTGTGTAAAGGTTGTGACACCCTATTTTCCATTTGAAGGAGCTCAGAGGCTTTCAAAATGTCACTGAACTACAACTCCTGGCAGCAATACCTGGGAGACCATAGACTTCCCACTTCTAAAAGTGACTAAACTAAAAGTAGCATTATCTAAAGTAATACAAATGAAGCTTATATTGGATCAGACTGTCTACTCTGAGGGGCGGGAGTTCTTTTTTTAAGGCCTTGAAGAACTTGTTTTTTTTTCCGCTGAGGCGTTGGGTCAGGTGGTCTTGTGAATCTGCCCATTTTTTTTTTGTTGTTGTTGTCGAATTGCTTCTGGCACAGTTGCTCTATGTCATTATATTTTGATAATTATTTTTATGGTGTGATTATTGTTTTAATTATATGCCATTCTGAGTTTTATGTGGAGAGGGTGGCTATCAACATGAATTAAATAAACAAACAACTGAATTCTGGGACTCCAAGGTGAACCCATCCCAGATCTGTGAAAAGAGAAAAAAAAATAAAAGGACAAGGCCCAGCATTGATCCTTCAAATCCAGACTGCAGTGAGTTACTTGAGAGTTGCTGGCAAATACCTAACTCCTCATTAAGATGGCAATTGATAGAAGAGGCCACAGATATTCCCTCCAAAATATCAAACTACCAGGAACCAAGCCCCTTTCTATCCTTAAGTTAGAGATCTTTGAAGATTCCCATTAATGACCCCAGAATAGAGAACGCCAAACAACAAGCAGAAAGGAATGAGAAGAATTTATTTCTGTCCCAAGAAGCTTTTGCTTACAGCTGAATCCCCATGTTCCCAATCCAGGTTGCTGTGGTTGAATGTGTCAGACAAGAATTAGTCACCTTTTGCTTACTGCCTCTGCAACCTAGAGTCCGAAATAACCAAGATTGTACCAGGGAAATAAAGTTGACTGCTTCTCTTTGGTTTGTTCTGATTGGGTAAATTTTTGGGTACTTTCTCTTCTCACCTTCAAAGACCAGTTTGAAATGTTGGTTATCAACAATGGATTCCTCTACTGAGAACCTAAATTTGCCTTTTTATTATATGAACTGCAACTGCTGAATGGACCACTCACCCACCCACCTGTTTTCAAAGAATTGCATAAAAAGCTTCTTGGCTGAGAAGCAAAAGGTCTTCAAGGAAAAAATCAAGAAAATCCAATTGCCTTTTGGAAAAGCACCTTTGGGACAAACCATGACCTGGATGGTTGAGAATCTCCCTAGACATAACTATAAAAAGTTATTCAGGTGAGGCCATGAGCAAGCAAGGGAGCACAGAAACATCTAAAGCAGGGATCTTCAAAACTTGACAGCTTTAAGACTTGTGGACTTCAACTCCCAGAATTCCTCCTCCAGTCATGTTAGTTCAGGAATTCTGGGGGTTGAAGCCCACAAATCTTAAACTTACCAAGCTTGAAGACCCTTGTTCTAAAGGATTTTCCTACCACAGTTCTTTTTTTTTCTTCCATTTTCTCTTAAAAAGGCAATTTGTAGAATATATAAAGTATGACTCTAAACTGCAATCCAATGTTTTTGGGAAGAATCCTGAGCGCTTATAGGAATCTTTGGGTTATTTTCTTGAGGTTAGTTAAAGTATGTTTAATCTCAGAACAGAATATCTGAAATTGGGAAACCTTCTCTCACTCCCCTACAGAAGCCTCCAAAGCTGTTTCTTTTCAAGCCTGGAATATATATTCAGGGGCTGGCACAAAGAAGAGGGTGTTAAACTATTCCCCAAAGCACCTGAGGGCAGGAGAGGAAGCAGTAGGTGGAAACTCATCAAGGAGAGAAGCAACTTAGAACTAAGGAGAAATTTCCCGGCAGGTAGAACAATTAAATCAGTGGAACAACTTGCCCTCTGCAAGTTGTGGGTGCTCCAACACTGGAAACTTTTAAGAAGATGCAGGATAACCATTTGTCTGAAGTGGTGTAGGGTTTCCTGCCTAGGCAGGGGGTTGGGCTAAAAGGCCTCCAAGGTCCCTTCCAACTCTGTTATTCTATTCTATATAATGCTGACAAAAGGAAAAAACCGGATATGATCATGGACCATAGGATTTGCTACTTCCCAAGTGCCCCCAGTTAACGGTGGAGCTGATGTAGAGTCATCCCACCCACCCCGCACTGCCAGTAGGGCAGAGAGACTGGAATGCTGGGAGTGGGTAGGGCTAGCAATGGTGCTGTTCCGTCCCTTTCATCCAGCAGCATGCTAACTATGTTGGCATTTCCAACAACAGATAGTTTTGCTCTGCCTGTGTTGCTGGTAATTGCAAGTAAGGGAGCCGGAGATTCGAGCCATTCCAAACTTAACTGAATCCAAGGACACACTCACAAGAATGGTTGGGTGACTCTTTTTCACAGATGCCAACATACATGTGCAAGTGCACGCTGTCTCCAATCGAAAAGCAAATTGAGCTCTTCCCCCAGTCCAAAGAAAGGGAATGGATATGCTATTTAATCCAGGGAGCTGTCATTGCAAATCTCTCAGGAACCCCAAGCCACGGGCAGGTTAATGAGAGCTGTGTGAACTAAGAGCCTCTCTTGAATCAGCTACCAAATTGCCTCGGAGACTTCAGGGAGACAGCGTCCTTTCCACTTCAGTTACGCAACCCCATAAACCCCAATTCCCCTGTGTTGCTTTGTGGGGTTGCCTGGGCATCACAGACTTGGCCTAGGAGGAGAGACAATACACTTGTTTCTACCTTGTGCTTTCCAATCCTGGCATGGGGACGGGGACACCTGTTGATCCCCTTCCCAGTTTCAAACGACAGTTGCTAACCATGGACATGTCAGAATGAAAGTTACACTTCAATCCTGGGTCAGAAACAGAGGTGGTATTCAGCAGGTTCTGACCAGTTTTGGAGAACCGATAATGGAAATTTTGAGTAGTTTGGAGAACCGGCAAATACCACCTCTGACTGATCCCACCCCTATCTATTCTCTGCCTCCCGAGTCCCAGCTGATTGTCTGGGTCTTCTTTTGTTGCCCTGCACAGGAGAACGGAGCTGGAAAGCAGGTTAGTGGGGTGGGGAGGGAATGGGGATTTTACAGTATCCTTCCCCTGCCATGCCCACCAAGCCACGCCCACAGAACTGGTAGTAAAAAAAATTGAATCCCACCACTGGTAAGAAATGATGGATTTATAGAGGGGATAGTCCCAAAGGTGTTTTTTTTCAAGAGGCACCTGGACTTTCTGGTTTTTCTTTGAAGATGTTTTGCTTCTCATCCAAGAAGCTTCTTCAGCTGCTGAAGAAACTTCTTGGATGAGAAGTGAAATGTCTTCAAAGAAAAACAAGAAAGTCCAGGTGCCTCTTGAAAAAAGCACCTTTGGGATAACCATGACCTGGATAACTGAGTATCTACATAGACATATAGAGGGAATAAATGCAACTAAATACAGGTAGTTCTCGATTTACAACAGTTCATTTAGTGACCATTTAAAGTTAAAACGGCACCGAAAAAAGTAACTTACGACCGTTTTTCACACTTACAACTGTTGCAGTATCCCCATGGTCATGTGATCAAAATTTGGATGCTTGGGAACTGACTCACATTTATGACCGTTATAGTGTTCCCAGGTCCTGTGGTCATTTTTTGCTGACAAGCAAAGTCAGTGGGAAAACCAAACTCACTTCACAACTGTGTTACCAATTTAACAACTGCAGTGATTCACTTAACAACTGTGGCAAGAACAGTTGTAAAATGGAGCAAAGTTCACTTAACAAATGTCTCAGTAAGAAAAAAATTGAACTCAATTGTGGTCATAAGTTGAGGACTACCTGTGTACAAGGTGGAGCTATCCTTAATCCCCACTCAGCCTTTCCTTTGTTAATGGCTCATACTCATGGATAGGTAAAGGTAAAGATTATATGTGCTACTCGTTTCTGGCTCTAGGGGGCGGTGGTGGTCATCTCTGTTACAAAGCCGAAGAGCCAGTGCTGTCTGAAGACGTCTCCATGGTCATGTGGCTGGCCTGACTAAACACCGAAGGCGCACCGAACGCTGCTAACTTCCCACCAAAGGGGTTCCTATTTTTCTACTTGCATTTTTACATGCTTCCGAACTGCTCGGTTGACAGAAGCTGGGACAAGTAACAGGAGCTCACTCTGTTACGTGGCACTAGGGATTCAAACCACCAAACTGCCAATCTTTCTGATCGACAAGGTCAGCATCTTAGCCACTGAGCCATGGATAGGCACATTCAAAACTCATAGATAGGCTCATTCAAAAGCTCCCCCATTGATTGGCATCTACTGCCTGTAGAGCACAGAATTCACACTGCAAAAAAGAAATTTCTGATTTCCCCTTCACCTTATTTCACCTCAAAACTTCACATCAACAAAATTCATGGATTGTTTTGGAATAATTTTAGGCTCTATTTTTTGCCCCATATTCCCCAAAGGGTCAAGATTTAGGTCAGCTGAATCACACGGAGAAACGTATAAATAAATAAAAAGACACCCTGGCTCCCGCAAATTATTATACAGTGCCTTCAGGGCTAAGCACTATTTTGCACAAATTATCTACAATTTTTTTTGTTCCATTTTGTGCTTTGTTATAAAAATGTGCTTCAGATGCTATCATAGGACATCAATTATCTATTATGGAAGAACTGGAGGAGCCGGGTTGCTTAAATCTTTCCTTCTTTTATCTACCCCCTCCAGTTGAATTCTCCCTGAAAAGAAGGAGAAAAACAGTCTCCTTCTGTTTTGTCACTTAAATCTCATTCAAGCTTGATTTAAACATCTGCAGGGAGCCTTTATTTTCTCATGTTCATCTCTGTGTGTGCAGTGGCTTCCTCGTTATGGATGTGTGAACACCAAAGCTGATCAGGGTGGCAACAGGGGCAAAAGTAGATCTTCTTGGCATCTCCCCATTCTCTGCTTGAGTGTTCCTTTAACCAGGTTAGGACAGGGCTTTAAAATGTCTGGAGGAGTGGCACAATTGGTGTCTACAAAGCTCAAACTGCCCAAGGAGCTGCTGATACAGTTCTACAGAGGAATTGTTGAGTCTATCATCTGCACCTCTATAACTGTCTGGTTTGGTTCTGCAATCCAACAGGACGGACACAGACTTCAGAGGATAATTAGGACTGCAGAAAAAACAATTACAACCCACCTGCCTTCCATTGAGGACCTGTATATTGCACACACATAGACACAACACAGACACACATAGACACACACACACATGAAGATAAAACAGATAACAAGATCTGGCAAGAAAGCTCAAACTGCCCAAGGAGCTGCTGACACAGTTCTACAGAGGAATTATTGAGTCTATCATCTGCACCTCTACAACTGTCTGGTTTGGTTCTGCAACCCAACAGGACAGACATTGACTTCAGAGTATAATTAGGACTGCAGAAAAAACAGTTACTACCCACCTGCCTTCCATCGAGGATCTGTATAGTGCATGAGTCAAAAAGAGGGCTGTGAAAATATTTACAGACCCCTCACATCCCAGACATAAACTGTTTCAACTCCTTCCCTCAAAATGACACTATAGAGTACTGCACACCAGAACAGCTAGACACAAGAAGTTTTTCCCCAAACACCATCACTCTGTTAAACAAATAATTCCCTCAGCACTGTCCAGCTATTTACAAAGTCTGCACTACTATTACTATTAATCTTCTCATCACTCCTTATCACCCACCCCCTCCCACTTGTGACTGTATGACTGTAACTTTGTCGCTTGTATCCTTACGATTTATATGGACTGTTTCCTAGTATGATTTGATTGCTTATTGTACCCTATGACTATCATTAAGTGTTGTACCTTAAGATTCTTGACTCTTGACAAATGTATCTTTTCTTTTATGTACACTGAGAGCATATGCACCGAGACAAATTCCTTCTGTGTCCAATCACTTTTGGCCAATAAAGAATTCTATTCTATTTTATTCTACAATGTCAACGATGATTCAAACTAGAGGGCCCTTACACCAAATAAAGAGAAACTTCCCCTCCTCAAAGAGGTATGTGGGTGTTGTCATTTAAAGCCCATACATGTGGAGCATGACAAAGTATGACATCTGTATAGGTAGTCTTCAACTTACAACAGTTCATTTTGTGACTGTTTAAAGTTACAACAGCACTAGAAAAAAGTGACTTAGGATCATTTTTCACACTTATGACCATTTCAGCATCCCCATAGTCTTATATTCGGATGCTTGACAGCTGGTTCATATTTATAACGGTTGCAATGTCCCTGGGTCATGTGATCCTCTTTTGCCACCTTCTGACAAGCAAAATCAACAAGGAAGCCAGATTCCCTTAACAACCATGTAACTAACATAACTACAGTGGTTCACTTAACAACGGTGGCAAGAAAAGTCATAAAATGGGGGCAAAACTCACTTAATGAATTTCTCACTTAGCAGCATAAATTTTGGGCTCAATTGTGGTTGTAAGTCGAGGACTACCTGTATCTCTCTTCTCTGAGAGCTTAAGGGAACCGTTCTGATACCATTTCTAGACATACTGTACTTCCTGGAGTTTGTTCAGCACCAAGAGCTGGATAGCTCCTAATGCTAACATGCTGCACAGAGTCATTTGAAGTGCAAAGGACTGAATTCAATTCCTAGCAGAGGGTCTGAGTATAATAGAAGAATGCCCGGCTGGGTAACAACTTCAATGGAATTTAAGGGATTTTAGAGTCGGTGTTCTTCTGCTTATAAGGGCTTTGTGTGGTCAGTAGGTCTTGTGATGGTGAGGGTCATGTCAGGTGAGGACCTTGTGATGGGTTAGGTGTGGGTCATATCAGGTGAAGGTCGTTGGGAGATGACTTGCTGGTTGGAGAGGGTTTGCATGGGTTTGTTGAAGGTCGATGCCCTCAGCTGATGCGACCTCCCCATCACAAGACCCATCACAAGAACCTCACCTGATGGGACCCACACCTGACCCATCACAAGGCCCTCACCTGATGTGAACCTCCCTGACATGGTCTCCCCATCACAAGAACTAGTGGCCACAGAAAGTCCTTATAAGCTGAAGAACACCTACATTCGGCTGAAGAATGAGCCTGGTAAGGAAATGTTCAGAAACCAACCCACAAACTCAGAGAATGAACTTCTACTCTCAACCTCCACCAAGCTATAGATATTTGCCACTATTACAAATGTTGAAATGTGCCAGAGGGCTCAAATGAGCGTATGTGTGCATTGATTAACCTGTACATGCCCACAGTATGGTGCAAAGCAAAATATTCAATTTGGATATAGGTCAGAAGGCAGAAGCGTCCAGTGCTAACCTTCTCTCGGTCGGTCTTTGAAAACTTGCAGATTTGCACACAAACCACCATACAGCAGAAAGCAGGTTTCAATGTGTTTAATATCAAACAACAAACTTTCCATCCAGCAAGAACGGCATACAAGCTGGTCTAGGTTAGCACTGGAAGCTTCTGCCTTCCAGTGGTATTCAAAGGTGTGGACACACCCATCTAAATGCTTCTATCTCCTGTACACACCCCTAATTATCCCCTTAATCACCCTTATCCCCATCATCTGAGTATACCTAATATGTCCACAGTTTCCTTCTCTGTATCCTATCCTTCGCCTATGACTCCTACCTCATCGCAAGTGAATTAGATAGTCAAACTCCCCCCCCCCACAGCCAACAACCGTGCAAGCCCGCTTCATTTTCCTCAGTTCAGCGCAATCACCAATCTAGCCTCCAATGCCAACAAGCCATCAACTCAGGAAATGGGTTTTCCAGATTTCCCCCTGTTACCCACGAGTGAAGATCCCCTCGAATGTCCTGCTCCTCTAACGCTGCATGCGATGTAGTTAAAACAATCCCGGAAGTAGATATCGGCAGGCTGCAGCGGCTCTTGCAAACATGCTGATAGGCTCAGTTTATCCACCATCCCTAACGGGCCCGACAATAGGCTGGTGGAGACATCAGGCCTCCTGTAGTGTATTCCTGGATTGGATATTGAGATAGAATTGATGACTGACTGACTGGCCCCGCCTCCATCTATTCTCTGCCTCCTGAGTCCCAGCTGATCGTCCGGGTCTTCTTTTGTTGCCCTGCACAGGAGAACGGAGCTGGAAAGCAGGTTAGTGGGGTAGGGAGAGAATGGGGATTTTGCAGTATATCCTTCCCCTGCCATGCCCATCAAGCTATGCCCACCAAGCCACGCCCACAGAACCGGTAGTAAAAAATTTTAAACCCCACTACTGGTTGGAGGCAAGAAGCTGACACTGTAAAACTGGTTAGAGAGGGTTGTATAGCACTATGAAGCGGTATATAAGTGCTAAGTGCTTTTGCTATTCTCCCCCCTGGCCTGCCACCCCCCCCCCGATTATGAAGCCATGGCTGGAATGGAGCAGACTTCAACCAGCAGGAGGAACCGTGGCAACATCCCTCTCAGGGTCTCTTTGGGGCCTAGGCTCTTCCTCCAAGCAGGCGAAGTTTTCCCACTCGAGTTGCGTTGGGCTTTAGTGAAAGCTTCCACACACACACACACCGTATGGCTTGCAAGGCAGTTAAGGGCCTGCTAACTATTCCCCGGAGCTCATAAGCACCTGGGGCTTTTGAACTCCCTTCTCCCCCCCTCTTTTCCTGAGTCTCCCTTTCTCATCCTTTTTTCCACCATCAATGTCCTTTAATGAAAAGAAAAGAAAAGGCTGAACAGAAGAAATCCTGAAAGTGCTGCAAAAACCCCAAACCATCTCTAAGTTCAAGTAATTATGGTGATTTTTCTAACCGCCGAATTCCCCCAATGGGGGAAAGAAAGGCAGCCTAGCTAGGAAAGGTCGACATCACTCACGTTGTGGTGCCTCTGGTGGCCTGGGTTTTTGGCTGCGGAGGCCTCCTGCAGCCCTCTGCCAGCGAAAACAGAGCTTGGAGGGCCACATGCCAGAGGTGGTATTCAGCAGGTTCTGACCGGTTCTGGAGAACCGGTAGTGGAAATTTTTAGTAGTTTGGAGAACTGGCAAATACCACCTCTGATTGTCCCCACCCCCATCTATTCTTTGCCTCCCGAGTCCCAGCTAATCAGCGGGGTCTTCTTTTGTTGCCCTGCACAGGAGCTGGAAAGCAGATTAATGAGGTGGAGAGGGAATGGACATTTTGCAGTAACCTTCCCCTGTTATGCCCACCAAGCCACACTGACCATGCCACGCCCTCAGAACCGGAAGTAAAAAAATTTGAATCACACCACTGCCACACTCTCTGTTTTCGCTGGCAAAGGCACCATGGACTGGTCCTTCACTTTTTCCAGGGCGGCCCCACAGACCAGAAAAAAGTAGCCCATGGGCCGGATTTGGCCTGCAGGCCTTGATTTGATATCCCTGTTCTAGACCAAACCTATCACCTTCTGCTTACCTGCCGTGTCTAGGTGATGATATGATAGAATGGCAGACCAGGCTTTGACAAACTGACTAGGCCATGTTAATTCAGGCATCCTGTCATGTTGGTTAGGATGGAGGAATCAATTCGTTTCAAACAGCACAAAGCACTTAGAAACGGTGGAAACATTGAAGTACAAATTTCATCAAAATATGGCAGCCAGCACTGCCTAACACAATTCTGGGAATTATCGTGAAAAGCTATTTCAACATCATATTCCTTAGGGGAAATTTAGTTCTTTAAGGAGCAGGAAGAGAACCATGATTATCCTACTGCTACCTGAAACAAACACTTGTTCTCCAGGCGGGGTCTCTAAGCCTAGAGGAGCCCTTGATATTCCAAGAATGAGACTTTTGTATTAATTAGATATTGGAAGATGAGATCTGAAGAGTAAGGTTTCTACTTTTTAAAAGAGAGAGATGGAGGGGGAAAACTCTCTGCTGGAGAAGCAACAGAGCATGTGAAACCCAATTAAGATGGACCAAACTTAATGAATCGACAGCCAAACTATAACATATCTGCTTTCCTCTATACCAGACTTCCACAGACAAAATCCTTCCTTTGCCTGCTTCTTTTTTCTGGCACGGTTTTTCCAGGCTCCTGTGATGAATTATTGAAGCTGCAAAGAACAGGCAGTGACAGGGCAGCATTAAGCACCTACCCACATGTCATGCCGAAGAGTGTACAGATCAATTCTTAAAGATGAAGCACAGTTAAAAGGGAGGCATAGCTATGCAGAGAATAATGCAGCAGGCAGCGAGAAGATGCTTTCTGCAGAAGGAAGGGCAAAGTTCTGTATATGATGCGGAAAGGAATGGGAACAAATTGGGCTTCATTGGAAATCTGCTTTAAGTTCCCTAGCCTTTTCTATCCGCATGTTTGGTTATAACAGACTTAAACTCACACCAGGTAAAATGGAGATTCTATGGTTGGTGATATTCATTGAGGTATGGCGATATTCACCTGATTTTGTACAGTAGCTCTGAAAAGTTCAGACTGGCATCTTGGAAGGGAGAAACTATAAGATAGATACCTTCAAGTGCACACGGAATGTGTGGTGCTTAAGTAAGTACACCACTTCTGACTTCTTCTGAGAAAGGATAATCCAGAAGTGGAGATCCACACATACTACTTAGCTTGCTTAATGTGCTGTGATAAGAGAAAGAATTGGCCAATAGAACCAATCTTAAACTACATACAAAAACAGGAAATAAAGTGGTTTGTTCACCTGGCGAGGATGTCGTGGGATTCCATGCCATAAAAAGCATATACAAAAAAATGGAGAAGATCAAAGAACACGAGGAAGACCCAGAAGAAGATGGAGACAATATCAAAGACACATTACAACACTATTGTTGAAGCTGCCAGAAGACCAAGGGGGGGGGGGAGAAGGAGGAGGAGGAGGAGGAGGAGAGAAGAAGAAGAAGAAGAAGAAGAAGAAGAAGAAGAAGAAGAAGAAGAAGAAGAAGAAGAAAGAAAGAAAGAAAGAAAGAAAGAAAGAAAGAAAGAAAGAAAGAAAGAAAGAAAGAAAGAAAGAAAGAAAGAAAAAGCTGTGATTGGGGGTGCTCTTGAAAATATTTCAAAATCTAGCAAACCTAATAGAATAGATGCTTTCATCATGCCAAGATCAACCCCTGCATTTTCAGGAATTTGCAGTCTGTTAGTTACCCAGTTACCCAATCTCCAACATCATGTTAAATTTTCATAGATCTCATTTTGTTTAGCCTTCCTAAAATATTTGGCTAGCTGAGGCTCAACAATAAGGAATCTCGCCTATCCAAGTAATGGGAGGTAGTACAGAAAGCATTCATCTTCTTTTGGCACTGGTGCCAAATAGGCACCATCTCATGACTAGACATAAAAATGTTCTGGAACATATTGCAAAATCACCAGCTGGCTTCTCTGTCATTTGAAGCCTGAGCCCCACCCCCACTTAATTTTGTCTTGTAGTAAGACTGACCCTGGTTTTAAAAAAAAAATGCATGTTTACCTAAAATTATGGACTAAGAATAGCTGGCTTCTGCGAGCTGCATAAATTAGCTATATTTACATTCATTTACATCCATGACTTACAACCATTTATTTAGTGATTGTTCAAAGTTACAATTGCACTGGAAAAAAGTGATTAAGACTGGTTCTTACGCTTGTAACTATCACAGCATCCCCATGGTCACATGACAACATTTGGGTGCTTGGCAACAGGCATGTATTTACAGTGGTTGCGGCATCCTGGGGTCATGTGAGTGCCATTTGCAATCTTCCTAGCTGGCTTCCAACAAGCAAAGTCAATGGGGAAAGCTGGATTCTTAACGTCTGTGTGATTGACTGAACAACTGCAGTGATTTACTTAATAATCATGGCAGGAAAAGTAATAAAATCGGGTATGACTGTCTTACATACCAATGGAAATTCTGGTTCCAGTTGTGGTTATAAGTCAAGAATGACCTGTACTTCATAAACTTGAGCTGTTAATAATAAAAAACAAAATACTGGAAAATGTATTTATTTGTTAGATGTTTACTCCACTTTTATTACGTTATATATAATTCAATGAAGCAAACATATATAATACATTCTTCCTCCTCCTATTTTACCCACAACAACAACGCTATTGAGGTGAGTTGGGATAAGAATCACTCAAAGGCACCCAACCTATTGTGGTGTCTAAGGTGGGATACAACTTACAGTCTCCTGGTTTCTAGACCAGCATCTTAACCATTACACCAAACTGGCTCTTTTTATCCTAGTTAACTCCCTCTTTGGTTTTTGTGATTTCATCATGTCCATAGTTTTTCAGATATATCTTTATAACCTTCCAAATTAGATTTTTAGAAAGTTAAAGGAGCGGAAGCAAAGTAATTAATGCATGTCACGTGAATAGAATAGCAATATAAATAAACCACCAGAAAGAGGGGTTGAACATACACTGCAGAAATCAAATTCTGAACCAATTCAGGGTTTCATAAAATTTGTGCGTTTGAATTAATTTAACGCCCATCAACTTCCACTCTCGTTAATGATATGATCAAATCAGACTACAGATGGATGCAAAGGATCACACCTAAAAGAACAGCTAGCAAATTGACCTTTTGTTGTACCCGATAGACATTTGAGAGCTCCTGATCTCTCTAGATAATTTAACATAATTGGGAAAATAATTGCTTTTATTGGGCCATAAGATATAAAGCTCAATTAGGCCTCTTTCTCGATTGCTCCAAGACATCCCAGCCATCCTCACCCCTCTCTCCTCTCTCCATTTCTGTCTCATCTCTTTAATGCACAGTGTGTGAGCTTCTGTGTTCTGTATTATTTGATGCACATTATTGATGCTAAAAGATATTAACAGCTAATGGAAACTGATGTCTGACATCAAAGCAAAAGGAAAAAAAAATCTTTTCTGCTGTTTAGCACAATGCAGGCCATTCAATGCAATATTCAATCGCAAGTCATGGTTGGCTTGACATTTTAAAGCGCGCGGGGGTGGGGGGGGAAGAATCTCCAAATCCTAAGAGGGAAATAAGTCTTGATCTCCAGCAGGCCTCTGCCAAGGCATCAGATTAAAAATCTTCCTACAAAAAACTTATAAAACTAGCCACATCTCATGTAAATCAAATGAGGATTTTTTTCCTCTTCTCACAAGCTCTCCAGGGGGCAATTTTGCCCTTGTTCATCCAAACGCCTCCCAACGTTCCCTGTACTGGACAGCAGACCACCTAACTTGTGGTCTCAACATCAGTTCTTATAGACCAAAGTACAACTGCTGGGTTTGTCTGAAAGACTGAAGCAAATGTACCTGCAGAGGAACCCTAAGTAAGAGGGCCCTGAGTTTTCCTTGCGTCCCTATGGCAAATGTGCAGTTTAGATGGATTGGTAGAAATTCTTCTGAAATCTCATATTTTTGCATTTGGAGGCTCAGATCTACCAATGATTAAAAAAAAAGTTCTGGAACCACAAAGAGCCAGCAGTGTACAGCACCAAAAATAGGCTGAGTAACAGAGATAGAAGGGAACTTGAAGCTCTTACAATCCAACCTCCTGCTCAAGCATGGGACCTTATACCATGCTGGACAAATGGTTGTTCAGTGTTCACCCACAACTTCTGAAGGCATGTCATTCCACTGATCAATTATTCTAACTGTCAGATTGGTCATACCTTCAAAGAAAGATATCAGAATGTTTTTCAAAGAAAAATGTCTTTCAAAGAAAGATATCAGAGAACTTCTTCCTCTTCTTCTTCTTCTTCTTCTTCTTTTTTTTTTTTTAAAAAAAAATCAGATCTCAGTATCCAGATCAGTGGGCTGTCTTGCAAACGACATGGATGCAGTATGGACATGTGTTTTGGTTCACTCAAAGTCCAATGTATTTTGAAAGTGATTTGAGAGCATGATTTTGAATTGTCTGGATGATGGACTGGTGGCTCACAATGTGTTCCGTCTCAGAAAGACTAGTCAAATGTGTTTTGCTAAAACACAGTGTGCTTGACCAGGATGACTTCAATTCAAATCCTGTAAATTGAAGATGAAGGCCCTGAATTAGACCTTAGAGAAACACTTCACTGAAAAAGTAAAGATTGATAATCAGATTTCTAGATGAAGAATACCTGAGTCCGTTTTCACTGACAGGGCAATTGGGCCACCACAGTTGCCCCAACACAAGTGATGTTGAGCTGGCCACGGCCAACCTGGCCACCCGAGGTCAAACACCTCCCAAATTGAGTTTGACACCCCTGCTCTAGAAGATAGTATAATTATATACTGTAATTTACACTATTTAAAGAATTCGTCATTATCATACAAACACATATGAAACACGAAACTTAAAAAAAAAAGTCAGAGACATCAGATCATATAGACAGCTGACATCTCTGCCTGGGGCTATACCAAAAGATATAATTATTTTATGGTATTACGATGATAGAAGCATATAGGATTTAAGGTGCAAATCCTCAGGCAATCATATAATTTTTACAAATGCCCTAAAGCTTTTTCCTAATCACAGCTCACTTTTGTTTATTCCAACTCTAGTGTAAAACCCTCAGATCTTCTAGATTTGCTGAGATAGATAGATCCAAGCCAAAATTGACATAGATTTTCATGGCTTGTATATGTACACACACACACACATGTCTGTACCAACCCTCCCTTTTATTATAGTTGTAGATATATGGATTTAGGCCTAAATCCCTGAGTTATACCTCTTTATATTAGATCTGCATAATCACCTGAGTGGAATGGTCTATAGTTTGATTTAGCAGATAAAGTTTCTAGCTCTGTTTGCTGAAAAAGCTTTAGAATGCTGGAGATTTCTGCCAATCTTAATAGGTCTATCATCAAAGTTGGTTGAAGATTAGAGTGACAGCCAGGTAATGTAGTTTCAAAAATGATTCAGAAGAATTTCTTTAGACCTTACATACGCATCAGTGTATCTGTTATTCATTAAAGCTGTTAAGTTCTGCGCATGGGGGCAAGGATTGGAGATGAGACGATGAACAGTGAACTTCAACTCTTTATTTAACATTGTGGAACAGAGCAAAAACTACGGCAGCAACAGCCCTTTTTATAGGCAAGCTGCTGATCAAATAACCAATAAGAAACGGGAAGCGTTAGCTCTCTTAACCAATGAGAGAGGCCCGCTAATAGCCAATCAGATTCTCCTGAACAGACCAATCAGATGTCGCTATTATCAGCCAATCAGAAGTGCAGGGTCAGAACCCTGCACTTTTCTAAAGGTTTTAATAATCTTTATTTAAGCACTTTTATTCATTCACTTTTTATTAATTCACAACAAAAGCAGCTGGACATTCCACCCCCCCCCCCCAATAATTGTATTAAAGTATAAACGTAGAAATACAAGAAAATGTAACAAAATATATTTAAAGAAAAAAGTGGGAAGAAATAGAAAATTGTGGGGGGGAAAACACATAAGAAAGAAAAGATATATAAACTCTTATCTCTGTCCTCCACACAAGTATAAACAATTTGGCTAACTTAACATTTTCTTTAGAACTTCATTTTTTTAAAAAAATCTTCTTCCCATATTTGATCCAATTATTGATAATCAAACATTCAATACTAAACAGCTAAAATCTATTATGACCTACAAGAGATATTACATATATATTTTAATCAAAAACCAATCGATTAAAAAAATAATTTTACAATTCAAATTTATCCTTTTCTCTAAGTAATAAAACAGAAGCTCTCCCCACTTATAAATGAATCTGTAAAGTCATGTCATACATTATTTGTTAAGTTCTGCGCATGGGCGCAAGAAGTGGAGACAAGACGATGAACAGTGAACTTCAACTCTTTATTTTACATTGTGGAACAGAGCAAAAACTACAGCAGCAATAGCCCTTTTTATAGGCAAGCTGCCGAGCAAACAACCAATAAGAAACGGGAAGTGAAAGAATGAAAGAGGCCCACTAATAGCCAATCAGATTCTCCTGAACGGACCAATCAGATGTCGCTATTATCAGCCAATCAGAAGTGCAGGGCCAGAACCCTGCAGTTTTCTAAAGGTTTTAATAATCTTTATTTAAGCACTTTTATTAATTCACAACACCCCTTCCCCCCGGGTTCCATTTAAGAGGTGTGATGATGTAATCTTTGAGGTAGGCAGGTTGTTTAGATTGTCTGTTAGATTTTCGCTGTCCCCCCAGTACTTGTTTATAATCTTGTTTGGGCGGGACATTTTCTGGTAAGTAGGATGCCTCCGGTCCTTCATTTAAAAACTCGGTGCCGCTAATGTCCTCGTTGTCCTCTAGCCTTTGTGGCCTTGCCTCTGACGAGGTGTCTCTTTGAGGCAAGTCCACCACCCTCTCTGGTCCTTCTCTATGCACCAAGTCCGAATGCTCACTTCTTCCACTCGTGCTTTCTGCCGTTTCGAACTCGGTCTCCTCGGCATCTCCTACCCCCTCAGTTTGGAAGTTACCAGAGTCACAGAAATGAGGTTGCAGCCTTGAATGCAGCTGATCAATATGGCGCTTCCATATTCTTCTGTCGCGACTTTTTACTCGGTATGACCTGGGTCCTGTGACTTGGATTACAGTTGCGTCGACCCACAAAGGATCGCCAGAAAGTTTCTAGCGAAGACTAAGTCGCCTATCTGGAATTCGCGGCATTTTCCACTGGATCCGTGTGGTTTTTCTGGTTCGTACGATGGGTGTAGTTGGTCAAGGTGGGAGAGGAGTTTTCATCCCATTAACAATTCGGCCGGAGTCTTGTTGGTGACACTGTGCAGAGTGATGTGTTGAAGAAAGAGTATCCGGTTAACCTTATCCTCGATATCACCATAGTCCATTTTATGTAGGGTCTTTTTGACGAATTGTACCATGCGCTCGGCTCTTCCATTGGTCGCAGGATGCGCCGGCAAAGTTAGCACATGGCGAATACCATGGTCCGCCAAATACTGTTCAAAAGAAAGCGCGGTAAACTGGGGGCCGTTGTCGGATACTAGAACGTCTGGCAGTCCATGGGTTGCGAATAATCTGTCCAATTTCCTGATGACGGATTTGGCTGTGGTACTTTTCATTTCATGGATTTCAAGCCAGTTTGAGTAGGCATCCACCGTTACTAGGAATGTGTGTCCTTTAGTAGGTCCGGCAAAGTCAATGTGAATACGGGACCATGGTCCCCTGGGTGTTTCCCACTCTGTTGGGGTTGCTTTCGATGGGGCATTGCTAACTTCCTGGCATTTGGAACAAGTCTTTACCCAGGCCTCGATTTGCTTGTTGATACCCAGCCACCACGCGTAGCTTCGTGCGAGCGCCTTCATATAGCAACAACAACAAAGCAAAATAGAAAGGTTCTCCCAAGGTCCTTTTTTAAAATGACAGATGAATTAACTTTAAAAGATATTTGGAGAGAAAGAAACGTTAAAGCTAAACAATATACTTTTTATTCAAATAGACATTTATCACCGTCTGTCAATTCTTGAAAGGACTGAAGTTGTCAGGGATTTGATCCAATGGCCATCCTCGCTCGACCCAGTTAAGAACTCGCACCAAAATGGGATCGCGTTTGGTTTCGATCGCGATATCTTGAGCTGTCAGTGGTGGTGATTGAAGTGTCTCAATCTGGAGCGTCGCGACGGTTGGAGCTGGGTCGTCAATGGTTTCCTGAAGTGGTGCACGGCTTAGTGCGTCAGCTTGGGGGATGGCTTTCCCCGGGCGGTGTTGCAGCTTATAATTATATGCAGCCAAAAATTCCGACCAGCGAGTCATTCTGGAAGATAATATATAAGGGGTTGGCTTGTCCCCTGCTATAATCCCCAGCAAAGGTTTGTGGTCGGTAACTATGGTAAAAACTCGCCCATAAATATATTCATGAAATCGTTTAACAGCGGAAACGACAGCAAGAGCCTCTTTATTGATTTGACTATAGTTACGTTCAGCTTTTGATAGCTTTTTTGAAAAGTAGGCAAAAGGGGCTTCACTACCGTTTGTTAACAAATAGCTCAAAATGGCACCCACTCCAAATGGTGATGCATCACATGTAATCGTTGAAGGCAAAGTCTCATTATACTGCATCAAAACAGCGTCTGAAGTCGATAAGTTCTTTACTTGTCGGAACGCGTGCTCCTCTTGGTGTCCCCAGGCCTTTTTGTCCAACAGACGATGTAGGGGCTCGGCTACGGTCACTTTGTGGGGCAGGAACACGTTGTAAAAATTGATAAGGCCCAGGAAAACTTGGAGATCAGTCATATTTCTGGGCCTTGGGGCATTTTTGATTGCCCTTAGCTTGCTATCGGTGGGGTGAATGCCTTGTTTATTGATTAAGTATCCCAAAAAGTCTACTTTATCCGTACTCAGTTGACACTTATTTTTTTTTACTTTAAGGCCAGAGTCTTTAAATTTCTGGAGAACTAACCTCAGGCGCTCCCTTAGTATTTCTCTAGTCAGAGCAGCAATAAAAACGTCATCAAAATAAGGTACAACCCCTTTTATACCCTGTAGTAGTCTCTCCATCAAGCTCTGAAAAATTCCTGGGGCCACGCTAACTCCGAATTGGAGTCAGTTGCACTTAAATGCACCTTGGTGCGTAACAATCATTTGTGCCTCTGCCGTTTTTTTATCTACAGGCAGTTGTTGGTATGCCTATGCTAAATCCAATTTAGCAAAGACTTTTCCGCCCCCCAGGGAATGGAGAAGGTGTTGTATCACCGGTACCGGGTAAGCGTTCTGCTGAAGGGCGTGATTCAGGGTGGCTCGGTAGTCCCCACAAATTCTTAACGATCCATCCGGCTTGATGGGTGTTACGATTGGGGTTTCCCAAGGAGCATGGTAGGTTGGTTCTAACACACCCTGGGTTATTAATTTATCAAGCTGCTCGTCAATCTTTGGTTTAAGGGCAAATGGAACTCGACGAGGCTTAAGGCGGATGGGAGCTACTTCGGGGTTAAGGTTAAATGATATCGGGGTCCCCTTGTACTCACCTAATTTATCTGTAAAGACGTCCTGGAACTCCCGGACGATGGCCTCTTCCCAGTCGTCGCTGTTGGTTCAGTGAATGCCAGCTACTTCAATTCCAGGTGGGGCGAACCATTGGAGGCCTAACAAATTAGGCCGATCCCTGTCGACTACGGTTAGTGGTAGGGATACAGTACGATTTTTAAATGAGACACAGACTTTGCTGGATCCAACGACTGGAATTCGATTTCCCTGATAGTCCTTAAGTATGATTCTTTGGAATCTGAGGTCTTGTTGCCGGACGGTGGGGATTAATTGTTTAAGGGTCTTCCAGGAAACCATCGAGAGGGACGATCCTGAATCGACTTCCATCATGCAGGGCTGGTTTTCGATGGCGACCTTCACCTGGATTTTCTTGGCGTCTAATGATGAGGCGTGACCAATCGTAATGGTTTGGTGTGCCTCTTCTCGTTTCGTTGACTGGGCTGGTGGTTTGTTTCTGTAGGAGTGGTTGTTCCATTGGTGGGTTAAGTATTCCCGATTCACAGGACAACTTCCTGTGGGCTGGCGGTAGTTGGTCCCCCTCTGAGGTGGGTTGGATCCTTGCTTGCTTCTACAGACTCTTTCGATGTGACCTCTTTTCCTGCACACATGGCAGAGTGCGTTGAGGAATTTGCAGTCTGATCGTGGGTGGTTTGCCCCACAACCAGCGCATTGGTACTGCACTCTCTGCTTACGTTGATGGCGTTGGTCTCGTTCAGACTGGAGCCGGTTGACCTCTTCTTCATCACTTTCTGATGATGATTCGAGGTCCTCGTGGTGGGCTGTCGTTGCTTGTCCTTCCAGGTGAGGTGAGATTTCACCGGCGAGTTGGTGGAGCGGGGCGTGGGTGCGGGGTATTCAGGCAGCCGACTTCCTGGTTGCTTCTGCTGCAGTAGCGTCAGCGATGGCATCTGTAAGGCTAATGTCGCTTTTCGTCATCAGCTTACTTTGTGTCACTGTTGCATCTATTCCCAGAACTATTCGGTCTCTCAGGGCCTCTTCGAGGTCGGCAAACCCTCAGAGGCCTCCCAAATTCCGGAGATCCGCAATGAAATCTGTAACGCTTTCTCCCTTCCGTTGGTCTCTCTGATAACATTCATGCCTTCGAACAAGCGTTGGTACAGTTGGTGCGGAGTGGGCCCGTAGAAGGGGCTCGAGGACGTCCCAGTCCATGGACTTCACCTCAGCCAGTTTGGCTAGTGCCTTGGCCATCTTAAACATGGTCAGCCCACAGTGAGTTAGGAATACAGCTCTCTTCTTTCCGGTAATTGTTCAAGTTGGTCTCCAGAAACATCTGGAATCGGTCCATACATGAGTCCCAGTCTTCTTGTGCCAGGTCGAATGGAGCGGGTCGTATGAGGCTGCTAGACATGGTTCAGCCGTTGGTGCGTCTTCAGCCATGTGCTCTGTTTAGCGCTTTGTAGTGCTCAGTCAGCTCTGACGTCTCCAAATCCCATCTTCGTCACCAGTGTTAAGTTCTGCGCATGGGCGCAAGAAGTGGAGATGAGACGATGAACAGTGAACTTCAACACTTTATTTAACATTGTGGAACAGAGCAAAAACTACGGCAGCAATAGCCCTTTTTATCGGCAAGCTGCCGATCAAACAACCAATAAGAAACAGGAAGCGTTAGCTCCCTTAACCAATGAAAGAGGCCCGCTAATAGCCAATCAGATTCTCCTGAACGGACCAATCAGATGTCACTATTATTGGCCAATCAGAAGTGCAGGGCCAGAATCCTGCACTTTTCTAAAGGTTTTAATAATCTTTATTTAAGCACTTTTATTAATTCACAACATTATTTATTTATTTTTTCATTTAAAAACACTTGGTATTGTGCCACAAGTTGATTTCTTATCACCTTCTGTTGTCTCTTTTCAGGAATAAGTTGAGAAATTTCTCTTTGTCTCTTCTCAGCAGAAGATTCTACACTTGATTCTACACTTTTCTTAAATTCAAAGTATGAAGACTTTCCAAGTCATTGTTCTGATTTGTATGTTCCCTTTGATTATTAAGACATCAACTGATTTTGTTTGCAAATCCATTTTGGCATTGTTTTCCATATCACATTTATCTTCTGCTATTTTAAAATCTATTTTCAGATCTGCACCTTGTTTTTGAACTCTAAATCCATCTTCAAATCACTCTCAGTCTGTTTTATTCTATAAAATCTATTGTTCTTCTATATTCTCTGCTATAGTATCACCCAGTCTTGTCAGTTCTCAGTAAATTGTTCCCAGATAATCTTTATTCTTCTGTAGTCAAATAGTGTTGTCCCTTTGTATTGAAGAATCTGTTTTCCTTTAAGAGTAATTTTTTATGCTTTCCTTCAAGTCCCTTGTTATAATCTGTTTATTTTCCCAACCAACAAAAGTTTCCCACAGGAACATTTCTTTTAGTTCTTCATATGCTGTTGTATAAATTTTTAAGCACCCCACAGAAAACATTCTTTCAAGCTATCCAGTCCCTTGATTTTCCAAAAATCAACATTTTAGTTCCATTTGCTGTTTCCAAAAATTAAAGCTTCTCTTGATAAACTTATTCAGAATTTCTTTCGTCCAGGGTGGAAGGAAAATCCTCTGGTGTAGTACAACTTGTCTTTAGGAAATTTCTTAATTCCAAAAGAAATCAGTAATAAGCAGCTTCCTAAAGTAATGCCTATCCAAACTCAGCATCTTTCAAAGAGAAACCAAGTTCACCTAAAGCAGCTTGATTTTTTTTCAGGCTTTTGCACCTGTTTTGGGAAAAAGTTGCTGCTGCTTTAAGAAGTGCCTTAAATCAGTGGCCCCAAACCTTTTTTGAACCAGGGACCGGTTTCACGATTATTTATTCTTCCACGGACTGGTACCTGAGTAATGCGAGACTCCATTGCCATCGGGATGGCTCTTCGTTCGAAGCCGCCCTCCCTCTTCGATGAAACTAAGGCGCGAGTACCCAAACACCGCTTTCCAACCAAAAACCCAGAAGCGCCGTTGAAACAAGATGGCGGTGCCCAAGCTTTGCGGCCCAGTAAAAAATAATCCACGGCCCGGTACCGGTCCGGGGACCGGTGGTTGGGGACCCCTGCCTTAAATGGCTTTCTTAAAGCACAGGTATCTTCGCACCCCGCCACCCACAGGCCTATGAGGAAGTCTGAAAAAAGTCATATAACTTTAAAGAATAGGACGGCACTTCCAAATCATTTCTGAAGCATACTCAGTCCAGAAAAAGAGAGATGGACTGTTTTTGCTCCCAGGAGGCTTCCCTGAGGCCCAGGAGGCAAAAAACGGAGCACCGCCCCCCATGTGCAACACACCTCCACGCGTCCCTTTTTGCCTTCTGGGCCTCAGGGAAGCCTCCTGGGCAAAGCAGTAAGACAGTGAGGGGATCCTGTTGCAGCTGATCGTTGGAGGAAAAAAAGAAGAAATACCATAAGGAGTGACTGGGTGGGGTGGGCAGGGGAGAATGCAATCAGCTATGTTGCGCATGCATGAGATGTTGCGCATGTGTGATAAGGACTGACTGGGAGGGGAGGGGAGGGCAGAGAGGGGTGAGGCCAGTCAGAGGCACAATTTGCCGGTTCTCTGAACTGTGCATAATCATAACAAAACCGGTAGAATCCTTCCCCTGCGTGCAACCTGAATTATATTTGTCCCATAAAATTCTCCCTGTGTTGGCTATTCTTGGGGAGAAATCCAATAAATGAAAGTTAGACAAAGCGACTGCACAAACTTTGGATTTTCATGCCACCTTTCGGAAGGGATACAGCAGTGATGGTATGCTCCCGGTTTGGCCCAATTCAGCTGAACTGATAGTAAATATCACTACCAGTTTGGCCCAACTGGTAGTAGAAAAAACACCTCCGATCAGCTGAGAGGAGGAAAAACCGCCTCCGACAATCAGCTGAAATAAAAGACCGCAAGCTCCTAATTTTTCGTTTCTTCATCCTCTCAGCTGATTGGCTTGTTAGGGGAATGCATGTTAGCGGCATTACGGCATGCGTGAACACGTACCGAACCGATAGCAACTAAGGTAGGATCCCACTACTAGAATACAGTGTCAGTCTTACCAGGTAGATCAGATGGGAAACCCAACCAGATAACCTAATTCATCATTATGGTAAATATATATATTAACAGAATCTTGCAAGTTTGAAAGCACAATTTTCCTTTATAGCCCAAAGAAACAATTCAGATTGCAAGCAGCTGGGTATCTGGAAGGATTCTGCAGTGTGAATGAATGAATGATTGAATGAATGAAAGAAAGAAATTATATGAGTGAATGAAATTATATGAGTGAATGAAAATATTTGAAGAAATGAATCTGCAGTTAGATTCGTATGATGTTTCTCCTTGCAGGGATTTCAAACTGGTGGCCCACGGGCCGGATGCATCACATGCAGGCCATGTGCATCCCAGCTCCATGAATGGGGAAAATGTCATGAAACATGTAATGGCAACATGATTCGGTGAGTTTGACACCCATGTAACAACATCAGACACAGCATTGCCTCCCTAGTGGACATTAATGGAGAGCCAGACATGAAGTCTACTGTATGTTCTGTTCCTGCCTCAAACGGAGGATGCCTCATTAGCTTTGAATGGTGGCAAAGCAGAACTGATGCCTACCAATCTTGCCACTTCTAAATGCCTTCAGAAATGTTCAGGATCCTCTACATGGACAGGCTTTCAATCAAGAGAAGCTTTAGCCTGTCCATTTGTATTAACTCAGCAAAGCAGACTGCAGGCATAGAAAGAAGAAGAAGGAAAATCCATTCATGGTCTGCTTTAAGGACTTCTACTTAGTGGATCCTACCCTCAGTTCACAGATTGAGCCCTTCTACTCTGGTGACTTTTTTTTCCCACCAGATTCTTTCGAAAAGCTATATTCTTCCTTCAAGTTTACAGATTCCTAGATCTGCTATATTCTTCATTTATGGATCTCAGAAGATAGCATTTGCTCTTTTTACCAGATAGACATGATGAATTTCTCTCCTGACAAAGGTATCAGAGGGAAATCACCCCTGCTTTTCAGTGATGGACAGTGTTAATTTGTCCTCACACAATGTTTACATCCAATGTTCTTTGTAAAGTTTTGATTTGAGGAGTTCCCTCACCTACACAGGTGCATGCACACGCACACATACACAAAGATCGTATTAGGCTTGTGATGGCTCTGTTCAGGCCAGTTTTATTTGTATTGTTTTATTCTAACTCTTTGACATTCTGTAAGTGCTTTTAAGGTCTGGCTGCCACCTGTAGCATTTGAGACTTATCTCCTCAGTGTTAAATTGCAGGTGGAACTTACAACAGTTCATTTAGTGAGCGTTTGAAGTTAAAACAGCACTGAAAAAAGTGACATGACCATTTTTCACACTTATGACCATTGCAACATCCCCATAGCCATACGATTTACATTCAGATGCTTGACAGCTGGTTCAAAACATTGTTTTACCCTAACTAGTTTAGGTAAATAATAATATGTAATCATAGTTTGTATGTTAAAGTGTCTGCAACTTTAACTGTGGGATAGTAATTAAGGGAGTGGTTGTGAAAGCATTTTAAAAGAAGCAAGACGATAGCTTGCTCTCTCTCTGGCTTTGATGATCCCTGATTAATGCAAGGACACAAGACTGCATTGCTCGAACGGGAGAGAAAACAAAGGACTGACTTGTAAGTGAATTGACATAGGATATTTCTACACGGACTTTGCTTACTGAATATCCCTGAATGGACTGACTAAATGATACATGACTATTGGACTGTTATTTTGACTATGCTATGAACTCATAATGGAATAAACTATATTTTTGATAGCACAAGCGTATCTGTTATTTTTACTGTATGTTAATAAACATACAAGCTTAGCTCACTCATTTATCTGTGTGCCTATCTGACTAATGCTGCACATTCTGTTTAGCTTGTCTCCCTAACCCTGGTTGGGGAAACCAGGCTTAACACTGGTTATGGGCCCAGAGGCTGCAAAGTCAGTTCAACTAGGATAAAACAGATTTATGTAAAAGTGAGAGTTTGTGTTGTTGTACATTACAGTAAACAGACAGCTGTGTTTTATTAATTATAGTTTTATATCCATATAAGAAAACATGGCACAAGTCAATCAACAAAGTTTGTCCCTTATATCCAAGTTGGATGGAACAAATTATGTACCATGGTCTATGAAATGTAGTCTGCTTCTACGAAGAGAAGGTTTGTGGAACATAATTGAAAATCCACCAAACGTAGAAGAATGGGATCCAGAGGATGATGAAGATAAATTAAAGATAGAAGAATTTGTGCATAAAAATGAACACGCTATTTGCATTATTGCTTTCACCTTAACTGATCAGCAACTTGTTTATATCCACGGAGAGAAAACAGCTGTTGGGTGTTGGCAGAAGCTGAAGAGGATTTATGTTCGAGATAATGTTGGTGCTCACATAAATCTAACACGGAAACTTTTCAGTACACATCTCCATAAGAATGGTGATATGCTGAGTCATTTAAAAACTATGCAAAGCATTTTTCAAGAACTGCACGAGAAAGAGCTTATTTTCTCTGAACTACACCAAGTCTACATAATTCTATCTTCCCTTGACGAAAGTTATGATAACTACGTAACTTCACTTGAAATATTGCCAAAGGAAAGCCTAACTTTAACTGATATAACTGGCAGATTGATTGAAGAGGCCAGAAGAAGGTTTGAAAGAGACGATTTAAGGAGGCAGCAACCTCAAAAAGAAGATAATGAATCTCCTACTGCATACGCAATTAAAAACTGTTTTAATTGTGGAGGAAGAGGACATTTGGCAAGATTTTGTAAAAAAGCAAAATGCCAGAACACTGGCCAGAATACTAAAAGTCATCAAAAGATAAATAAAAATTTAGAGTTAGCCATGTATACTAACGGAGCTGTAAAAAATAATTTATGGGTGGTTGACAGTGGAGCATCTCATTGTATAACAAATGATTACAGAAATTTTGTTAAAATGTCCAAGAGTACACAGCAGATATCGTTAGCCAATGGCTGGAAACTGAAAGCTAAAGGTCAAGGTATAGCATATTGTTCTTTTATAAAAGAGAATGTAAAAATGTTATATGTACCACAACTTAAGTTTAATTTAATTTCAGTTAGAATTTTGGTTAAACTAGGATATGTAGTTACTTTTAAAGGAGATAACTGCATAATTGAAAAAGAAGATAAGAGAATTACTGCATCTTTAAGAGGTGAATTATATGTGTTAAATGATGATGGTTTAAAAGTGGCTAACACAGTTTATGAAAATAAGAAACCTCATGATGAATGTATTCACTTGTTACATCGAAGACCAGGGCATTTAAATTTTAAAATGCTTAAGAAAACTGTTGAATTATCTAAGGGAATAAGTTTAAAACCTTGTCATAAGTATTTGCAATGTAATGCCTGTAATCAAAGCAAAGCAAGGGTTGCACCGGCTAATAGAGTTGATGGATTTACTACCAAAGAGCCTTTAGAAGTAGTATTTGTAGATTTAATAGGTCCGAAAAAACCAAGTGTAGGAGGAGCTCGTTACATATTAAGTATAATGGACCACTATTCTAGATATGGGTTTTGCTATTTAATGAAGAGCAAAACTGAAACGTATCAAAATCTCTTCAATTGGATAAAATTTGCTGAAAGGAAAACTAAAAAGAAATTAGTAACTCTTATAACAGATAATGGTACAGAATTTACAAATAATAAATTCCAGAACAGACTAAGAATGTTAGGTATTCAACATAAAATGTCTGCACCATATAGGCCACAACATAATGCCTTTACAGAGAGAAGAGGCCAAACATTACAATCAATGGCACGAACTATGATGTCTGATTCAGGATTACCTGACAATTTGTGGGGAGAAGCAATAATGTGTGGTAATCATATATTAAATAATGTTGTTAATTCAACAACAGGTGAATTACCATTCACACTGTGGCATGGTACAAAACCTGATTTAAGTTACATGCACACATTTGGAGCACCAGCATGGGTGCATATCCCTACACAACTTAGACACAAAGGACAGCATAGAGCTAAAAGATTATATTTTGTAGGATATACATCTAATCATAGATCTAATAGATTCTGGGAACCAGGTACATCTAGAGTTTACACCAGTGCTAGTGCTAAATTCCTAGAACATGTAGGATGGAATAGATTAGAGCAAGATTTAAATAATGAAGTAATTATTGAACCCTACAAAAGGCAGAAAGATCAGACTAGTTATAAGAAGAGTCCAATTAAAGAAGAAGTCCAAGAAGAGCAAATAGGACCAGAACAAGAGGAAACAGTTGATCAGGAAGAGTTAGATAATCAAGAAGAGTTAATAAATGAAAGTCCACCTGTAAGTCCTGTAATACCTAGACGTACTACACGTGTAACTAGACCACCTGATAGGTATCAAGCAAGTATAGTTTGCCAAGTAACTAAAGTTCCAACTAGTGTAGATGAACTTAGGATGTATCCTGCTAAGGATCAGGAGAATTGGCAAAAGGCAATGGAAAAGGAATTAAATTCATTAAAGGTAATGAAAGTTTATGAAGATGCTAAATTACCTCCAGGAAAAAAATCCATTGAGTGCAAATGGATATTTAAAGTAAAAACTGGAAATGATGGGACTGTTACCCATAAAGCTAGGTTAGTAGCTCAAGGATTTAATCAAACTGCATCTGATTATGATGAAGTTTTTGCACCAAGTCTTAAAGCAACATCTTTAAGAGCAGCATTAGTGTGGGCAGCTAAGAAAAACTATGTCATTAACCATTTAGATGTAGAAACTGCTTATTTGCATGCACCATTGCAGCACACTATTTAAGAAAACCAGTAGGTATAAAAGACAATAAAGTAAATAGTAATGATTGTTGGAAACTCAAAAAGAGTCTTTACGGGTTGAAACAATCTGGGTTTGAGTGGAACCAATATATTGTGAAAGAGTTAAACAATATAGGTTTTAAATCTGGTTTAGCAGATCCATGTGTGTTTAAAAGAGAAAATAATGGAACGGTGTCATTATTGTTATTATTTACAGATGATATTGCTTTGATAACTAAGACTAATAATGAAGCTAATGAGATTATATCATTATTAGCCAAAAAGATAAAATTAAAGCATTTAGGTGAAATTAAAAAGTATCTAGGATTGACAATTAACAAAACAAAAAATGGTTTTAAGATATCTCAAGAAGATAAAATTTGCCAATTAATTAAAACGTTTAAAATGGAACTTTGTAAACCGGCAAAGACTCCAATGAGTCAGGAAGTTTGCCAAACTGATGATCAAAGTCCCAAATTTGATAAGTCCACATATCAATCTTTGATTGGTAGCTTATCATATATCAGCAATTGGTCAAGGCCTGATATAGCTTATAGTGTAAATCAGCTGGCACGTTTTAATTCAGATCCACATCAATGTCATTGGCAATCATTAAAGAGAATTTTAAGATATCTTAAAGGAACAATGAACCATGCATTGTATATAGAACTAAAGGATGATTTGATTCTTAGTGCCTATGCAGATGCAAGTTTTGCAACTGATATAAACACTAGAAAATCAACATCTGGGATGGCTATATTATTTGGTAAAACACTAATAGGGTGGAGGTCAATCAGACAACAGCATATCAGCTTGTCCACGATGGAAGCGGAATTTTCATGTCTGTCATTATTATGCACTGACTTGATTTTGTACAAACAGTTATTATTAGACATGGGTATAACTGTTAAAGATTCCATCATTGTGTACGAGGATAACCAAGCAGCTATAAAATTAGCTACTAGTATTGCTGTAAAAACTAGATCAAAGCATACTGATTTAAGATACTTAAATGTTAGAGAATCTGTGAAGAATGGGCTAATTAAATTGGAATACTGCATGACAGAAGAAAACATTGCAGACCAATTTACAAAAGCTCAAGGAGTAACTAAGTTTAAAGAGAGTTGTAACAAATATGATTTAAAGATGTAAATAGTTATATTATTATTTCCTAAAAGGGGAGAATGTTAGGGATAACATTGTTTTACCCTAACTAGTTTAGGTAAATAATAATATGTAATCATAGTTTGTATGTTAAAGTGTCTGCAACTTTAACTGTGGGATAGTAATTAAGGGAGTGGTTGTGAAAGCACTTTAAAAGAAGCAAGACGACAGCTTGCTCTCTCTCTGGCTTTGATGATCCCTGATTAATGCAAGGACACAAGACTGCATTGCTCGAACGGGAGAGAAAACAAAGGACTGACTTGTAAGTGAATTGACATAGGATATTTCTACACGGACTTTGCTAACTGAATATCCCTGAATGGACTGACTAAATGATACATGACTATTGGACTGTTATTTTGACTATGCTATGAACTCATAATGGAATAAACTATATTTTTGATAGCACAAGCGTATCTGTTATTTTTACTGTATGTTAATAAACATACAAGCTTAGCTCACTCATTTATCTGTGTGCCTATCTGACTAACGCTGCACATTCTGTTTAGCTTGTCTCCCTAACCCTGGTTGGGGAAACCAGGCTTAACAACCTTTATGACGGTTGGAGTGTCCCGGTGTCATGTGATAATCTTATGCAATCTTCTGACAAGCAAAATAAATAGGGAAGCCAGATTTACTTAACCATGTTACTAATTTAATAATTGCAGTGACTTAACAAAGGTGGCAAAAAGGTCATAAAATGGGGCAAAACTCACTTAACAAATTTCTCACTTAGCTGCATCAATTCTAGCTTCAGTTGTGGTTGGAGGTTGAGGACTACCTGTACTTGATCATTCCAACACTTTACTGGCTATGAGTAGGTTAGGGGAGCAAGCACTGAGTTGAGCAAAGCAGAGTTGGTGAAGTTTAGCTGGTTGGGGACTTGCCTTCTTTTTTGAAAATTGCCATTGAATTTGTATCTTGTGAATTCCTACAGAAAAATCATTAGCCTACCTTGCAAGACACTTGGATGCTGTCTTCTTCTCCAGCTTGGTCAATGACCAGTGGTCATGGTAAGAGGAAAAATTCACTTAAAGAAAACTGTTAGGAATATAAGTCACCTAACAGGTATTTGGGTTAGAAATATATAAACCAGGATAGACATTTTAAAACTGTATCTTTAAGATAATGCAAAACTGTAGTTGGGTGTGGTTTCTCAAACAGCCATAAGATGGAGCCAGAAACTTGGGTTGTTTTAATCTGAGTCTCAGAAGAGAGTGTGAGTAAGTCTCTGTTTCCTTCTGTTGGAAAGTATTGCCATTCCTCCATTTCTTCTAATGGATTGATATTACTAGATTTGATGTAAGTTTGTTACTGAACTGTTTTTGACACTGGACTTTGATATTTGGATTATCCCTGGATTGAAAAACTGACTGATTTACCTGTGAATGACTTTGGATTGCTTGTTTGGACTTTGCTTAACCTTTCTGGAAGTAAAACCCTACATTTACTGTACAGTGTATCTGTGTGCTGTGTATGTGTATTATTCAAATACTACTCTCAAATACGTCTCCCTGTATGCGCTCATTCTCCTAACGGGGAATTACCTCAACACTGGTTATGGGCCCAGGCCATACCAGGCTCAGATAACTGAGAGTTAGTGTGAATGCACAGTACTGTATACAGACAGCTGTTTACTGTTTAATTGTGGGTTACTATCCTGGTAAAAATGGCACAAGTCACTTCAACAAGTCTATCTCTGATAACCCGGTTGGATGGAACAAACTATGTTTTCTGGTCAATGAAGTGCAGTCTACTTCTGTGCAGAGAAGGGTTATGGAATGTAGTTCAGAATTGTATCTGTGTGCTGTGCATGTGTATTATTCAAACACTACTCTCAAATACATTTCCCTGTATGCGCTCATTCTCCTAACGGGGAATTACCTCAACAAAAACGGCATAAACTTTTATGCAGAGTTTAATTGTCTACTTGTAGTGCTAACAATGCCAAAGGAAAAATGTATGCGAGGGGCCAACATTTAAAGAAAAGGGGTTGGTATTGTGTAAGATGCATTTGCATTAAGATCTTTTGACTCCTACTGATGGCAGATTTTTAAAAAATTTACTCCCATCTCTATGGCCATTCCCCTAGTTGAGGATATGGCACTTTGTGCCTCCTGGGAAATGAACATTAGTCAACAAAATGTCATAGTCCAATAAATTTTGAGGATACTAGTAGGTCAGACAACTATGGAGTCTTCTGGATGCAACTATAATGCCTATGATGATTTCTAGTCTATATATTCTGGTACTAGCTGGGGATAATTTATTTTATTTTTTAATTTATTTTATTTATTTATTTGATTTGTCAATCGTTTACAAGTTAATAGGTATAAGTATAAACATAGTTATGAATACATGAAATGGATACATAAAAGAAAAATAAAAGAAATAATAGGACAGGGATGGTAGGCACTTTGGTGCGCTTATGCATGCCCCCTACAGACCTCTTAGGAAAGGGGTGAGGTCAATAGTAGACAGTTTAAGATTAAAGTTTTTGGGGTTTGGGGAAGAAACCACAGAGTCAGATAGAGTATTCCAGACATTGACCACTCTGTTGCTGAAGTCGTATTTCCTGCAGTCAAGTTTGGTGCGGTTAACCTTGAGTTTGTATAATGATCATTGTAATTTAATCTCTCTAGAAAGTGCATTTGGTGAGGAAAGGTAAAGTGCAAAATTGCCTTTGTATTTCCAGATATAGTTGGTAATAACGCCCCTCCATTGCTTTCCATATCTATTGGCATTACAATTCTCAGAATTTGGGAGTCATTGGCCTGATGCATTTGAAGGACTCCAGATCTTCTTAGCACCAAAGCAACAGGAGCCAAGAGTATCAGATTTCAAACTTTGTAAAGTCATCCCTATAGCAGGATTTGGTTCCTCAAGCTTTGTGTTAGAAGGGGAAGTCTGGGAAGGGGGAAGGCAGCAGGAGTATATTATTGTGTGGGTCAAGGTCACATATCATTCCAGTCTCGAAGAATTATTTCCTATGTAAACTCTGAGGAAGGATTTTATTTAGCTTGGGATTTTGGAGGATTGAAATCCAGAACCTCTGGGGAAAGTTCAAGGATTGCCCTTTTCCTCAGCTGGGCCCACTGTTTTATGCATCTGATTGCCCCCGTTGGAAGTAGGAAAGTGGAGTTAGAGGGGCATGGCTTGGCTTGGCCCAGCAGACCTGAATGAAGATGCTGAGGATGAAACTCAGTGACCCTCAGAAGTGCAATAGGCTGAGATAGAAGTGACAGGTCTTGATGTGGGTTGCATGCAAAGAATGGAATGGAATGGGTGGCCCACCTGGGACCGGCTCTTGCCTCAACTGGCCCTGCTTAAGATGCAGCCAGTGCTGCTGGTCTGCCTGTCCTTGTCACAGCCAATTAGGATCAGGGCAGGCGGGACCTCGAGACTCTGAATAGCTCTGTAGCTGCCATCCCCATCCTATGAATATTAAAGATTCCCTGAATCTAGCATATTAATGTAAATGGGTGGGAGGGGAAAGTAGTGAAGGAAGCGAAAGAAAAAAAGAAGAGGGATGGTCTTCAGAATGGATGATGGTACTTGTAGTCCAACACAACTGTAGGACACAAGAAGGGGAGGCTAATAGTTATAGAACTTTTTTTTTTAAACAGGAGCGTATCAACCCTTTTGATCAGTGATGTCACTCACCATGTCTTCCCCCAGAAGTGGCTTTCATTGGTCCAAAATGGATATGCGGAAGTGATGTCACTGATCAAAAAGGTTGATGAGCCTCTATTAAAAATGAGATGTATGTCCTATAACTACTAAGGTTGCTCCAGTCCCACCTTCCATCTTGTTCCATTGCTCCCTTTATTTAAGACTTAGGACCACAGCACCTCCCAGACCTCGGTCTTCTCCTAGCTCTGCATTTTTCCAGATAAAGAAAAATTACCTCAGTAGGGTAAAAGTTCTTAGTTCTCTGAGAGTAGGGCTATTCTACTTGGTAGAGCCTGTTTTTCTTGTGATGAGATAACCTGGAGGCATGTGGTATCTGTCTCCAAGTGATTTTGGAAGAGTACAACTGGTTATCAATCAACCTACATCAAACTGGGTAGAAATACTTAGTGGCAATAGAGTTCTTCTTTTGTCTCTTGATAATACTTTTTGCCTTTATTTTTTTTATTACAGCTGTGAGACATGGGCTGCAGAATTCAGGAAAGAATACTGGTGCTCACATATTACATTAAATCACAATATGTGCCCTTTGGTTTTGGCTCACAGTGTTGTATGAATTATGACATAAGTTTTATTTTATAAAACTTACTTACTTCAACTATCCATAACCTTGTGTGGTGAGTGAACCTAGTCTGTATGTAGGTATCTCTTTGTAGCATGTTCGCTTCAGGCACCTCCCAAATATCATTTGCAGATATTTTGTGTAGAAGAGCAGGCTGAGCTGGAAGGCAGAATTAAACATATCATCAGTTAGTGTCATTGCATTGACTCAAGAGACTCAAGTCTATGAATTGCATTAAATTGCATTGACCCTTATCTAGAGCCAATTTAGCTTTGATCATTAGTTGACTACATTCCTGTATAGAAGTAGCAATAATAAGCTCTTCAGTGCTTTGAACTCACTGAATATTCCTGGTTATTTGTGCCTGACGCTCAGTTTCTCCATCTCCCTCCTTTCCCGAGAAAGTTTGTTCCCACATACTATTGCGATAATCAGGAAATATAAATGCATCAGACCATCAGCACCTAAGTCACAGAATTGGATAATGATCCAAAAATATTGAGAGTTGCTCTTGAAATGAGAAATGAGATATCAGTTCTTTTTTTTTTAAGAGAAAGAAAAATATTTCAAAGAAAAGAAAGATATTTTCCTTCTCTTTCTCTCTTCCTCCTTCCCCCTCCCTCCTCCTTCCCCCCCACACCATAGTGCTGCTTCTACTTTTGCTGGATCATCTTGCATTTGCTAATATGCTACACAGAATACAATATTAATGCAGGAGTAAGATATATATCTTGAATTAGAATCGTCCCAATGATGTGCAGACATCATAATATGTGCTCTACAAAAAGAGACATGTTTTTAAAACAAGGAATAAATGGTACTCCTTAATCAGTTCCATATCTACCCAGAAGATCACTCACACTACTACTACAGTATAAAGATGTTGTAACAACGTATGTTTTACACCATGTCCCCATGGTATAGCTTTCATTTTGTCTTCAGTCCATCTGTGAGATAGCGTCAGTGTTAAATAACATCCCCAACACCGACTCCATCTGACAACTTCAAGATCTGTAATATGCGTTAGGTTTTTTGTTTTTTTGTCCTGTTGCCTTGGATAATACAGAAGAAGTAGATAAGGATTGGCAGGATTTGGGAGCCCAGTGCCTACCAGGACTCTATTTATTCCTCATATGACAGGATGCCTTAGAGAAAATAGCTCTGGGAACAGAACAATAGAATTCACCACATAATAGAATCCTGCATAGAGTAATCAAAAATCCCAGCAACTGGTTTGCTGCCCAGTGGGCGTGGCTATGATAGGCGTGGCCTTCTGGTAGGGCCATTTTTTTTACCTTCCCAAGGGTCCAGAGGCTTCCCTTGGGCCTCTGGGAGGGCGAAAATGGCCTCCTCTGGGCTCTGGAGGGCCTCCGGAAGCCGGAAATAGGCCTGTTTCCAGATTTCCAGAAGGTCCATTTCCTCCCTCCCAGAGCCTCCACGTGAGCCCTGAACTTATCTGCATCGAAAATGGGCCATGTGGAGACACCTGGGAGGGGCAGAGTGGGGTGGGCAGGGCCAGCTGGTTGGTTCAAATACCGGTTCAGTGAACAGATGCAAATTTAACATCTGGTTCACCAGAACTGGTCCGAACCAGTAGAATCCCACCCCTGAGAGTAACTTTAACTATCCACTATGTTAGATTATGGGTGTACCTGCTCCTCTGAACATTAGCTCAGTGTGTTCTACTCATTAGCTAACACAGAGCTGTTTTGAATTATGGGCAGACGTTGGCTCAAGGGGAACACAAGGTACTTTAAAAGGTGCAATGCAGCCACAAACATTTGAATCACCCAAGCCTGTTTTGGAGTTGGAAAAAAGAATAAAATTCACGCTAGCATGATGTTCTGCCAACTCACAGACGGGTTATAGAACTAACTTAGAAACTGAGAGAGACCCAAATACTGATACATGCTAGGCATCCCATTTTCCTAATAAAAACAGTCGACCCACCATTAGTTGACATTTTATGTCTCTTTTCCTCCCTGAAGATGTGAACAAAATGAAGTTTTTTATCAATATGGAAACAAAAGGATTGACCAAATAAGATATTTATTTTGCTAACATCTAAGAGGACTGGGGACTGGAGGCTAAAACATATAAAGAATGGTTGCTGGAATTGGGTATGTCTAGTTTAATGAAAAGAAGGACTAGGGGTGACATGATAGCAGTGTTCCGATACCTTAGTGGTTGCCATGAAGAACAAGGAGTCAAGCTATTCCTCAAAGCACCTGGAGGCAGGACAAGAAGCAATGGGTGGAAACTGATCAAGGAGAGAAGCAACTTAGAACTAAGGAGAAATTTCCTGACTGTTAGAATGATTAACAACTTGGAACAACTTGCCTCCCAAAGTTGTGAAAGCTCCAATACTGGAAGTTTTTAAGAATAGATTGGACAACCATTTGTCTGAAATGGTGTAGGGTTTCCTGCCTAAACAGGAGGTTGGGCTAAAAGACCTCCAAGGTCCCTTCCAAATTCTATTCTATTCTGTTCTATTTTTGAAGAATCACACATTACAGTATAACAATTACACTATTATTAAGCCACTAAGTGGCAGCAGAGAGTTGTGGGGGAGACTCCATTGTCTGTTTGCTGCCTTCTAGTGGTTGTCCAGATATTATATAAAATATTTTAAAGTCTGCTTCAGTTTCTTGTCTTAAATATGCAGTATTTTGCTTCCTCCTTTCTTCAATCAGGGAGATCAGGAGGGTGTGTTTGTTTCTCCTTGCACCTTTACCATTCATTCAGAGGATGGGAACACCAATCCGGGTGTGCTTGTATGATACAAATGCTTTATATATCCCTCTGTAGCTTTGCCTATCTGTTGTTTGTTGTTCCTCTCCCCCCTCCGGATTGATTTCAAATTTTATTTATTTTATTTTACACATTTGGGTACTATCAACAGGTCCTTCCAAAAGCCCTGCGCTCAATTGCAAACAGAAATAATACTAGTGCAACAAATCTTAGCACAATCCCTTGTATAAAAACTAGCATTTAAAAGAAACAGATAAAATAGTGTAATGTTTGGTATTGGGAAATGTTAAGTTTTGAGCATGGGCGAGAAAGAATGGAGACAAGTTTCTGAACGGTGAACTTCAGCTCTTTATTGACATCGTGACTTGCTCATTTAACATCAGTAAAATCCGCCTTATATAGGCAACCCTTGTAACTTTTAACCAATAACTAGGAATGCTAGCTTTTATAACCAATAAGAACTCTCTGTTAAGGGCCAATCGGATTCCCCGGAATGGGCCAATCCGGTCTGGCCGCTTAACAGCCAATCCGAAGTGCAGGGCCAGAACCCTGCACTTACTCCAAGCTCACACTTTATTAATTATATTGCATACACAACACCCGTTCCCCCTGGTTCCTTAGTTCAGGGCGCAGTTACATAGTCCCTTAAATAGGACGGTTGTCTTTTTAGTCTTTTTGATTTTCGTTGTATCGGTTGGTTGCAATCCCGCTGAGGTAGATCGTTGTCTGGCAGTGGGGCTGTCTCTGGTTCAGAGTTCACTTCTATGTCGTTGCCCACATTTTCCGCGATTCCCTGAGGTGCAAACGTTTCTCCCTCCGGCTCTGCTTCCTGAGTTTCAATTAACTCGTCGTTCCCTTTGAACAGGTTTCCTATGGCTTCATCTTCTGTACCTCCCCCCCCTCAGTTTGGTCATAGGGGAGTTGCGAACTGGCTCTTGCAAGCCACGACCGTAATTGGTCGATATGCCGTTTCCAAAGTTTATCGTCAAGGCATTGCACGAGGTAGGATCTAGGGCCGGTTACACGTACTACTGTCGCTTCCATCCACAACGGGTCGCCCGATAGGTTTTTTTGCAAAAACCAGGTCTCCTACCTGGAAGGTGCGACAGCGGCTGCTGGATCCTAGTGGTTTCTCTGGTTCATACGCAGGGTGCAACCGGTCAAGGTGGGAGCGGAGCTTTTGTCCCATTAGCAGTTCAGCGGGAGTTTTGTTGGTGACGCTATGTGGGGTGATGTGTTGCAAGAAGAGGATTTGGTTGACCTTGTCGTCAATGTTGTTGTAGTCTACCTTTTGCAAGGTTTTCTTCACAAATTGGACCATGCGTTCTGCTTGGCCATTGGTCGCAGGGTGCGCTGGCGAGGTGAGCGCATGGCGGATGCCGCGGTCAGCGAGGTACTGCTCAAACACTAGTGCAGTAAATTGTGGGCCGTTATCGGATATCAGGACGTCTGGTAATCCATGGGTTGCAAAGAGTCTGTTTAGAATCTTGGAGGTCGTAGTCGTCATGCGATGAATTTTGAGCCAATTGGAGTAGACATCGACAGTAAGCAGGAAGGTGTGGCCCTTGGTTGGCCCCACGAAGTCCAGGTGAATTCGGGACCAGGGTCCACGTGGTGTCTCCCATTCAGTAGGCATGGCTTTTGGTGGGGTATTGCTGACTTCTTGGCATTTGGGACAAGCTTTAACCCACTGTTCGATTTGCTTGTCAATGCCCGGCCACCATGCGTAGCTTCGTGCAAGGGCTTTCATTCGCACGATGCTGGGGTGGCCATCGTGCAAAGTTCTCAGTAGCGCTTTTCGGAGTCGTTCTGGAATAACGACTCTATTGTCCCAGATGACACAGCCTTTCTGGGAGAAGAGTTCGGTCTGTCGAGTTTTGAATGGTGTGAAGTCATCTGATAACTGGTCCAATGGCCATCCGCGTTCTACCCAGCCTAGGACTCGTGCTAGGGTGTGGTCGCGTTTGGTTTCTCTCGCGATATCTCGGGCGGTCAGTGGCGGCGAGTTGAGCGCTTCGATTTGCAACGTGGTTACTGTTGGTGTCAGATCGTCGAGAGTCTCTGGAAGCGGTGCTCGGCTCAATGCATCAGCGTGGGGAATGGCCTTCCTCGGGCGGTATTGCAGCCGATAGTTATAAGCAGCTAAGAATTCTGACCATCGGGTCATCCTAGGGGATAATATGTAGGGAGTTGGCTTATCTCTGGCTATTATCCCCAATAAAGGCTTGTGGTCAGTCACAATAGTAAAAACCCTACCATACACGTATTCGTGAAATCTTTTCACAGCTGAGACAATTGCGAGGGCTTCTTTATCAATTTGTCCATAGTTCCGCTCCGTTTTTGACAGAGTCTTTGAAAAATATGCAACCGGGGCTTCATTCCCATTAGGCAGTATGTGGCTCAAAATGGCGCCCACCCCAAAAGGCGATGCATCACAGGTTATAACTAACAGCAAAGTCTCGTTATATTGCATGAGTACAGAGTCAGAAGTGAGCAGTTTTTTAACATTTCGGAACGCCTGTTCTTCACGGTAACCCCATAACCAAATTGCTTTTTTATCTAACAATCGGTGTAACGGTTCAGAGACAATTGCTTTGTGCAGTAAAAATACATTATAAAAATTGATGAGGCCTAGGAATGCCTGGAGATTGGCCTTGTTTCTTGGCCTGGGAGCGTTTTTGATTGCTTTTAATTTACTTTCGGTAGGGTGAATGCCCTGGCTATCAATCAGGTACCCTAAAAACTCAACACTGTCAGTACACAATTTACATTTGTTTTTTTTAACCTTAAGACCGGCCTCTTGAAATTTTTTTAGGACTAATTTTAACCGGTCCTGTAAGATTTTTTTTGTAGGACCTGCAATTAATATATCATCAAAATAGGGGACCACGCCCTTAATCCCTTGCAATAACCTTTCCATAAGGCTCTGAAAAATCCTCAGGGCTACACTTACTCCGAATTGCAGCCGGGTACATTTAAAGGCACCTCGGTGCGTCACAATAGTTTGAGCCTGTGCCGTTTTTTCATCTACTGGTAATTGCTGATATGCCTGAGCTAAATCCAATTTAGCGAAAACTTTCCCGCCCCCCCAGGGAATGGAGGAGGTGCTGCACCATCAGAACTGGATATGCGTTCTGCTGCAGGGTGTGGTTCAAAGTGGCCCGGTAGTCCCCACAAATTCGGATTGACCCGTCTGACTTAAGGGGTGTTACAATAGGGGTTTCTCACGGGGAGTGATCGATGGGCTCCAACACCCCCTGAGCTATCAGTTTGTCGAGTTGTGCGTCGATTTTCAATTTTAAGGCAAACGGAACTCGACGGGGCTTTAGGCGAATGGGAGATATTTTTGGATCTAAGCTGAATGAGATCGGGGTCCCCTTGTACTCGCCTAAGCTGTCCGCGAAGATGTCCCTGCACTCAGAGATAAGGTCTTCCTCCCAGTCACAGCCACCGACTCGGTTTACGCCGGCCACTTCAATGCCGAGTGGCGCGAACCATTGGAGGCCCAGTAGGCTAGGCCTATCTCTATCGATGACCGTTAAAGGTAACCATGCTGTGTGCTTCTTGAAAGAGACTCGGACTCGGCAGGACCCAACGACGGGGATTCGATTCCCGTGGTAGTCCTTGAGGATGAGGCGTTGGAAACGGAGATCTTGGCGTTGAATTGTGGGGATGAGTTGCTTGAGTGTCTTCCATGACACCATCGAGAGGGACGATCCCGAGTCGACCTCCATGTGGCAAGGCTGGTTCTCGATGGCTACCGTGACTCAGATTTTCTTAGTGTCCAAGGCTGAGGCATGACCGATAGTGATAGTATGGTGAGCCTCTTCTCTCTGCAAAACTCGATTTCTGTAGGAGTGGTTTACTGGCTCTCACCTTACAGGACGGTTTCCTGTTGATTGGCGATAGTTAGCCCCTTTTGAGGCCTGGCTGGGTCCTGGCAAGTTGCGGCAGACCCGTCTGATGTGGCCTCATTTCCCGCACTCATGGCAGAGTGCGTCACGGAATTTGCATTCGGATCTGGCATGGTTGGCTCCACAGCCAGCGCAAGGGCGCAAGGGCTTCGGCCGAGGGTCCCAGTCGGACCGCAGTCGATGGACCCCCTCTTCGTCGCTGTCTGACGACGAAGAGAGGTCTTCCTGGTGCGTTGTTGCAAGCTGTCCTTCCGACTTGGATAAAATGTCGCTTGTCGGTGGAGGTACCGGAATGCGGTTGTGGTGTAGTTGTGCAGCCGACTTCTTGGTTGCTTCTGCTGCGGTAGCATCGGCAATGGCGTCGGCAAGGCTGATGTCGCCTTTCGCCATCAGCTTGCTTTGGACGCCTGGTGCATCTAATCCCAGAACTATGTGATCTCTAAGTGCTTCTTCTAGATCTGTGAATCCGCAGAGGCCTCCCAAATTTCGGAGGTCTGCTATGAAGTCGGCCACGCTTTCTCCCTTTCGCTGGCTTCTTTGATAAAACTCGTGGCGTCTCACGAGCGCAGGCACGGTCGGGGCGTAGTGGTCTCGCAGGATAGGTTCGAGGTCGTCCCAATCCATGGCCTTCACTTCTCGGAGTTTGGCTAGTGCTTTAGTCATCTTAAATACGGTTGGACCGCAATGCGTTAGGAACACCGCCCGTTTCTTCCCGGCTGTGGCGTCCTTTAAGTTGTTCATCTCTAGGAACATTTGGAAACGATTCATGTAAGACTCCCAGTCTTCTTGTGTTGGATTGAACGGAGCGGGTGGTACGATGCCGCCGGACATGGTTCCGTTGTTAGCGTCGTCTGTCACGTGCTCAGTGTTCTTCGAAGTTTCGTTGGTTCAGATGTCTCCACATCCCACCCTCGTCGCCAGTGTTAAGTTTTGAGCATGGGCGAGAAAGAATGGAGACAAGTTTCTGAACGGTGAACTTCAGCTCTTTATTTACATCGTGACTTGCTCATTTAACATCAGTAAAACCCGCCTTATATAGGCAACCCTTGTAACTTTTAACCAATAACAAGCTAGGAACGCTAACTTTTATAACCAATAAGAACTCTCTGTTAAGGGCCAATCGGATTCCCCGGAATGGGCCAATCCAGTCCGGCCGCTTAACAGTCAATCCGAAGTGCAGGGCCAGAACCCTGCACTTACTCCAAGCTCACACTTTATTAATTATATTGCATACACAACAGGAAACAAACACATATTTAAAGATTAAAAACAAAGCATACAGTTTACCTGAGGATTTCAGCATGTGACTATATTGATGGGGAACAGGCATTATTTCAGAGGTTGAAATAATGAGCTTTGGACCATGTTTAAGAGCTGACTTACAGATACTGCTGTTCTTAGCGTCCAGGGTTTATGCTTGGTCTGAAAAATCCCCTTGAGGACTTTTCTAATTCAGTTGTCATGGTTTCTGAGTGAAAGAGATAATGGGTAAACGAAAGCAGGTGGTTTATGGCCAGGACATCACCTGGCCTAGAAAAAAAAAGTCCATTGATCCTTACATTTGTTTACAAATTGTCTTCAGTGACCAATGTGTACCTGATGGGAGGTCAATGTCCCCTGCCTCCAAGGAATTTATCATTGTAAGGGCTACTAAGAAGCAAGCAGGTTGTCATTTGAGGAACAGATGCAATACATGGAAGATTTGAGAGTGTCTCTTGGAGTGGTTCTCTTGCATTCCGAACAGTGAACTCTCTCTTCAACATGCCCATTGAAAATAAATGCAAATGCAAAAATAAAATAAAAATCTGTAAATCTTGAACAGTTTGCTCCATAGGAATCCAAGTCTGAATACATGCAGGGTCTTGAGCTGAGAGGAAGGGAAGTGATTGATAGATTCATATTGATTGATTGATTACGTGTCATCAGGTCATTTTCAACTCCTAGAGACCATATAGATGGGGTGAGGGGGATAATCTAAGGGAAGAAATAGAATAGAGTAGAATAGAATAAGTTCTTGACTTATAATAGTTCATTTAGTGGCCGTTCAAAGTTACAATAGCACTGAAAAAAGTGACCTATGACCATTTTTCACACTCATGACTATTGCAGCAACCCCATGGTCATGTGATGCACATTCAGATGCTTGACAACGGACTCACATTTATGACAGTTGCAGTGTCCTGGAGCCAGGCGACCCCCTTTTGTGACCTTCTGACAAGCAAAGTCAATGGGGAAACCAGATGGACTTAACAACCGTGTTACTAATTTAAGAACTGCAGTGATTCACTTAACAAAGGTGGTGAGAAAAATCACGAAATGGCGCAAACACAACAAATTTCTCACAACAACATAAACTTTGGGCTCAGTTGAGGATTACCTGCAGAATAGGAATAGAGAAGGGCAGGGAAGGGCAAGAGAGGAGGGGAGGGAGGAGAGAAGAGAGGAGAAGACAGGAGAGAGGAGAGGAGAAGGGGGAAGGCAAGGGAAGGGAAGAGAGGAGGGAAGGGAGGAGAGGAGGGGAAGGAAGAGAGGAGGGAAGGGAAGGGAAGAGAGGAGGGGAGGAAAGGGAAGGGAAAGGAAGGGAGGAGAGAAGGGGAGGTGAAGGAAGAGAGGAGAGGAAGCAAGGGAAGGGAAGGGAAGAGGAGAGGAGGGAAGGGAAGATAGGAGAGGAGGGAAAGGAAGGAAGGAGAGGAGGAGAAGAGAAAAGAAGAGAAGAGAAGAGAAGAGGAATATTTTGATCAAGGTTTGTTAGTCACGCAAGGAATTTGTCTCTGGTACAGAAGCACTCCATGTACTTGGATTCCAACCAAGTTAGCCTTTCCCATTATACTGTCTTTTCCCCTTCAGCATATGGCTTCTTTCTTCTCCTTCGGTTCCCAGGAACCTTTCCACCTGAAGCAGAAGACTTCCGTCCCCAGTTTTGCTCTAGGAGTAGAGGGAGACTTGTTTCATCTCTTCCCCATCTGACCGCGTGTCCCCACAGTTCCATTGTTAGATGCCAAGGCCAGCACATAGTGACAGTGCAGCAATCTTGACTTCATTGAATGTGCTGCTAATAAAATAGCCTCATGGCACCCACACTATCATAGTCCCCCAGAAAAGCAATTGCAATCTGTCCACCAGCTATCTGCTTCACTTCAGAGTTAATGAGCCAGGCCTGGGCTCCTAAGTCATCCTGCCACCTACACTGATTTTTCTTGATTACTGTAATGAAATGGTCAAAGGTTTATTAAGCAACTTGCTCCTGAACTAGGAACATGACGCCACTATCATGGCATCGTGCTTCACCCTGCCTGGCTCTATAATAAAACAGATGACAATGATGCATCACCTCTCCATTTGTCTTGCTCCTGCCAGGTAGGAATAGATCCCCTTACCAGGAAGCTATACTTCAATTTGATAAAGGAAGATATATTGGGTTCTGCTTAATCAACACAAGCTGATTTTCCTTCCTTGCACAACCGGGCCTAAGGTCCTCCATGGATACACATTCTGGGTTCACATTCACACTCTTCAGTGTCTTTAGTTAGTGTGACTCAGGGGTGTGATTCCACCAGTATAACAACCGGTTCAGTGGTTGTGTGCTTCGCTGTTGTGTGGATAAGACAGTATTCTCTCATTGGCCAACAATTTCCCCGAGGCAAGAAAAGACGCGTTGTGAATCTTGATTCTTTATTGTGGCATCCAGAAACCACTCTAAATACAGGTGTCAGCATTCCAAATAATGCACCTATAGAAAGCAGGACTCTGAGGCAGGCAAATTCTTTAAAAAACAAGTTATTGGATACATCCTATTGGCACAACTGGTGAAAGCCGACTCTGAAAGTTCCCATGGCTTTCACATAATCAAAAAGTAAAAGTTTCCCCTTTCCCACACTGGTCACGCTGTCCAATCAAGGTGCTGGCTGGTAGCTTGGTTACTTTGCTCCTCCCCTCGCCAGCCACCTGTCGGAATGTCCTTGGTTCCCACAAAACCTACAAAACCCCCTCTACTTATTTCCCCCCTTCCTGCCCCTTCTTCTGCTTTGTGCCAACCCTGAAGCCTCCAAGATGGCCTCAGCCAGGTTCACTTTAGAGTTGACAACAGGTAGTCCTCAACTTACAACAGTTCATTTAGTGACCATTCAAAGATACGGCAGCATTTGAAAAAAGTGACTTCTGACTTATTACAACCTTATTAACATTCCCTAGGATCGTGTGATTAAAATTCAGATGCTTGGCAACTGGTTTATTCTTATGACCGTTGCTGTGTCCCAAAGTCATATGATCCCCTTTTGCAAACTTTTGACAAGCAAAGTCAATGGGGAAGCCAGGTTCACTTAACAACCGGGTTACTAACTTATCAACTTCAGTGATTCACTTAACAAGTGTGGCAAGAAAGGTCGTAAAATGGGGCAAAACTCATTTAACAAATGTCTCACTTACCATCAGAAATTGTGGGCTCAATTATGGTCATAAGTCAAGGACTACCTGGAAAGTGTCCTAACCCTCCAGCATACGCTTCCAAATAGGTTATAATTCCAACTATCACTTCATAGGAGTCCTGTCTGATTGTTTCCATTGTTTTGGATTATAACCCCCACAATTTCTTTTGTCAAGCCTGAAATTGACATATGCGAAACCTTGATGGACTTTGCTCTTTTCTTTTTAAATGGATTTCATTACTTGGAAACCTGACATCTTTATTGCTAGGGTGACTGAAGTTGATGGCATTAAGGCAAAAACATTTTTTGCTAACTCCATTCAGTCTGGAAAACCTATTTCCCCAATCCTTTTGTAATTGTTTGTTAGAAATATTGTCACTGATCATCAAGAGCCCTTAAGCAAACAGTGCAACTAGGTCAGGCTTTTTCCCTATCTATTGAAAAACATGTTTGCCTGGACTGTCTTCACACACTCTGATTTCCTGCTTCAATGAACTATCCCCTATAACTTTTTCATCAGTCAGATCCTATGATGCAGCAGTTGTAACTTGGAGAGCAAGACCTAAATAATGTCAGTCATTAAGTGATTGGTAGTAAGTCCAGGGCTAGCTCTAGTAGATGAAACAAAGGCTTTTAAATAGGCACTATTTTATCCTTTCCTCAATGACCTCAGGGGTTGCGATGCAGTGTGCTGTACACGCAGGGCTCCATTCAGTATCTATCAACAACCCGATGATGGAGGTTTACAATAACAGCCAACCAATACAATCCAAGGGGGAAAACTTTGAACAAATCAAAGTTATTTTGGTCCAAATCCAAGCCTCTATCCTCTATGCCAACTCATCTATATGGTATGGAATTCATTAAGAAAAATAAATTTGAATCTATTCCCAAATCGATTGAAGGCTTTGCATCATCCATGCAGAGAATAGGGAAAAAGAAGCATACGTATTAATTCTTGCAAGGTAGCTTCTATTTATCCTCCTCCTGGGCCCAATTTACAATTATTTTTGGATGAGTTTTCAACATGACTCTGAATCTCTTTTCCCAAGCTATCTTGCACTGATTTGTGGGACTTTAATACTCATATTGATTCCTTACCAGCTGCATGGGATTTATTTTTCTGTCCTGTCTCTCTGGTTGGTCTCTCTAGTTTTCTTCCCCATTCCTTCTACTCATAATAATAGGAGACTTCAGACTTGGTATCGCAGGGGTGTCAAAATGGCGGCCCACATGGGCCTGCATTACGTGCAGGCCACGCCCACCCCGGCTCTACAAAGGCATATGATTAAATCTTCTCTGGGCTTAGTTTTATCCACGGATTATCAGATCAGACTTCTCTACTTTTGTCACCATCCCAACTTCCACCTCAGGTTTCACATGATTCCTTTTTAGCTGTGCTTTCTCACCTCTGCTTCAGAGGTGGTATTCAGCAGGTTCTGACCAGTTCTGGAGAACCGGTAGTGGAAATTTTGAGTAGTTTGGAGAACCGGCAAATACCACCTCTGATTGGCCCCACCCCCATCTCTTCTCTGCCTCCCGAGTCCCAGCTGATCGACCGGGTCTTCTTTTGTTGCCCTGCACAGGAAAATGGAACTGAAAAGCAGGTTAGTGGGGTGGGGAGAGAATGGGGATTTTGCAGTATGTCCTTCCCCTGCCATTCCCACCAAGCCATGCCCATAGAACCGGTAGCAAAAATGTTTGAATCCCACCACTACTTTGCTTTGTACTTTGGGACATTTATCTCCTTTGGCCTCTTGCCCACCCTTGGAGTCCATCACTGCCAACTGGTAAGCTGACTTGATTATTAATACTGCAGGTAGCCCTCCACTTACAACTACAAGTGAGCCCAAAATTTACCTTGCTAAGTGAGAAATTTGTAAAGTGAGCTTTTCCGCATCTCATGACCTTTCTCGCCACAGTTGTTCAGCGAATCACTGCAGTTGTTAAGTCAGCAACACGATTGTTTGGTGAATCCGGCTTCCGCCTTGACTTGGCTTGTCAGAAGGTCACAAAAGGGGATTCTGTGCCAAACAAACCCCCCCCCCGGGGACACAGCAATGATCATAAATAGAACCAGTTTATCAAGCATCCAAATGTAAATCTCAGTGGCCATGGGGGATGCTGCAATGGTCCTAAGTGTGAAAAATGGTCATAAGTCACTTTTTTCAGTGCCGTTTTAACTTCGAACAGTCACTAAATGAACTGTTGTAAGTCAAGGACCACCCACAATTTAACACTGGGGAGATAAGTCTCAAATGCTACAGGTGGCAGCCAAACCTTAAAAAGCACTTACAGGAAGTCAAAGAGTTAGAAGCATCAGGGAAAGAATAAAAATACCTGTACTGTATCGAAGTTGCTTTGGTCCAGATTGTTCCTGGCCTACAACACACACTAAGAGTTCGACCTCCATAACCAGACATATGTCTTCGGCCTTGGGAAGGGAGATGGTCTTGGTTAGATGACCAGAAGGGCCCCTGGTGGAGGAGGATTCCCTCCCTTATGCTGTAGACCAGGGCAGGGGTGGTATTCAGTAGGTTCTGACCAGTTCTGGAGAACCGGTAGTGGAAATTTTGAGTAGTTTGGAGAACTGGCAAATACCATCTCTGACTGGCCCTGCCCCCATCTATTCTCTGCCTCCCATTGAGTCCCAGCTGATCCGCTGGCTCTTCTTTTGTTGCCCTGCACAGGAGAATAGAGCTGGAAAGCAGGTTAGTGGGGTGGGAAGGGAATAGGGATTTTGCAGTAACCTTCCCCTGCCATGCCCACCAAGCCACGCCCACCAAAGCACGCCACACCACACCATGCCCACCAAGCCACACCCACAGAACAGGTACTAAAAAAATTTGAATCCCACCAGTGGGTGTCAAACTCTATTTAATTGAGGGGCGCACCAGGGTTGTATTTAAACTCGGGGGGCTGCGGTGGGCATGGGCGGACAACTTGACATCACTTGTGTCGGGGGTGCCCGGGGTGGCCTGAGCGCTCTGCCAGCGAAAACAGTTTCCCAAGCTCCGTTTTCAGCTGCAACTCTCTGCCAGTGAAAACGGAGCTCGGGGGAGCTGTGTGGCCCAGTCCTTTGGTCTTTCCAGGGTGGTGGTCCCACAGGCCAGATCTAAGCACCCTGCAGGCCAGATCTGGCCCACGGGCCTTGAGTTTGACATCCCTGCTCTAGACACATACAGAAAAGCTGTAGTTAAGTTTTTTCCCCCGCCCACCATCTGCAAGAAGCAAAGTGGCATTCCTTCTTAGTTCAAAGTATCTCACCAGGTTTTTTCTACAGATAGTCCTCAACTTACAACTATTCATTTAGTGACTATTTAAAGTGACAACGGCATTAAAAAAAGGGACTTGTGGGAGTTTTTCACACTTGCAGTATCCCCATGGTCACACGGCTAAAATTCGGATGCTTGGCAACAGACTCTTATTTATGAAGGGTTGCAGTGTCCTGGGGTTATTTGATCCCCTTTTGCAACCTTCTGAAAAGTCAATGCACTTAACTCTCATGTTATTCAATAACAGCTGCAGTGATTCACTTCACAATGGTGGCAAGAAAGGTTATAAAATGGGGGTGAAATTTAACTATCTGGTTTAGCTATGGAGATGTTGGGCTCAATTGTGGTCCTAAGTCGAGGACTCCCAGGACTTGCCCTTCTTTATTAGTAGCGCCCGTTCCTGAATTTGAGGATATATCCAGTACACTTTTATCAAATAAAGTGATGAATATTGCTCATTGCTTTCCTTCTTCTGTCCTTCCTCTGTCATTTATCATCTCCTTCCATTGCTTCTGCTTTTGAATTCATCCCTAACTTCGATGGGGCCATTCACCAAATTGTGCAGGGATTTCCTTGCTTACTACTTCTCTTGCTGATCCATTGTCCAACTTACTCATCTTTCCCTTCTCTTGATTTATGCAACGTTTTCCATAAAGTGTTCTTTAACTACAGGAAGTCCTTGACTTATAAAACGTTTGTTTACTGACTGTTCAAAGATACAATGGCACTGAAAAAAGTGACTTATGACTGATGACTTACAACAGTGGTGGCTAACCTTTTGGGGCTCCTGTGCCCAAAACTGTGCATGCGCTTGCATGTTTGTGCTCACATGACAGTACCCAGAAGGCAATGCGCCCCCCCACACCCCGTATGCATGCACGCGCAATCCCCACCCACACTCGGCTGCCGCCTTACCTGCACTGTGCCTTACAGCTGATTTTTGGCCAGTTTGAGGCCCTCCCAGAGGCTTGAGGAAGGCTTCTGCAGGCTTTGCAGGCCGAAAACTAGGCCAATTTCCTCACTTCCAGTATTTTCGGAAAAACAGGAAGTGATGAAATGGGCCTAGTTTTTGGCCAGCAGAAGCCTGCAGAAACCTTCTTCAAGCCTCTGGGAGGCTGAAAAAGGCTTCAAATCGGCTGAAAATCAGCTGTGAGGTGCGCACATGCCCAGTCAGGTAAGTTTGCTTGTAGCTCATGTGCCAGCACAAACAGCTCTGCATGCCAACTGTGGCATAGGTTCGCCCTCACGGACTTACAAGGTCCCTTCCAACTCTGTTAATCTGTTAAAATCAATTGCTGGATGCAGTTCCACAGGTTGCTTTGGGTGGCAGAAGAATCTGATTCTTTCACATTGGATTCTCCCCCTGTATCTGTTATTAATGCTTTTTAATCTATTTGTCATGTTTATATGGTCACTCATCTCACAGAAGAAACATTGGGCAGAGAACCATAATCACTAAAAACAACAGTCACATTACAGGTAGTCTTCAACTTACAACAGTTCATTTAGTTACCATTCAAAATTAGAACAGCACTGAAAAAAGTGACTTATGACCGTTTTTCACAGTTACGGCCTTTGCAGCATCCCCACAATCATGTGATCAAAATTCTGATGGCTGGCAACTGGTTCACACTTATGACCGTTGCTGTGTCCCCCAAGGTCCTGTGATCCCCTTTTGTGACCTTCTGACAAGCAAAGTCAATGGGGAAGCCAGGTTCTCTTAATAACTGGATTACTAACTTATCAACTGCAGTGATTCACTTAACACGTGCAGCAAGAAAGGTCGTACAATGGAGCAAAACTCACTTACAAAAATTTCACTTAGCGACGGAAATGTTGGGTTCAATCGTAATCGTAAATCGAGGACTACCTGCGCTGGTAATTTTCCAGATTCTTTTAAGTACACTCTTCTCCTTGCTAAAAGAAAAAAATTCCTTGAATCTCTCTTTGCACTCAAATGACTAACCTCCATTGTTGTTTCCTTTCTAAGTCTAGAGTCCTTGAGAAAGTTGTCTTCTCAAAATTGAATTTTCATTTGGCTTTTAATGGCTTCTCAATCTACATCAGTCAGGATTTTAAGGCAGTTAAATTTGTTATACACTAACCAGGGTTAGGGAGACAAGCTAAACAGAATGTGCAGCATTAGTCAGATAGGCACACAGATAAATGAGTGAGCTAAGCTTGTATGTTTATTAACATACAGTAAAAATAACAGATACGCTTGTGCTATCAAAAATATAGTTTATTCTATTATGAGTTCATAGCATAGTCAAAATAACAGTCCAATAGTCATGTATCATTAAGTCAGTCCATTCAGGGATATTCAGTTAGCAAAGTCCGTGCAGAATATCCTATGTCAGTTCACTTACAAATCAGTCCTTTGTTTATCTCTCCCGTTCGAGTAAACCAGTCTTGAGTCCTTGCAGTAATCAGGAATCATCAAAGCCAGAGAGAGCAAGCTGCAGTCTTGCTTCTTTTAAAGTGCTTTCACAACCACTCCCTTAATTACATTCCCTATATTTAAAGTTGCAGACACTTTAACTTATAAACTATGATTACATATTTATTATTTTACCTAAACCAGTTAGGGTAAACAATGTTATCCCTAACACCACTCGGCTGAGACAGCATGTTTGTAAATTCTGAATCACATTCTGGTGGCCAAGATCTAGCACCATCTATCAGTATTGGTCCTCTTCGATCTGCCTGCAGAATCTGAGCAATGTTAAAACGCTAAGACGTGAACAGCAGCATACATCTCTGAGGATAAAATATTAAACTCACAAAAAATACACCAACATTGGACACATTTGGCTATCAAATATTATGGTGAGGGTCAGTGGTGGGATTCAATTTTTTTTACTACCAGTTCTGTGGGCGTGGCTTAATGGGCATGGTGTGGCTTGGTGGGCATGGCAGGGGAAAATACTGTAAAATCTCCATTCCTGCCCCACCCCACTAACCTGCTTTCCAGCTCCATTCTCCTGTTGCAGGGCAACAAAAGAAGACCCAGCCGACTCGGGAAGCAGTGAATAGATGGGGTGGGCGCAGTCAGAGGTGGTATTTACCGGTTCTCTGAACTATTCAAACTTTCCGCTACCGGTTCTCTAGAACCAGTCAGAACTGGCTGAATACCACCTCTGGTGAGGGTATTTTGGCATCTTTGGTGGTATCCTTGATTGATTTAAATCTTTTTCTCTTTTCATTTGTTCTTTTGCAGTATTCCATGGTGAGTTTCAGCCCTAGGACTTTCCTCTTGTTGTAGATGTCCCTCAGGAATCAATGCCAGGTTTACTTTTCAGATCTTTTCCTTGAGTGTCCTGATTCATGATGCTGGTGATACAGGTAGTCCTCGACTTACAACGACAATTGGGATCAGAATTCCCATGGTTGTTAAATGAGTCACACCAATTTTTAACCCTTTTTTTGCTATGGTTGTTACGTTAACAACTGCAGTTGTTAAATGAACCATGCGGTCATTAAGCAAAGCTGGCTTCCTTATCGCCTTTGCTTGTCAGAAGTCACTTGGGAAGGTTTCCAATGGTGACCGTGTAGATCATGTAGGGTAGGTTACATGGTCACCATTGGAAACCTTCCCAAGTGACTTCTGACAAGTGAATACAACCTAAACTACAAATATAGGCCGGTTGCCAAGTGTCAAATTTTGATCATGTGACCACGAGGATCCCCGCAATAGTCATCTGTATGAGGACCAGTCATAAGTCACTTTTTTGTTTTTCTTTTTTAATAAAAAATTTATTTGGGTTTTCACAAAACATAATACAAGTAAAATTTCCTTTTTTGAGAATAGCATGGTCTCGGGTTGTCACTTATCCATACAGATACAAATTCAATTTCATATTCATCTTTGTGTTCTATTCCATATCTTATTACTATTTTAACATTTTCTCAATCATTTTGCCCTCCCCTTAGTTTTCTCAATCTTACTTTTAATTATCTCATTCCTTTCTAAATTCAATTATATATATATCTTTTTCTAAGTTTCAATACCTTTCTAGTCATTATATTTACACTTTTGTCTGTCCTGTTTCAATTTCAGATTTTCTTTTCTCATTAAACAAAATTTTTCCCTGTAGTTACTAATTGGAGCATGACACCTTTGTATTTTAATTTTTATCCATTCAACTCTTATTTAAACTTCAATTTATGCCTTTACAATTATAACATTCAATATAACACATAACTTCCAGTCGAATTCTGCTTGGTACGTTCTTAAAATACGCACTAAGTTCTCAAAGAGAAAATATATATATAACAATAATAAATAAAATATTTATTCTATTCCAATTCTGCTCTATCATTGATGCTAGTTATAATCTTTGACATCTTTAACATTTCTTTTCAATAGGTTATCATAGTTCTAGGAACACTTATAATATTTCCATAGTTTTTTCATGTTTCTTTCATATTCTTCTTCACTTAAATTTTTATAACACATTTAAAATTAAAATGTTCCCCACCTTTCCTAATTTCATTCTCTCATTCTCTTTATTTCATTTATTCATAAAACATTCCATCCCATTACAATGAGTATTTTATCTATCATTTTAATCACACTTGTTTCATATTTTCAAAGTTCATTTCTATTTTTAATATGACAATGCTATCTGATGTACCCTTGCAGAATCCCCCTTTCAATTAAGTTTTCACCCATTATCTCTGTGTCTTCTAAATAGGCTTATACCCTTAATCCTTGTATGTTTTCCCTGTTTCTCTATGTCCTGTTTCTGTCCTTTATAATTTCTTTTCCTTTCCCTCTTCCCCCCTCTTCTTCTCCCTTCCCTTTTTGACCCCTTCTCTCTCTAATTCTGATTCTCTCTTCTGTAATCCTCTCTTTTGTTTCTTCCTAATGTTGTAATTACTTTTCAAACTATTCTTTTGGGGGGTTGTTTTTTCAGATCTTAAATTTTTCACTCTCTTTCCCCACTTTCCTTTCTTTTCCCCCACATAGAAACACTTGGTCATTGAAGATGGCTTCTTCTTTGTCCCGACCTTCTTGTTCTACAGGCATTTCTTGTTGTTTCTCATAGTTCAGGGTCTCCATTTCTAAAAATTAAAATATGAAACCAAAAGAACCTCTTCCTTCTTGTACATCTTCTTTCTGTTTTTTAAGTTCCATTCTCAATTCTTCCAAGAGTGATACCATTTTAAAAACTTTTAAACAACCACCCGATTAATTTTAGTCCTTTAGATCTAATAGCCAAAAATCCAAAAGTCACCAAGTAATCCAAATAATCCAAAGCTGTTTCTTCTTGCTTCTTTTTTTCCACTTTCTCTTCCTGGGGTTCTCTTATCTTGTTACAAAGTTTCAGTTAAAATGTATCTTTTAGGAATCTTGTTAGTCTCACTGTTAATTCCTTTCACTTCCAGGTGGTCTTCTCCATTTTTTCAGATCCCATTCATTTTTTACCTTCTTTTAAAAGTTTTTGAGAATCCAGAAATCTTGTTTTTTCCGGTTTTTGCGTGGCTTCGGGTCAGCAGGAATTCGCGACCGCTCGAGATTCCTGCTGTGCTAGCCGCCGAGGTACCCCTGATCCAAATGGGTCAGGGGAATATGGCTGCCCTGTAGGGACAGCTGAAGAGAGAGGGGAGCTGGACAGGGGGTGTCGCAGACCCCCTCCTCGTCCTGAAAAACCTCTTTTTCCCAAGGCGGTGGAGCGGCGGTCAGCAATGGCCGCCACGAAGAAGTCTGCAACCGGGTAAGATCGTGCTGGAGAAAGCAAGAAAAGTGAAAGTGCTGGCTGAGCCGGGTCAATCAACATCCTTTAAATTCGCTGGAACTGAGCTGTCTGAATTGCTGGAGGATACATTGTATCCCTAAGAAGATCGAAAGCGGCGGAGAAACTGTTAAAGGAAACTTTTTTTTTTCTTCACTCTCTCACCCCATGAAAAAAGCAGAAGAAGATTTGAAATTTGTTTGGGCACTGAAAGTGAAATATTCTGAAAGTTGCTTGGACATTGGACTTAAAAATTTAAGAAATTGGAAAACCTTTATTAGAGGTATGGATTTTTGATTATTTAAAAATTGATGTTGCAAGTGGGAAGGGAGCGGAAAAATATTGGAGCAGAAGTAGAAAAAGGAGGAGATTGCCAAGAATACTAAAAAAAGAAATATGGTAATTGGACCTCTTTGATTAAACAGTAACTCCAGAAAGAGAAATAGAAGAAGGAAAAAAAGTATTAACTTTTGGAACTTTCTTTTTGAATTACTTTTGACTAAAAATACTTGGGTGGTTGTTTTGGGGAAAGTTTTTCTTTTCAGGATGGCATCGCTTGTGGATGAACTAAAGATTGAATATCAAAAATATAAAAAGGAAGAACAAGATGGAAAAGATACTTTGGGCACTTCATTTCAATTTTTAGAAATGGCGTTATGTATTTATGAAAAGTTGATTACGCAGCAGAATGACTGGAACAAAGAAGAAGAGGAACAAGAAGCCATCTTTGATGAACAATGGGTTTTTTCCGGGGAGGAGGAGAAAGAGGATAAGAAAAAGGGGATTTTAAGGTTTGAAAAAACAACCAAAAAAAAGAAAAATGAGAGGAAAGGTGGATGCAAGGTTAGAAAGCAAAGGAAAGGGAGTAAGAAAATGGAAGAGGAGAGACAAAGGGGTAAAAAGGGCAAGGAGAAGAATAAGCAAGAGAGAAAGGGGGGGGGAGGAGAAGCCTCAATGGTGGGAAGCAAGATCTAAAGAAAAAAAGCTTATTTAGAGACAATGGGTGAATCTAATTAAGGATAAAAGGGGGATTCTGGTAGGTATATAAGATTGTGTTTTTATATGTGTATGTAGAGTATAAAATTTATTGTGTAAATTTAGAATTTATTAAACAAAATCCCAAGATAAATTAAGTGTTATATGAAGTACTTTTAAGTTAGGGTAAAGGCGTCACTCCAAATAGTGTATAGGAGAAGTATAGTAAAAGAAAAAAGATGAATGGATAGTTGGAAATAGAACAGACAAAGAATGTTATTGAAAATGGTTATAAGCCGTTATGCTTTGATTGTTTGTTCATTGTTTTTGTAAAATTAATAAAATTGGTTTATTAAAAAAAAGAAAAGAAAATGATAATAAGATATGGAAGGATATATAAAATGAATATGATGTTTGAATTTGTGTCTGTGTGAAGAGTTTTAACCCGGGATCAGGCAGCCTTCAGAAAAGATGTTTTAGTTTATGTTTTGTGTATTGTGTTTGTAAAATTAATAAAATTTGTTTAAAAAAAAAATAAAATTTTTGAGAATCCAGAAATCTTTATTATCCCTTTGACATTTTATTTTCAGCTTAAATACCTGTTAATGTCAAAGTGGATTTTTGCCAGTTTCTTGCTTAAATCTCTTAGTTGTCAATATAAGGAAGAAAAGAAAAAAAAACCAAATGCTTTCCCTTCCCTCTCTCATTTGCCGCTTCAAAGTCTTCTTTGGGAACAATGTTGTTCTTTATAATTAAAATTCCAGGGTACCTTATATTGTTACTTTTTCAGTTCGACCTGGTCAGCCAAAACTTTCTCTTCTTATCTTCCTCCTGCACATTCTTTTCCGGTTGAGTTCTTCTTTGAGGTGGCCATTTCTGACCACTGCTGCAACCGCCTTTGGAAAAGGGAGTAATGGCCAGCTGAGGAGGAGAGCTGCAGCTCTCCTCAACTCCGCTGGCAGTCTCCCCCTCTTCACCATCTCTATGGGGTGGCTTAGCCCCGAAACCAGCCAGCTTGGGGCACTCCAGCAGCGAGCACAGATCGAAACTGTACATGATTGCAGATTTCAGTCTGTCGCTGAAGAAGCTCAAATCGGAAGCCCCTAAATCACTTTTTTCAATGCCATAGTAACTTCAAATTAAATGAATGTTTCTAAGTTGAGAACTACAGTATGTATACTTAAGTTTATTGTCTTTTGAGGCCTTGCTGACATTTCTGGTTTAAAAAATACACTCTCTGAAACACTTGGTCTTTATCAACAATACATAATGTCTTTGTCAAATTTCCTCTGAGATGTCTTCTTGCCATCTTAAGCTGAACATGGATAAGACTTCCTATCTTGAGTAAGTCAACAGCAGTCTAAAGTAACTAACCAGGCTGCTAAATTGGCGGTCGCGTGCAGGCCATGCCCACTCTGGTTCTGCAAAGGCACATAATGTCACGATACATCATGTGACGCGATCGGGTTTGACATCCGTGATCTAAACTATGTCAGGTTTTGGCTCTGCTCCAAATTGAACCACAATCCTGCTAAAGTTATTTAATTTCACCCCTATTTACCTGCACTAATTGTGCTTCATTGTCATCATCACATCCTAGCTAAGGAGCAAAATTTGAAATGCAGATATTTACTAATGGATGATTCATTTTCATCTTCCTAGAGCAGAGGCCCAGATGAACATACATGATATATTGCTTATTTCTGAATAGCTGTCATCATCCATGGCTATTCTGAAAACCCGGGAAGTTCAATTCTACATTGTCACTGACCTGCACTTCAAGACTTCAGTTGGCATCTAATTGATCCAGCTTGACTTTTAGGATTAAATCTCTCCCACTTCCCAAAACACAGTATGTTAAGTTCTGCACATGGGCGCAAGGAGCGGAGACGAGACGGTGAACAGTGAACTTCAACTCTTTATTATACATTCTGAACAGAGCAAAACCCTAGGGCAACAGCAGCCCTTTTATAGGCAAGCTGCTGCTCCAGTAACCAATAGGAAATGTGGAGTGTTAACCCACTTAACCAATGAGAGTGGCTCGTTAACAGCCAATCAGATTCTCCTGAACGGACCAATCTGATATCGCTATTATCGGCCAATCAGAAGTGCAGGGCTAGAACCCTGCTATTTTCTAAAGCATTTGATAAACTTTATTTAAGTGTTTTATTAGTTCATAACACCCCTTCCCCCCGGGTTCCGTTTAGGGGTTGCGGTGACGTAATCTCTGAGGTAGGAAGGTTGCTTTGACTGTCTATTGGATTTACACTGTCCCACTGGTTCTTGTCCGTAAGCCTGTTTTGGCGGGGCGTTTTTGGGCAAGTTGGTTGTGGGTTGTTCCTCGTTGGAAGACTCGGTGCAGCTAATGTTCTCATCGTTGTCCTCTGGCCCTTGCAGGCTTGCCTCTGTTGGGTTGTTCCTCTGTGGCGAGGCCATACCCATCCCTGATCCTTCTTCACCTGTTACGCCCAATGGCTGACTTCTTTCGTTCCTGCTTTCCGCCATCTCAAATTCGGTTTCTTCGACATCCCCTCCCCCCTCAGTTTGGGAGTTACCAGAGTCACGGAAACTAGGTTGTAGCCTTGAGCGAAGCTGATCAATATGGCGTTTCCATATTTTTCTGTCGCAGATTTTTACCCGGTACGACCTGGGTCCAGTGGCTTGAATAACAGTGGCCTCGACCCATAACGGTTTGCCAGAAAGGTTTCTGGCGAAAACTAAGTTGCCTATCTTGAACTCGTGGCAATTTCCACTAGATCCACAGGGTTTCTCTGGCTCGTAAGACGGGTGAAGCCAGTCGAGGCAGGAGCGGAGTTTGCGTCCCATCAATAGTTCCGCTGGAGTCTTGTTGGTGACGCTGTGCGGAGTGATGTGTTGGAGAAGGAGTATTCTATTTATCTTATCTTCAATGTCCCCATAGTCCATTTTGTAGAGGGTTTTTTTAACAAACTGTACCATGCGCTCGGCTCTTCCGTTAGCTGCAGGGTATACTGGTGAAGTTAGCGCATGGCGAATAACGCTAAGTATTGTTCCGCTGGCGAAGTTAGCGCATGGTGAATACCGCTAAGTATTGTTCTGCTAAGTATTGTTCAAAAGGAAGCGCAGTAAACTGGGGTCCATTGTCGGATACCAGAACGTCTGGCAGTCCATGCATCGCGAATAATCTCTTCAACTTCCGGATGACGGATTCGGTTGTAGTACTTTTCATTTTGTGGATCTCAAGCCAGTTTGAGTAGGCATCCACTGTTAATAGGAACGTATGTCCCTTAGTAGGTCCCACAAAGTCAATATGAATGCAGGACCACGGTCCCCAAGGTGTTTCCCATTCTGTCAGAGTTGCTTTTGGTGGGGCATTGCTAACCTTCTGGCACTTATAACAAGTCTTTACCCAGGCTTCGATTTGTTTGTCGATGCCCGGCCACCACACGTAGCTTCGTGCAAGTGCTTTCATGCGCACGATGCCGGGGTGGCCCTCATGCAGTGTCTTTAGTACTACTTGTTGTAACTGCTCTGGGACGACGACTCTATCCCCCCACAGGATGCAGCCCTTTTGCGAAAAAAGGTTCCATTTGTCGATTCTTGAAGGGAATGAAGTCATCTACTGGCCATCCTCGTTCGACCCAGCTAAGAACCCGCTTTAAGATAGGATCGCGTTTTGTTTCGATCGCGATATCTCTAGCGGTTAGCGGCGGTGAATGCAGCGTCTCAATCTGGAGCGTTGTAAGGGTTGGAGCTGGGTCATCGACGGTTTCCGGAAGTGGTGCACGGCTCAATGCGTCAGCGTGGGAAATGGCTTTCCCCGGGTGGTGCTGCAGCTTATAATTGTATGCAGCCAAAAACTCCGACCAGCGAGTCATTCTAGGTGATAATATATAGGGGGTTGGCTTGTCTCCTGCTATAATCCCCAGCAAAGGTTTGTGGTCGGTAACAATAGTAAAAACTTGTCCATAAACATATTCATGAAACCGTTTAACAGCAGATACAACAGCAAGAGCCTCTTTATCGATTTGACTATAGTTACGTTCAGCCTTTGATAGAGTTCTTGAAAAATAGGCAATAGGGGCTTCACTACCGTTTGGTAACACATGGCTCAAAATGGCTCCTACTCCAAAAGGTGACGCATCACATGTGATTGTTAAAGGCAAAGTCTCGTTATACTGCATTAAAACAGCATCTGAAGTTAATAGGTTTTTCACTTTTTGGAACGTGTGCTCCTCTCGGTGCCCCCAAACCCAGGTTGCTTTTTTTATTGAGAAGCCGATGTAGGGGCTTGGCTACGGTCGCTTTGTGGGGCAGGAAGATGTTGTAAAAATTAATAAGCCCCAGGAAAGCTTGGAGAACAGTCTTGTTTCTGGGTCTTAGGGCGTTCTTGATTGCCTTTAACTTGCTACTGGTGGGGTGAATGCCTTGTTTATCGATTAGGTACCCCAGGAACTCTACTTTATCTGTACACAGTTGACATTTATTTTTTTTAACTTTAAGGCCAGAGTCTTTAAATTTCTGGAGAACCAGTCTAAGACGCTCCTTTAGTATTTCTCTATTCAGGGCAGCAATTAAAACGTCATCAAAGTATGGTACGACCCCTTTTATTCCCTGTAATAGTCTCTCCATCAAGCTCTGAAAGATCCCTGGGGCCACGCTAACTCCGAATTGGAGTCGGTTGCACTTAAAAGCGCCTTGATGCGTAACGATCGTTTGTGCCTCTGCTGTTTTTTTATCTACAGGCAACTGTTGGTACGCCTGTGCTAAATCCAATTTAGCAAAGACCTTTCCACCCCCCAGGGAATGGAGGAGGTGTTGTACCACCTGTACCGGGTAAGCGCTCTGTTGAAGGGCGTGATTCAGGTGGCACGGTAGTCCCCACAAATCTTTAACAATCCATCCGGTTTGATGGGTGTTACGATTGGGGTTTCCCAAGGAGCATGGTCGGTTGGTTCTAAAACACCCTGGGCTATTAATTTATCAAGCTGCTCGTCAATCTTTGGTTTAAGGGCAAAAGGGACTCAACGAGGCTTAAGGCGGATGGGGGCCACTTCAGGGTTAAGGTTAAATGATATTGGGGTCCCCTTGTACTTGCCTAGTTTGTCTGCAAAAACGTCCTGGAATTCCTGGACAAGGGCCTCCTCCCAGTCGTCGCTGCTGGTCTGGTGAATGCCGGCTACCTCGATCCCAAGTGGAGCGAACCATTGAAGGCCTAACAAACTAGGCCGATCACGGTCAATGACGGTCAATGGTAAGGATGCAGTACGATTTTTGAATGAGACCTGGACTAGGCTTGATCCAATGACCGGAATTCAGTTTCCTTGATAGTCCTTGAGAATGATTCTTTGGGTTCTGAGGTCTTGCCGCCGGACAGCAGGGATCAATTGTTTAAGGGTCTTCCAGGAAACCATTGAGAGGGACGATCCTGAATTGATTTCCATCATGCAGGGCTAGTTTTCGATGGCGATCTTCACTCGGATCTTCTTTGCATTTAATGATGATGCGTGACCAATTGTGATGGTTTGGTGTGCCTCTTCTCATTTCATTGAATGGGCTAGTGGTTTATTTCTGTAGGAGTGGTTGTTCCATTGGTGGTTCAAATGTTCCCAATTCACAGGACAACTTCCTGTGGGTTGGCAATAGTTGGTCCCCCTCTGAAATGGGCTGGCTCCTAGCTTGCTTCGACAGACCTTTCCGATGTGGCCTCTCTTCCCACAAATATGGCAGAGTGCATCGAGGAATTTGCAGTCTGATCGTGGGTGGTTTGTCCCACAGCCTGCGCATTGATATTGTAGTCTCTGGTTATGCTGGTGGCGTTGGTCTCGTTTAAACCGGAGCCAGTTGACTTCTTCCTCATCACTTTCTGATGACGATTCGAGGTCCTCGTGGTGGGTTGCCGTTGCATGTCCCTCAAGGCGAGGTGAGGTTTCGCCGGTGAGTTGGCGGAGCGGGGCGTTGGTGCAGCGCATTTGGGCAGCCGACTTCCTGGTTGCTTCTGCTGCAGTAGCGTCAGCGATGGTATCTGCAAGGCTGATGTCACCTTTCGCCATCAGCTTGCTTTGCATGTGCGGTGCATCTAATCCTGGAACAATTTGGTCTCTGAGAGCTTCTTTGAGGTCGACGAACCCACAGAGGCCTCCCAGGTTCCGGAGATCCGCGATGAAATCTGCAACACTTTCTCCTTTCCGCTGGTCTCTCTGGTAAAATTCATGTCTTTGGACAAGCGTTGGTATGGTAGGTGCATAATGGGCCCGTAGGAGGGGCTCGAGGATGTCCCAGTCCATGGATTTCACCTCAGCCGGGTTCGCCAGTACCTTGGCCATCTTGAAAATGGCAGGTCCGCAGTGAGTCAGGAATACCGCTCTCTTTTTCCCAGTAGTGGCATCCTTCAAGTTGTTGGTCTCCAGAAACATCTGGAACCGGTCCATGTATGAGTCCCAGTCTTCTTGTGCTGCATAGAATGGAGCGGGTGGTATGGTGACGCTGGTCATGGTTTCTGCCGTTGATGCGCCTTCAGCCACGTGCTCTGTTTAGTGCTCTGTAGTGTTCAGTCAGCTCTGACGTCTCCAAATCCCATCCTCGTCGCCAGTGTTAAGTTCTGCGCATGGGTGCAAGGAACGGAGACGAGACGATGAACAGTGAACTTCAACTCTTTATTATACATTCTGAACAGAGCAAAATCCTAGGGCAGCAGCAGCCCTTTTATAGGCAAGCTGCTGCTCTAGTAACCAATAGGAAACGTGGAGTGTTAACCCACTTAACCAATGAGAGTGGCTCGTTAACAGCCAATCAGATTCTCCTGAACGGACCAATCCGATATCGCTATTACGGCCAATCAGAAGTGCAGGGCTAGAAACCTGCTATTTTTAAAGCCTTTGATAAACTTTATTTAAGTGTTTTATTAGTTCATAACACAGTATAAATCAGTAGAATTGCTACCACCTACTGAATGAGCTTTATCGTTACAAGGAGTAACTTCTTCCGTTTGGAAATTTATGGGATTTACAGAAATGATAACTCTGCCAGCCTCTAATCTCTAGCCTCTAAACTCCTTGCAGTAGGTAGCTGTATTCTTTATAAAATGGCCCAAAACATCAAGGCCAAGAAAAGCTTATTAAGAGTCCCCCAAACTCAGGTTAGGATTACTATTTAATGCTACATAGAATACAGCAGATAACATACAACAAAGCTGGCTGAGGGCTATAAAACCCCCCAGTTAATCTGGCAGTTTCTAAAGTGTCACTAGATTCACTATAATGTTTCTTGCTTACGGCAGATTAATATAGCAGCATTTTACAACAAAAAACAGCAAAGAAGTAACAAGCAACTTTTCCAATTTTAAAAAATACACTCTCTCAATACTTGGTCTTTATTGCTTATAAGATTTTTTTTTTAAAAAAATAGGGCACCCCTAGCAAGATGAACTTTTGTAATCAATATTTCCCTGGGCCAAATTCTCCTTCCAAGACCACAGTGCAGTAGTAGGGCACAGTGTTTTCAATAAAGCCAGCAGTGATGTTGATGGGAGTGGAAGGTACTGATTGGCTCATCCTTCTATTGAGACCAAAAGGGAAACAGTGAAGGTTGTAATAATTCTCAGTGGAAGAACTCTGAGAGTATAAGGGAAACCACCCCACTTAAGAGGAGGAACTCCAGAATCAATTCTGGAAGAAAGAATGGCAGATCAGCTCTCTACTATTGCCAATAAAATTGCAGTCATGGCTGAAACATTAAGATGAGTTTTGGATGCAAGACAATAAAAACCGTAAGTAGGAAGGGACCTTTCTGATTATGCTGGGGGTTAATACTGAACCTTCATGTGATGCTATGGCCAAATAATGCTGCTAGGAAGCATGCTCACTAATGGTGTTAGCAATTGCAAGATACATTTCTTATTTTGCAGAACAGTTAGAGCACTAAATGTGAAAAGCATAGGTCAAGGAGAACTTGTCAAAATAGAAATTAAATGAAATAAACTGGAAGTTTTTGGAATAACTAACTTGCATGGACTGTAATGGTGGACTGATTTAAATGAGATAATACCATACTTAGTAATGGAGAGGCTTGGCAACTAAAATGGACAGTCCTAATTATATTTTTAGCTATAGTCCAATAACAAACAGAGGCATATCCATTAGAATTCGTGGCTATCTTGTGTTGGTAAAAATGTCCATCTGGGTTCAGTCCCAAGTGGGGAGAAAGACACTGGAAACATGGAGGATACTCGGAGTGTGTATGTGTGTGTGTATAGATATGTATATATACACATACACACACACACACACACACATATTTGGGCCTTGCCTTTGAGCTTCCTGTTCCTATGGCAAAGGCAGGTATTCTATTGGTTGCTATAGGGGTTGTGTGCAAATCCTAGGAGTTTATCTGAGATATGTCTAGTTGAACTGTGCTGGGTGATGTATCCCCAGGTGCCATATGGTGAGCTCTGCTGCTAGACGGGTAGAGGGCTAACCCTACTATGTCCTGAAGGTTATGTCTTAATCCCATCAGCCTGGAGCTGAAGGTCTAATTGTCTTGTAGATAGGCTAGCCCAGTCTTAATGTGCACCAAATATCCACTGGGAGCAGGGAGCTGCTTTTTGTCTTTAAAAACCTCCCTCTCCTTTTCTCATCCAGGGAAATATAATATTTTTCCTTCTTAATGTTTCTCAAAATATTTCATTCTTCCAGGGAGGTGGGTGCTAACTTTCTTCACTTGGGAATATTAATATTGTACATGTCTAGGTCCCTTAATATTGTTTCAGTGATTAAAAAACATGGAATAATTTTGTGGTTAAAAAGTATAATTAAGAAAGAACACAACTACTAATGGAATTCAGAAGATGGAGAGATTGAAAATTTGGAATTTCAAGAAAAATTGACCTGAGAAACTAGACAATAAAAGAGGTAGGCTGTGTGCTTAATTATGCAGCAAAAAATATTATAAGAATTGCAGGATATGGCAGCTGGAATCAAAATACGAAGCTGAAATATTCCTCCTTTCATTTACTCATTCATTCATTCTTCAGCTTATATGGTGTTCCATTTATGAAGTTGTCAAATGGCTTACATAATAAAGGGAAAATTAACAGAAGACAAAGGTAACAAAGAATAAATATGCATAATGCACAATACTTTATTAACTAAAAATAAATAACTCATTAACGATATAAAAATGAAATGGAAAAATGTGGGTTAATATGCTAAATATGAAGTAGGCAAAAATAATGTCAACCAATATGTTTAATGAATGCAGAGTTGACAGTAAAAAAAGTGAAGCTGTAGAAAGTTTTGTTTCAAGAATAGATAAATAAAGCAGAGTGCTGGAGAAGTAAAGAGATTAATCATATTGGAAGAAGACAATGATAAATTCAAATAAGATCATGAAGGATAAGGATATTTCTATGACAACAGCAATCAGAACAGTAAAAGTAATGCCTTTTCCAGAGGTAATGTATTCTGTGGAAATTGGATGTTGCGAAAGAGTGAGAGAAATAAGATGATGCCTTCAAATTATAGATCTGTAAATAGTTAGCAAGAACATTGTGGATTCAGGAAGAGCTAATCAATCAGTTCTAGGCCAAATAAAGATTGCCTGCTCCCTTGAGGCAATGAACAGCAAACAGAAACACACATAATTTGGGCATGTGATAGAAGTGGATGATGGATTACAAAAAAATAACACTATGCTTAGCAACTTTGAAGGAAATAGAAGGAGAAGACAATAAATAAGGTGGATGGATAAGACCAGAGAGATTGTAGGACTGTCCTTGAAACAGCTAAAGATTAGCTTGGAAGACAGGTTGTAATGGCTCAAGCATTTGTTCATGCTGTCACCAAGGGCTGAGCCCAACTTGGTGGCATCTAAGTTGGTTTAGAATCATCATGAATGCAAAATCGTGTGAGTACAGCTTTCTGTTTCTCCAGATTAGGCTTTCCTTGCCAGATGCCTGTCTTCCTGGCTGTGACAACCATTCCCAGAATTCACAGCCATACTCTGTGACTTCTCTGAATATAAAGATAGTCTATCCTGGAAAGGCAGAAAGGCAATATATGAGATCCACAGAGAAGTGGAAGGTCTATGCCAGGGGTATTAACCTTGCAGTGACACGTCGTCATGTGATGTATTGCAACTCCCTCCCTCTTTGCTAAACCGGGGGTGGGCGTGGCCAGCACATGACACATCTGGCCTGTGGGCTGCAAGTTTGACACTCCTGGTCTATGCTATAGGTCAGTGTTTCTCAGCGGTGACAACTTTTAAGAGTAAGAGGTGTGAACTTCAATTCCCAGAAGTCACCAGCCAGCATGTTGTATATAATTGTATAAATCAAGCTAAATAACCTATATTCATGAGCATCAGCATGTCATAGGAAGTTAGAATAAACAGCTAAATTGTCTTCTGCTTACTGTGAAGCAAGACGTAGGAATTCTGGTTTGTTCTCTAAATAAACCTGGATTAAAAGCCATACTTTATTCTTGGCTTTTAATTAAAGTAGGAGCTGGGATACGTTTCTAGTGCTTTGGTGTTTGCCCCACAGCCGTACCAAACGTTTCACAAGGTAACTAATATCCCATAAAATATGGTGAGCTTGATTTTGGGTTTCCCCTCCCAAATTATTTAAATTTCATTGGAAGTCTCCAGATTTTCTCTTAGGGTGTGCAAATGCTCTGGTATTCAGAGATGTGAGAAAAAGACTAGCTAGTGAGAAAGAGAGAGTTCAGGGAAAGGACTAAAACCTCATTTATTAGTTGCTGAAAACTCCTTATGGATCTTTTACTGAAGAAAGAAAAATGAACTTTTGATTTATGGGTTTGATGATTAGAAAGGATAGACTATGGAAAGAAGGAAATTATTTTGTAATCTTAGAACAGTAAAATATAAACACATTCATAGCTGCTACTGGTATTAAAAAGATTGGAAGCTGCTTCTTTACACAGGTGTCCTCACGACCACAATTGAGCTCAAAATTTCTGTTGCTAAATGAAACATTTGTTAAGTGAGTTTTGCCCCATTTTAAGTCTTTTCTTACCAAGCAAATCACTGCAGTTGGTGAGATAGTAACACAGTCATTAAGAGAATATGTCTTCCCATTGAGTTTGCTTATCAGAAGGTCACAAAAGGGAATCACATGACCCTGGGACACTGCAACCGTCATAAATATGAACCAGTTACCAAGCTACTGAATTTTGATCATGTGACCAAGGGGATGCTGCAACGATTGTGTGAAAAACAGTCATAGGTCACTTTTTTTGGTTATGTAGTACCTTTGAACTGTTCACTAAATGAACTATTTTAAGTTGAGGACTACCTATCACTTATTCTTTCCTTTTTAAAATGTTCTTTCTTTTCTTAATTTCTTTTTTGTCCATTGATATTTTTCTTTATTTTATTTCTTCTCTAAAATATGTATTGCTTCTATGCTGCTAAAACTGTTTGTTTATAAAAATTAGTAATAGAAATATTCTAACAATATTTTGGCATGCAGAAAAAGCTGTCTGCATCTAAGGAGAAATAACAGAGGGAGCTGAGCCTCTGTTGGAACAACAACAACAATAACAACAACAACAACAAACAGCATTGGAAGGGAATTGGACTAGAAGTTGACCAAGAACTCCATTAATGAACCTTGCTCAGTCAGCTATCTTAGCGGAGCTTCTATATAAAGAGAAATAGACAGAACCTACTGATTTGTTGGTAGGTTCCTAGAGACATTTTTCTGGCATTGGTGTATACAGAAAAAGTGTAGCAGGCCTGTTGCCTCCTTGGGAATTCTAATGGCTTTATGATGTCATCCAACCAAGTTCAACTGTCAGTTTCTGTCAGTTATCAGTTATTAGAATGAAGATGGCTTCCAAGAGGTAAGCTGGACTTCAGAAGGGCTGCTGGACTCTGGGGAACCATTCCTCTTTTAGTGTATCAGAGAGATGAAAATGCTGATTTGTCCTCTTTTAGGAAAGGGAAGCAGGGAGAAGAGGTCCTCCAGAGAACATCTATCTGCTTCTGTTACTTTTAATTTTTGGTGAATCATTTTTAATCAGTTGGGACCACACAATCCCTTTTACCTGCCATGAATGAGGCACGTGTTTTTTTTTTTGAATTTTGCCTCATTGTTACTGTTCTGGAAGAAAAGCAAGGAAGGCTAGGACAGCCAGCGATCCAGGAGCTGGTGCTCAAAGTTCTCCAACATTCAAACTGGAAGACACTAGAGAGTTTTTTAGGAAGAAAAAAAAAAAGTATTGTTGATACAGAGCTCCAAAAAGTGGGACAATGTGGTAAGTATGAGTTGAAAGTTGAAATAGTAGAACATTGAGTGGACTCTTCCACATAGACATAGGCAGGGGCCGCTTCAGCATCATTCCATATTCCAGGTTGCACACACAGGATAGGGCAGAGGCCAATGTTCCTATTGCAGATACCTGGGTGGTACCAAGATCACATATGAGTCGGTGGATAGACCCACACTGGTTTCAGTTAAAGACTGGCAGCCGAAGCTGTCCTATATACTGGATTGGACAATGAAACTGGAGGAAAAGGATATGTAGGAGAAGAAGAGGCAAAGCCTGGGAGGGCTGAAGTTAAAAGAGGAATCAGTCTGGAGTAGTAATTTTTCCACAAGCAATCTAAGTCCAGCCTCCCCTTCCCTTGAATTTCATTAACCCTTAACTAGTGCAAATGTAGTCTCATTGTTACTTGACTAGATTCTTGTCCATAGGTGTGAGCAATACATTTTTGCAACAAGGAACATATCATGTGGGCCTGATTCTTTGCACCTAGCTGGCATCTCTGACACCAGTCTGCTTTCAAACAGGAAGAGATGTTCAGTCTGAGCATCGGTTCTGACTGAAACCATTATGAAGACGCTGATGGAAAGATGTTCACTACTTGATAAGGGGATGCAGACCTTTTACCGGGAAACAAAACATCTTAACTATTAAGATCTCGGTTTTTGCTTGTGTTTCATTAAAGCAGCAATGGCACATTTTGAGACAATGAACGATACGAAATACATGGATTGGGAGGAAATTTGATACAACTCTCTTAACAAGCTCTTTGATATAACAACTGGCTGTTTCCATGAAAATGGTATGCAACTGATGTGGCAAGCAGAGACAGTTTAATCACTCACAATGAAATGTTTTCAGACCTAGCGGACAATATGGTAGAGATATTTTTTTCTCTTCATATTTTGCCCATGTATATTTCATTCAGAATCTTTTAGAAATATTCATTTACAATTTTGTCTTGGCTGATCTTGAAAACTACTTAGATTGCCTTGGTTGGAAGATCAAGAGATGCATTCTGGCTCTCAAACTTTCCCAAACTAGAAGGCACCATATACCTGGCTTAAGGCTTCCATACAATCTTTTAGTGAAGATTTCTTCTGCATTCTGAATCCAGCTTTTTATTCTGTTTCCCCCCACTCCTCCTTCTAACACATCACTCACATATACCTGTCTTCCCTTTAAAATACTCCCTATGTTCCAATCACCGATTCTCAAATCCTGTCAACCTTTATTTTAGGCAGCCGATTGAAAACAATGTTATTCTTTGAAGATTTAAATCAGATAGCTTTTATCTGATTCTGTTTATTGCTGTTTTACTCATGTCTTATTGATATTTCTCCTTTCTGCTTTTTTTAAAAAGCTCTTTTCCTCTTTTTATTTTATTATGTTTCTATGGTATTTTTGTTTTGACAGTTTTATTGATTTTATTTTTATTTAAGAGCCAAGAACCTGTGACCCCCATTGGAGCTGTGCTAAAACTTTAAGCAGACCAATTATAATCAGCAACAATCCCTGCCTGGATGTGGATACCAATGGTATTGATTTTGGCTACTTCCATGAAGCTAATATTAAATAATGAATCGGGTATTCTGGAATTGCAAACTGTCGTGTCCGTTCGGCAAGGAGACCAGGAGGCAGTGACTGTGGTTTCAACTCTTTATTAGGCCCCCGGAACTGATCTGGCTCCAAGTGAAAATTTGCGGCTTTTTATTCTCAAGCCGCGGTGGCCGCGGCCAATGGCACAGCTTTGAATCACGGGAGATTCCCGCCGCTCCCGCCTGGGCTGGTCGAGCTGGCCTGGCTGCTTCTCCCTGGTGAGTGTTGTGTCTTCGGAAATGATGCCAGGAGTCGGTGACCTCATATCAAACTCTTTTATTGATGTAGGAACCAAACTGGCGCTATAGGAAAAGTTCGCGGCTTTTATTCCTTTAGCCGCGGCGGCCGCGGCCAATGGCACCACTTTGAATCTTCCGCGATTTGAACCGACCAATCGCGGGAGATTTCTAGCGAGCCAATCGGCGCGGCTCGCCTAACCAATCAGAGTGCCCCGCGCCTTGGCCAATCAAGGCGCGGGGATCTCAAGAATGCTAATGAGGGGACAGAACACCCCTCCCCTCTTGGTTTAGTCCTTACGTCGCGTAGTCCCGTAGGTAGGCGGGGCTCCGTCTTAGCCTACTGGACCTGCGCAGCTCAGTCGTAGGTTGGATCCTGGCCGGTTCGGTCGGGGTCTCTGCTTCTCCGGATGCCGTCGTGGGAACCGGCTGGTCGGTCGGGCCGGGCCGCTCTCCATAGCTCCTTCCTGGGCTTCCTGGGTTGGTTGAGTGGGTTTCGCCACTCCCGCTTGGTCTCCCCGGGTCGGTCGAGCTGGCCTGGCTGTCTCTTCCTGGCGAGGGGTCGTGCTGGCTGCTTTCCAGTAAGTATGGTTGGTTTATTCTTCTTTGGTTTTGGTCCCCTGGGTATTCCCTCCCCCCTTGGTTTGTGTTGTGGGGGTTGGTTTTGCTTGCTTGTAGGTCGGTGGTCTCTTGGGTGGTCGCCCTCGATCTTAATTGGTCGATGTGGCGTTTCCATGCTCGTCCGTCTGTTGTTTGTAGCCGGTACGAGTGTGGGCCTGTTATTTGTGTGATGACGGCCGGTACCCATAACGGGTCTCCCGTCAGGTTCTTTGCGTACACGGGGTCGCCTGGTGCGAAGGTTCGGTGTTTGCTGGTTGTGTCTGGGGGCTTCTCTGGGTTATACGTGGGGTGTAATCTGTCGAGTGGGGACCTTAATTTCCTCCCCATTAACAGTTCGGCTGGGCTCTTATTCGTTGTGGTATTTGGGGTTATGTGTTGGGTGAAGAGTAATTTATTTATTTTATCCTGGATCTCCCCGTGGTCTATTTTCCAGATGGTTTTCTTAGTGAATTGGACCATCCGTTCCGCCCTACCATTCGCCGCCGGATGTGCCGGTGCTGTCAGCGCGTGTCGGATGCCCCTTTCCGCTAGGAATTTTTCGAATTCTAGCGAGGTGAATTGGGGCCCGTTGTCGGAAACAACGACGTCTGGGAGGCCGTGCGTTGCAAAAAGTTTGCCGAGTTCCTTGATCACAGCCTCCGTGATTGTTGTTCTCATGTTGCTTACCTCCAGCCAGTTGGAGTAAGCGTCTGCTGTTATTAGAAAGGTGTGTCCTTTTGTGGGCCCTGCGAAGTCTATGTGGATCCTAGACCAAGGTCCCCTGGGGGTTTTCCACTCTAGGACGGGTGCTGTGGGTGGGCTTGGCCTAGTTTCCTGGCATCGTTGGCACCTTACTACCCATGTCTCAATCTGTTTGTCCATCCCTGGCCATCAAGCGTAACTTCTGGCCAGGGCTTAAGTCCTAACGATGCCAGGGTGCCCCTCGTGTAATAGTTCCAGAACCTTCCCTTGTAGTTTTTCTGGAATGACCACCCTATCCCAAGGATTCCCAGCAGCGGCTTGTGGTCGGTTATGATGGTGAATGTCCGGCCGTAGAGATACTCGTGGAATCGTTTTACGGCGGCAACGATAGCCAGAGCCTCTTTGTCCAGCTGGCTGTAGTTCCGCTCCGGTTTGGTGAGGGTCCTTGAAAAGAACGCGATGGGTGCTTCCTTTCCCGTCAGGGAGGGTATGGCTGAGGACAGCGCCGAAGCTGAAGGGTGATGCGTCGCATGTGACGGCCAGAGGTAGGGTCTCGTTGTACTGTATAAGGACGGCGTCCGAAGTGAGGAGGTCCTTTGTTTTCCCCAAGTCCAGGTCGCCGCCTTGTCCAGGAGCCTATGCAAAGGCTCCGCCATCGTCGCCTTATGGGGCAGGAAAACATTGTAAAAGTTAAGTAGCCCCAGAAATGCCTGTAGCTCCATCTTCGACTTGGGTGTGGGGGCTTCTTTGATGGCCTTGATTTTTTGGTTTGTGGGGTGAATGTCGTGACGGTCTAGGAGATATCCTAGGAATTCAACCTGTTCCGTGTATAATTGGCATTTCTCCCTCTTTACCTTGAGCCCGGTCTCTTTGAATTTGGTTAGGACCTCCCTTAGGCGACCCTCTAGTTCGGCTTGGTTGGTTGCCGACACTAAGACGTCGTCAAAGTAAGGTACCACCCCCTTGATGCCTTGTAATAGTCTTTCCATTTGGCTTTGGAATATTCCCGGTGCCACGCTGACTCCGAATTGGAGCCGGTTGCATTTAAATGCTCCCCGGTGGGTGACTATGGTTTGCACTTCTGCCGTTTCCTCGTTGACTGGCAACTGTTGGTATGCCTGGGCGAGGTCGAGTTTGGCAAAAACCTTGCCCCCTCCCAGTGAATGCAGTAGGTGTTGCACTATTGGGATGGGGTAGGCGCTTTGTTGCAACGCGCCATTTAGGGTGGCCTTATAGTCCCCACAGATCCTCACCGACCCATCGGGCTTGATCGGGGTGACTATGGGGGTCTCCCACCGGGCGTGGTCTATTGGTTGTAGGACCCCTTGCTTGACGAGCTTGTCAATTTGCTCGTCTATCTTTGAACCGACCAATAGCGGGAGATTCCTAGCGAGCCAATCGGCGCGGCTCGCCTAACCAATCAGAGTGCCCCGCGCCTTGGCCAATCAAGGCGCGGAGATCTCAAGAATGCTAATGAGGGGACAGAACAGTGAGGCTTCGAGCTGGCTGCTTGCTGGTGAATATGGTTGGTTTTCTTCTGGGTTTTGGTTCCCGGGGTATTCCCTCCCCTCTTGGCTTGTGTTAAGGGGATTTTCTATGTCTGGTTGCATGTCGGTTGTGTTTCTTGTGGCCGTTCTCGATCTTATTTGATCGATGTGGCGTTTCCATGCTCGTCCGTCGGTTGTTTGCAGCCGGTACGAGTGGGGACCTGTCAGTTGGGTTATGGTTGCTGGAACCCATAGTGGGTCTCCGGTTAGGTTTTTTGCTTAGACGGCGTCGCCTGGCGCAAAAGACCGGTGCTTGTTGGAGGAGTTTGGGGGTTTTTCCGGGTTGTATGTGGGGTGCAGTCTGTCGAGTGGGGACCTTATTTTCCTCCCCATCAGTAGCTTTGCTGGGCTTTTGTTCGTTGTTGTGTTCGGGGTTATATGTTGGATAAAAAGCATTTTATTTATTTTGTCTTGGATTTCCCCGTGTTCGATTTTCTGGATGGTTTTTTTCGTGAATTGAACCATCCGTTCCGCCCTTCCGTTTGCCGCCAGATGCACTGGAGCTGTCAGTGTGTGTCGTATGCCCCGTTCCGCTAGGAATTTTTCAAATTCCAGCGAGGTGAATTGGGGCCCGTTGTCTGACACGATGACATCTGGGAGGCCGTGGGTTGCGAATAGTTTGCAAAGTTCCTTGGTTACGGCCTCTGTGGTGGTGGATTTCATGTTGCTTACCTCCAGCCAGTTGGAGTAAGCATCTACGGTTACTAGGAATGTATGTCCCTTCGTGGGCCCAGCAAAGTCTATGTGGACCCTAGACCAGGATATCCTGGGGGTTTCCCATTCCAGGATCGGTGCCACAGGAGGGCTCGGTCTGATTTCTTGGCAGCATTGACACCTTGCCACCCAGGCCTCGATTTGCTTATCCATCCCTGGCCACCAAGCGTAACTTCTGGCCAGGGCTTTCGTTCTAACTATGCCCAGGTGCCCCTTGTGTAACAACCCCAATACCTTCCCTTGCAGTTTTTCCGGGATAACCACCCTATCCCCCCACAATACACACCCTTTTTGCAGCGAAAGTTCCATTTTCCAGTTCCGGAATGTTTTGAATGCTTCGTTGTCCTTTTCTGGCCACCCTTTCTCTACCCAATGTAACACCCGCGCCAGACATTTGTCTTTATTGGTTTCTCAGGCAATGTCTGATGCAGTTATGGGTAGATCGGGCAGTCTCTATGCTGAGGGTGCTCGTTGTGGGTGCTAGGTCGGTGTCTAGGTCGGGTAGCGGTGAGTGGCTCAAAGCGTCTGCATGAGTAATAGTCTTACCAGGTCGGTGTGTGAGCCGGTAGCTGTAGGCAGCAAGGAATTCGGACCACCTTGTCATCCTGGGAGATAAAATGTTCGGGGTGGCCCGGTTTCCTGCCAGGATGCCCAGCAACAGCTTGTGGTCCGTGATGATTGTGAAGGTGCGGCCGTAGAGGTACTCATGGAACCTCTTCACTGCTGCGACGATGGCTAGGGCCTCCTTGTCCAGCTGGCTATAGTTCCGCTCCGGTTTGGTGAGTGTCCTGGAGAAGAAGGCGATGGGTGCTTCTCTTCCATCCGGGATTGTGTGGCTGAGGATGGCGCCGACGCCGAAGGCTGAGGCGTCGCATGTGATGGCGAGTGGTAGGGTCTCATTGTATTGGATGAGGACAGCATCCAAGGTGAGCAGGTCCTTGGTTCTCCTGAAGGCAGCTTCCTTGCGTTTCCCCCAAGTCCAGGTAGCCGCCTTGTCCAAGAGCCTATGAAAAGGCTCCGCCGCGGTCGCCTTCTGGGGCAGGAAAACATTGTAAAAATTAAGTAGTCCCAGAAACGCCTGAAATTCCATTTTAGTCCTGGGTGTGGGAGGCTCCTTAATGGCTCTGATTTTGGTTTCAGTGGGGTGGATGCCGTGACGGTCGAGGAGGTATCCCAGGAACTCGACCCGCTCTATGTAAAGTTGGCACTTTTCCCTCTTCACTTTTAGCCCGGTTTCCTTGAATTTGGTTAACACCTCCCTTAGCCGACCCTCTAGTTCTCGCTGGTTGGTTGCCGATACCAGCACATCATCGAAGTAGGGCACCACCCCCTTGATGCCCTGCAAGAGTCTCTCCATGAGGCTCTGGAAAATTCCAGGCACCACGCTGACTCCAAACTGGAGTCGGTTACATCGGAAAGCTCCCCGGTGGGTGACTATGGTTTGCGTCTCTGCGGTTTCTGCGTCGACCAGCAGCTGTTGGTATGCTTGGGCCAGGTTGAGCTTCGCAAAAACCTTGCTTCCCCCCAGTGAGTGTAGAAGGTGCTGCACTACTGGGACAGGGTAGGCGCTTTGTTGCAAGGCGCAATTTAGGGTGGCCTTATAGTCCCCGCAGATTCTCACCGACCCATCGGGCTTGACTGGGGTGACTATTGGGGTCTCCCACCAGGCATGATCAATTGGTTTTAGGACCCCTTGCTTGACGAGCTTGTCAATTTGCTCGTCAATTTTTGGCCGGAGTGCAAAAGGTACCCGCCATGGTTTTAGGCGTCTCGGGGGAATGTTAGGGTCTCGGCTGGGGGGCCCTCGGTACTTGCCTAGGGTGCCGTCGAACACTTCCTAGAAGTCCCGTGCCAGTTGCTGCTCCCAATCGGTCTCGGCGATGTGTTTGATGCCTGTGACTTCGATGCCAAGCGGCGCGAACCATTGCAGTCCCAAAAGGCTGGGCCGGTCTCGGTCCATGATTGTTAGGGGAAGCTTTGCTATGCGGCCCTTAAATGTTACTTTGAATTGTCCGGTTTCGACTACTGGGATGTGGTTTCCCTGGTAGTCTTTGATGATTAGTCTCTGGTTCTCCAGTCCCTTCTTGTGGATGGTAGGCACCAAGCGTTTGATTTCTTGCCAGGCAACCAGGGAGAGGTAGGACCCGGAATCCACCTCCATCCTGCATGGCTTGCCTTCGATGCCTACCTCCACGTAGACTTTTCGGGCATCGGTGGTTGATGCGTGGCCGATGATGACCATCTGGTGGGTTTCCTCCTTCCGCCGGGTCTCTCCACCTCATCGGGTTCGCCCCCTCCAGTCCCATCGGCTGTTGGCTGGGCGATCTCTGGCTCTGGGGGGTGTGCTGTCCTGTCTCTGCTCGCTGTGGTCCCGCCGTCTGGGGCTGTAGGCTTTCTTTCGTCGGCAGACGTGGGCGATGTGGCCCTTTTTGTCGCAATGCCAGCAGACTGCGTCGAAGAAACAGCACTCCAATCTCGGGTGGTTGCCTCCGCAACTGGCACACGTGGTCCCTGACTTACGACCCTGCCGATTGCGCTGGTCGCGTCCCCCCTGGAGCTGGTGGATTTCCTCCTCCTCGTCTGAGGTGTTGGAGGCGGAGTGGAATTCGCCATGGTGGGTGGTGGTCTCACGGTGACTTGTTTCTGGTTGGGCCTCGGTCGCCCGTCCCGAGTCGGTGATCGCGGTGCAGTCCCCGGCATCAGATCTCCGCATGTGGTTCGCCGACTTCCGGCTAGCCTCGGCTGCGGTGGCTTCAGCGATGGTGTAGGCGAGGGCAATGTCGCCTTTGGCCATCAGTCGGCTCTGGAGGACTGGATCCTGAAGTCCGAGCACGACTCGGTCCCGTAGGGCCTCGTCCATGTCGGAGAATCCGCACATGCCTCCTAGGTTCCGCAACTCGGCAACAAAGTCGCTGATGCTTTCGCCCAGTCTCTGTTCCCGTCGGTAGAAGTCGTGCCGCCTGATGAGGGTGGGCATGGCGGGGGAGTAGTGGTTGCAGAGCAAGGGCTCGAGGTCGTCCCAGTCCATCGTTTTGACGTCGGCGGGTTTCGCGAGGGCTTTCGCCATCTTGAACACTGCGTGCCCGCAGTGTGTCAGAATGTGGCTCGTTTTTTCGGCCCGGTGGCATCCTTCATGTTACTGCATTCAAGGAACATGAGGAATCTGTCCGTGTAGGATTCCCAGTCCTCGCTAGCAGGGTTGAAGGGCGCGGGCGGAGCGATGCTGGCCATCTCGTCGGTCTTGCTTCCGTCGGACACATGCTCGATGGGGTTCAGCCTTGGGATCCCACCTTCGTCGCCAGTGTCGTGTCCGTTCGGCAAGGAGACCAGGAGGCAGTGACTGTGGTTTCAGCTCTTTATTAGGCCCCCGGAACCGATCTGGCTCCAAGGGAAAACTTGTGGCTTTTTATTCTCAAGCCGCGGCGGCCGCGGCCAATGGCACCATTTTGAATCTCCCGCGATTCGTATCCACCAATCGCGGGAGATTCTCAGCGGGCCAATTAGCGCGGCTCGCTAAACCAATCAGATCACCCTGCGCTTTGACCAATCAAAATGCGGGGTTTCAAGAATGCAAATGAAGGTACAGAACACAAATGACGTAACCCAAAATAATCTTTCTCTTGGCTTCTAAGAGTGAGAGACCAGAATTCCTCGGCTTGAACAGTTTCAGTGTCAGAACGATGGAAATTGTGAAACATAAAACTGGGAATAAAGCAGGAAGCAAACTCCAAAAGCAACATTTCCTATTTATAAATACAATTCAATTTTCACATTTATCTGGGAGGTGAATGTTTTAGCTAAACCAATCAATATCCAGGAGCTTGAGATGTGGCTGCTTCTTGCTGGATTAAAGTTCAATTTTTGGAGCATCCGCTATCACTTTTAAGTGCAAATCACCTTCTACATTTAGTCTTTTTTCTTTACTTGCTTTTTATGGCTGTATACCAAGAGGGGGTAAACTCAGAGACAGAGTTGTTGCAAGCAACATAAAAGTATTTTAGTGCTCAACTTGCAATCTCAGGATATTCTTTTAAGAGCTCCATCCAGGAAATTCGAAGGTTCCACACGAGGAAATAGGGATTGTAATGGAAATCTGTCAAATTTAATTTTTGTTTTCCAAAAGTCGGGTCATAAAAAGCAGCAGCAACAACAGCAGCCACCCTGGAATCTGTTTCACTTTCTCAGTTTTGCATCTATAATTTTATCAGTTTGCAGCCAGTGATCCATATCTGGAAAAATGTTCATATTACATAAATATTTATTCAACCTAATAAAAAAAAAACAAATAAAAATGATATGCATATGCTATAGTTAGAGCACGGTTGATGGCATGATTCTTTTTCCACCATGAACACCTAACTGAAGCCTCTTTAAGCGCGCCTCCTCCTCCGTCTGCTTGACTTTGAAAACACCATTCTCATATATCTCTCCAGAGATTTGATGTATACATATACTGCAGCTGAGCAATGCAATCCTAACTTTCCTTATTCATTCCCAATAGCTCCAAGGGGCTTACTCTTAAAGAGAAAAGAAGGACTGCTGTGTGTGTGTGTGTGTGTGTGTGTGTGTGTGTGTGTGAGACATGATAACAGTATTCCAGTATTCGAGGAGCTGCCACCAAGAAGAGGAGGTCAACTTATTTTCCAGAGCACCAGAAGGCAAGACAAGAAAACAATGGATGGAAATTAATCAAGGAGAGAAGCTGGAATTAAAGAGAAACTTTCTAACGGTGAGAACAATTAACCAGTGGAACAGCTTGCCTTGAGAAGTTGTGGAAGCTCCCTCACTGGAGGATTTTAAGAAAAGACTGGACAGCCACTTGTCTCAAATTGTACATATAGGGTCTCCTATTTAAGCAGGGGAATTGGACTAGAACAGGGGTTGCCAAACTTTTGGACCTCAGGGACCACCAAACTCATAATTTTAGATCCCGGGGACCACTAACTGGTTCTGTGGGCATGGCCTAATTTGTGGGTGTGGCTTGGTGGTCATGTGACTGGCTGGGTGAGGTTTGTATGTAAATATTATAAATATTTATGTAAATATTGAATTTTTTTTATAAAAAAAGAACAACTTTTTCCCAAAATCAGGCAAAGCAGGAAGATTGAGTTGCTCACAGAATCATTCAGTGATCTATCTATCTGCCATTGACTAGCTCAGTCTCTCAAATTTGCTTGCTGTGCGTCTGCACTGAATTTGCTTGCAAGAAAACCTTCAGTCCTAAGGGAGGTTCGGCTGTACTTAAAAGCGGAGCCGAAGATCTAAAGACTAACTAGAAAGCAAGAAATCCAACCATTCCTGCTTCCTAGCTAATCTAAACCTCTCGGCACAGCAGAACAGATGATGGTCAGAAAAAGGAAAAACAGAAATTTAGCAGGTAGGTTTACCGGGTAAGGAGTGAGTGGGCGGGGAGGGTTCCCGCGGGCCATGTGGGTGGCGCAGCCTTGTGTTTCTGCGCAGACTGGATTAATTGCTTTGGGGGGGGTGCTCTGGGGGTGAGATTTCTCTGTGGCCCACCAAAATTTTCTCACAGTCCACCAGTGGGCCGCGGCCCACCAGTTGGCAACTGCTGGACTAGAAGATCTCAAAGATCCTTCCAGCTCTATTCTGATTGGTTGAATCAGATATTATTGAATAGATATGAACAGGAGACCATCTTGATGATTATAAGTAGATCTCTTGGGGCACACGCATATATACACACAAATGTTTTTTTTCCTGTGGGGTGGAAAGTGAAGGGAGGGACTCCTGAGATCTCTCTTGTAAAATAGAAATATTTGTTAGAGTTTGGGACAAGCAAGGAGTAGGCTGTGTGTTGTGTGTGTGTGTCGGGGGGAAACAAGACAGATGCAGTCAGATGCTTTCTTGTACATACTGGTGATGCATAAACAGTGTAGGGTGATAGTTTATTGGCAAGTTGATGATGGCTGACAACACTGAAGCCCTGCTCACACCATAGTCCCCCCTGGAACCCAGTTTGAAAATTCTGCTTTGAATTTATTTGACTGCATTTTAAGCCAATTGTCCGAGGTAAGCTATGGAAGTCTCTGCTTGGCAGGTATCTTGTTCTGTTCATCATGCCTATGATAAATGGTCATGCAATCAGACTCCATCAATTGCATAGATAGGAGCACATTTTGCAAACAAAGAACACCATGAATTGAGCTTCTAGTGCAGACAGAAAAACGCAGCTTGGCAGACCCCCCAAAAAAGTATAGTTCAACTGCAACATTATCCCCCAAGTGATTAATCTGCAGAGCTACCGGCTGTGCTGACTCTTATAGAGATGATTATGTAAGTCCAATTATTATCTCAAACTTCTGCGAGACACAAAATGATTTCTTCCAACTCATTCACACAACCAACACTTGTAGGTGCTCAGACTGACCAGCCTTTTAAAAATGGCCCTGATTATCTCAAAGGGGTGCAATTGAAAATTGTTGGTTATTTAATTAAAAGAACAAAGCACTGCTATGAGTCAATATAATATGCCTATCAAAATCATCCTAGATCTGATCATGTGGATCGAGGCAAGATATTAGCTTGTTAAGATTGTGTTCTGTCTGCAAGGAACTAGAACATCTCCATGAGTAGGTCATAGATGTTTCTTTGCTTTTATTCTTCTGTGTATAAGATAAAAGACTTCAAGAGTCTGGCCTCTGTTGCTTTCTCCTATGGAGGGTCTCCAAAGTCTAGCCTCTTTATTCCTTCCTCTATTCTAGAAGGAGATTCCACCACAGATTCTGCCTTATACCATTGGCCTCTTTAATTCCAGTCTAGATTGGGTTCATACAACATGCTTACCTGCTAACTTAACCCAAACCCTAACCCTAACTTAACCACAGCTTACTGTACTTACTTCACCAATTGCTTGGACTTGACCACACACTGACTGAACCATAAATTAACCACAGTCCACACAACCTTCTGAACCAGAAACCAGCCAGGTCAGATTTATTTTAGTATATTGTGTAAATGAAGCAATCTTTCAAATGTTTAGCAATGCTTCTTCATCAAAGTGTTTCAGAGCTGATCTGGCTTTGTACAATAAAGGAAAACAAAATCCCCACATACACCTTCCAGGAAATGAGACTTTCTGCATGAAAGTAAATGTAAATTTAACATTGTAAGAAATATCCTTCTGGGTTCAGTTCCAAGTGGAGAAAAAGACACTGGAAACATGGAGGCTGTTTGGAAGGTTTAATGGTGGACAGCAGGACCACATGGCTTGGAGCTCCAAAGAAAGATTATCATATGCTCCAAGGTGAAGAAAAAGAGAATGAAGGGACTGAAATGCTGAGAGTGCCTGGGTTTTATAACCTTTGTTGGGATTTGAATTGACGCTTGTTTCTAATTGGTTGTCAGACTCCCATAAGGCCATGCAGAGGTGACTTGATAGGCTGTCCCAGGCTTGGTTGAGCCTTGCTGGATGATGATGCACTGAAAGGGCTTTTGAACAATTGCTATAGCTTTACCTGGAGATCTTTGTTATGTAAAGTATTCTGGCCCAGCCCTTAATGGCCATTAGCAAAGGTGGGGGTGAGCTTCTATTTCTGAGGTGAGTTTCTGCTTCTGAGTTTCTGCTTCTGAGTTTCTACTCTTTTTAGAGGAAATATTCTGCTTTTTAATATTTCCTAGGATATTTCAATTTTCTAGGCGAGGGGTGGGTGCTAACTTCCGCAGTATTATGGACCTTCCCCAATGTATGTATGTATGTATGTATGTATGTATGTATGTATGTATGTATGTATAAACAATATGTAATGTAAACAAAATCATTGTTCTTGAGCAGTGGCCCCCAACCTTTTGGGCACCAAGAACAGTTCCATGGAGAGAGGTTTTTCCATGGACTGAAGGGGGGGGGCATGGTTTCCTATGCTGCCTGCATCCCATGGATGGGGCTTCACCTGTTGGTGTGGCCCAGTTTCTGGCATGCTGCAGACCAGTGCTGGATTCTTGAGGACTCAAACCTGTATTTCTGGGGAACTTCAAAATATAGAGCAGCTACGGCTGTTTATTGGTGGTATTCTATAAAATTATCCGGGGGGCAGGGGGGAGAGAAATAAACCAAAGTAGAACAGTTTTCAAAGTTAAATCTGGAAATTCCAGATGCTTTGGATTATAACTCCTGTTTTCCAAATCAGTATAATGCTACTTCCTGGGAATACCACTGCCATGGAGGTTCTGTCTTTCCAGACTGTGCACAGAATATTTTTGAAAGGAAGAAGTAGGAGAAAAGAAAATGAAAACACCACCAATAAAAATAATATAACTATTAAAGAAATAAAACATAAAAAAAATCCAGCAGAAAGAAATGCCCAAGCTGAGCTAATGAAGTCTGAAATGATGAGGACCTGCCATTTAAGAGAAAACCTCTTTCAAGTGATATTTGGCTAGTAAGCAATATAATTGTTCAGTCCAGTAAATAGAACCAATTAAATTCTGAAGAGGTAATTGTTTCAGTTACTTACAACAACTGATGCATGCAATCTCCATAAAGAATTCATAAAGTTTAACAAACTTTGTAGTGCTATACAATAAATCTGGGAGTGCTGGAACTGTGGAGTTCTTGGTATTCCCTGAGCTTGGTTGTTTGCTGTCCAACATTTCATTGTCCAACAAAGTAACATTACCCATGCTAGTGAATGTGTGGCTTGTTCTCTGACAATACTATCATAGTCTTGCTTTTGCCCCTGTATTTAAAAAAAGTCTATAGTTCTGAAGTCTTTTATCCCTGTTTTAGGTAATAAATACTGCAGAAATAATTTATATAAGTACATTTAAAACTGTTTGGAAATTCTAAGAATTGTCGTCCCTATAGATTTGAAGGGTATTTGGGAAATATGCCTTATGCATTTGTAGAATTGTAAGCCACCCAGAGTCACTTGGTTGAGATGAGTGATTATAAAAATTGAACGAACAAACAAATTAATACAAGCTGCAACTCTGAATAGGAATCAGTCCTGCACACATTGTATGTACTTTGAACTAAATTTACCCAATATCTCAGTAGCTCTACTCTCCTTACCCTTCCACCTCCATTAATTCCTGGTCGCATTGATGAAGTAGGGTTGCCATCATTTAAAAAGAGGAACTGACCAATATGCCTGACTTCCTGACAGAGCCAACACACTGTATCAGAGCAAAAGCATTATCAGTGTGTCTCAATAAACTGCATATATCCTCTGCTTGATGGGATACCGACAATGTTGGTTGGCAAGATAATCTCTTGCTGGTTTAGAGATCTGTCTTGCAAAGAGTAGCATAAGCAAGCTTGGGATAAAGCTAAGCTCTAGAGGAGCTATAGTGGAGCTTGAGCAAAATCTCCCAAAACCTGCTTAGTATTTACCATTAGCAAGGATTGCTGCATGTTGCTTGAGTACAACTAAAGCTAATGCCTTCTTTTCTGTGCCTTCTTTAGTATAAGAAAAAATATGTGTGGATTTTTTGATTGACCAAAGTAATGGAATTCAATATCCATGGGTCCATCTGACAATGACCATGGTTTTATGGAAGATTGTAACTTAGACTGTAAGTGGAGCAAGTATAAAGAAAATGAATTAAATGAAATGAAAAAAAATCAGAAAATGGTTATATTTTGTGTTTTGGAAGCTAAGAGAGGAAAGGTGGTGATAGATTTTGAATGAATGAGGTGTAATCTTATGGAATTGACAAATTTGCATAGGGAAATCAGGCTGTAAATTTTATGATGAATGAAAGGCCTAAAATGTATATCAGAAGGTATGACTTTGTGTTAACTCAGTTCTTGTGAGTGCGTACAAAAATTAGAATTCATAAATTGGAATGATAGTCACATGTTACACTCCAGTGAATTGTGGTATTAGAAGCAGCAATGATGAATTTGAAGAAAAATTGTGCAACATTTTGGATGAATGTAATCTGAGGCAAAAATTATTCTTTTAGATGGTGGGAATGAAACAACAATATAGAAAAAGTGTTTGGATCATGAATGTATGATAATAGTGACTGGTATATAGCTGCTTAGTAAAAGCTCTTTGTTTTAACAATATGGTTTAAGCAAAGTATGTATGTATATATACACACACATGGCAAAGGTATGAATGTAGAGCTAAAAGACTGTTTCATTTTAATACTATTTCATTTTAATACACAGTTATCCAAGAATGATGAGAGATTTTCAGTATGAGGATTATTTTTGATAATGTTAGAAATGGAAAAAAGGAAAGAAATTAGAATGAAAGTAGAATAACTGCAGGAAGGGAAAATAAGTACATGTCACATACATCCCCACCCATCCACAAATGCATACTGAATCATGTACATATATATACAGTTGAATCTCCCAACAGAATGAATGGTTGTAAGATGTAAGTGGGTGTAAGAAAATAAATTATGGAAGCTGTTGTGAATTGAATAAAGGAATTCTTCAGTCAGAATGCCTTAGAAATATTTGGAGTCATGCTAATGGAATATATATGAAAAAGGATACTTACTGGAATAATAAGTGAAAGAAGCTGTGAATAAGCAAAAAGGATATAAGGGTATAATTTCTGCAAAAAAATATAAATCGTTGTGTTATAAGCACAGAGAGAAACAAAATACAAGGAATTAATCAAAGAGAGTAAGAAACTATTAAGGTTTAAAGGGCAAAAATAGATGGATGTTGATAGAGGTTTTTTTAGAAATATAGAAATAGGTGAAAAGAGCTGAATTAGGAATGTTTTAATGTTAGTTCTAAGAAAATGAATAAAAAAATCATGTCCTGTGAGAATGTCAAAAAAAATGGTAAGGTTGCAGATATTGATGGCATGACTGGACTTGAGAAATGATTATTTTAAGATATAGTTTGGGGTTTTGCCTCTGCAAGCCTCCCAGAGTCACCATGACTGAATGCAGCAGCCATATATCTTTTCTTAATGAGATAGATAGATAGATAGATAGATAGATAGATAGATAGATAGAGGGAATGGCTCTGTGCTTTGTTTAAAGAATGTGTGAAGCCTGCACATATCCATGTCTCACAATTGGAAGTGTCATTATTGTTCCCCTGTGCAAAATGAAAGGGTGAATGCAAAACCCATGTGTCCTTGGGAAGATGTTTGGCAGAACTCAATATAAAACATGACAATATTCAAGACTTGGGAAGTGCAGTGCAGCTTATACAAGGCAGGGAAAGTACAGACCAGATTTTTGTTCTTCAGCGGGTCATTGAGAAATACATGAATGGGAGAAATAATGTTTATAATACAAAGATAGTTTAGAGTAAGATTATGATAAAATGAATAGGCTTGAATTGTGAAATGTTTTGCGTGAACATGAAGCTGTTGTTGAACACAGTAAAAGCAGTATATAATGGAACTAAAGTGAAAATAAGTGTGGTATTCATCAACTGCTTCTACATAGAGCAAAGTTGTTCTAAATTGCCCTGATTGTTTATGAATAAATGTATCAGGAATGCTTGTGGTAGTTATGATCAAAGCCTGATGATTGGACACATGAAGAGTGATGTACATTTGTTTCGTATGAAGGTAATGCTACATGGTGACTTGCAGTGAACATTTCACTGTATGGTAATACAGTTTTACAATGCATTATCATACCATACATACATGTACAGTATGCAAATGTATATTATATTGTATAGATCTGAAAATTAATGTCAGTGGTGGAAAAACTAGAGCCAGCAGGTGAAAATGTACCATGATAAATGGGAGGTAGATGGAGAAAAGCTGAAACATGTAAAAGTTGGCAGCAAGGTCATGTATGATCTGTTGAACCCAGAATTAAAGTAGTAAGTTGTGGTGGTTGTTAACAGGATAACATGTGATTGCATCCAACTGGTTGTTAAGCAGACAACATAGTCATTAGGTGAATACTGCAGTTGTTAAGCGAACCTGTTCTCCTCATTGAGTATTTTTTTCCAATGGAAGGAAATGTTGAAAACTGGCCAAAAAATGCCGAAAATCTCTGTCATGTGACTGTGGGATGCTGTAAACATGAGCCAGTTGCCAGTCAACCAAAATGCAATCCTGGGATTGTATGCAACTGTCAGAACTTCAAAAATGAGTCATCAGTAGCTCCAGGGAGATCTGTCATAATTTCAAATGATTGCTAAGCAGCCTGTTGTTGAGTGAGGACTACCTGTATATAACAGCATGCTTCTGATCACCTATGCCAGTGATGGCTAACCCTTCTGTCCTTGCGTGCCAGCACCCATAAGGCAATGCATGTGGGGGGCCCACACCCTCTGCACATGCACGCATGTCATTGAGGTCTTCTTTGTCAACGATGATATAATGAAGCTGATTTATCAGTTGAATAGCTGCATAGCCTTGATGTAGGGAGAACAAATGAAGATTAAGTAACAGAATAAATCAAATGAATGAGAGGATGGGGAAGACTGAGAAGATCATGTTTGGATGGAGTTGACCAAATTCATAAGAAGAGACAGGTGACAAATTTAAAGACTAAAAAAATTGGTGTATGGACATGGTGAAAGTAAGAATGATTTGGACTGACAGAAAAGTATGGACATCTATGGAGATTCTCAGCCATCCAGGTCATGGTTGTCCCAAGAGGCAACTAGACTTTCTGCTTTTTCTTTGAAGATCTTTCACTTTTCATCTAAGAGATGGATGATGGGGAATGGAAGAATTTGTTCTCCTTGCAGGCAGCTGGTCATTTGCAGTTTTTTAAAGATTTGTTGAGGCTACCTGTATGGACCAATATAGTGAACAGTGTTGGCTGGTGTAAAATAGGAATGTTCCCTTTTCTCTTTATTTGGTTTCCCAATTGGATATGTACAGTATGTACAATATGTACACCAGACCCAGTCTAGAGCTTGCTAGTTTTGATTACTTGCAAGTGTATGGTTTTTCATATGTTTTCCTGCTGAACCTGATTCAGGTCATCCTCACTGAACAATGGTAATTGGGATAGGCAACTTTGCTGCTAAACAATGCTATAATAAAGCGCTATGACACATGACTGCACTGACTTAATGGCAGTTCCAGCAGTCCCAGTTGCCATTGTTAGGAGAATCCTATGTGATGGTGGCATTCGGTAGTCACATGATCACTGCTTGCAACCTCCTCATTGCCTTTGCTTGTTGGGAAGCCAGAAATAAAGCTTGTGAATAGCGATCATGTGACCACAGGATGCTGTAGTATCATTGCACGCCAGGCGCTAATTATGACCTCATGACCATGGGGACACTGTGACAGATGCAACTATGAGGACGCAGCATACCTCTGAACAGCTGCTGAACAAGTGGTTGTTCAATGAGATTTACCTGTCGTACACAATGCTAGCAACTCCAAACACAAAGGAACCATTTTGTGTCTTGCATTGTGCCCCAGCAATAAGGCTGTTGCTTTGTTAGCTTTGAGTAGCACAATTGCCAAGTGTTTAGGACATGGCACATTACTTCACTCTCCTTCTCCCTCCCGCAGCCTGAATCTTACAACATTTGGAGCCGAATTACTCAATGGCATATTCACCTGCCCTCAATAAATTCTGGGTGGATTGTTACTTTACCTACTGGCTACGTTAACTCTTCTTCTCCCTCCCCCCCCCACCTCCATTTCACTTTGAGATAAGCCAGACAGCCTTTAAATGGCAAAATGTTACAATTTTCCACCTCATTTCCCATCTCCTCTACAGTTAATTTTTACCAGCCCTCTCTATTTATTTCCTTGCAGTGCTCCAGAGTGGGAAACATGGAGAAGAAGGGAAGGTGCATCTGGAGTGGGCCCTGGGTGGGTGAGTGGGTGGGTGAGCTGGGAGAGAAGCAGGGCCTCCCCACCTCTTTAATTTAACAAAGTGAATAGAACAACTTAATTAGAGTCATCTGGAAAATAACAAGTCATGTCAGGCTGCTTCTGAGGGATGCAAATAGCAAGGCTGAGGCAGGCTGGGAAAGCTGAGTGAGCCACAGGGGCTGCCTGAGCTTTGCCTGCTCCTCCATCACAGCCTGCAGGCTATTTGCCTTTTCCTGCAAAGGAACAGAGCAGATGTCGCTAATTATTGGCAGGGCCTAATTGGATTTATCAGCAGTTAATAGGAAATTAAGCACTAAAGCTTCAGAGCATCCCTGATGGGGGTGGTGGTTATCATGCAAGCCTCAGGAAGCCACGTCCTGGGGCTTTGTGTAATTCCACACAATCATTTTACTGTTGCCCACTTTCTGGCTTTTCTGGTTCTGCCTTGATTTCCACATGGACAAAAAGCCCCGCGCTCTCTCTCGTTTCGTTCCTGTTTTTAAAGATACCTAATGCCTTCCCCCCTTGGGCTTATGGTTTGTGGTGGCAAAGAGAGACAGAAAATTCAAACTCTGTCCTGCCATCTATTGGTAATTTGGATTTTGGAGATGACATTGTTAAGTTTGAGCATGGGCGAGAAAGAATGGAGACAAGTTTCTGAACGGTGAACTTCAGCTCTTTATTTACATCGTGACTTGCTCATTTAACATCAGTAAAACCCGCCTTATATAGGCAAACCTTCTAACGTTTAACCAATAACAAGCTAGGAACGCTAGCTTTTATAACCAATAAGAACTCTCTGTTAAGGGCCAATCGGATTCCCCGGAATGGGCCAATCTGGTCTGGCCACTTAACAGCCAATCAGAAGTGTAGGGCCAGAACCCTGCACTTACTCCAAGCTCACACTTTATGAATCATATTGCATACACAACACCACTTCCCCCTGGTTCCTTCGTTCAGGGCGCAGTTACATAGTCCCTTAAATAGGACGGTTGTCTTTTTAGTCTCTTTGATTTTCGTTGTATCGGTTGGTTGCAATCCCGCTGAGGTAGATCGTTGTCTGGCAGTGGGGCTGTCTCTGGTTCAGAGTTCACTTCTACGTCGTTGCCCACATTTTCCGCGATTCCCTGAGGTGCAAACGTTTCTCCCTCCGGCTCCGCTTCTTGAGTTTCTATTAAATCGTCGTTTCCTTTGAACGGGTTTCCTAGGGCTTCATCTTCTTCCGTACCTCACCCCCCCTCAGTTTGGTCATAGGGGAGTTGCGAACTGGCTGCTGCAAGCCGCAACCGTAATTGGTCAAAATGCCGTTTCCAAAGTTTATCGTCAAGGCATTGCACGAGCTAGGATCTAGGGCCAGTTACACGTACTACTGTCGCTTCCACCCACAACGGGTCGCCCGATAGGTTTTTTGCATAAACCAGGTCTCCTACCTGGAAGGTGCGACAGCGGCCGCTGGATCTAAGTGGTTTCTCTGGTTCATACGCAGGGTGCAACCGGTCAAGGTGGGAGCGGAGCTTTCGTCCCATTAGCAGTTCAGCGGGAGTTTTGTTGGTGACGCTATGTGGGGTGATGTGTTGCAAGAAGAGGATTTGGTTGACCTTGTTGTCAATGTTGTCGTAGTCTACCTTTTGCAAGATTTTCTTCACAAATTGAACCATGCGTTCTGCTCGGCCATTGGTCGCAAGGTGCGCTGGTAAGGTGAGCGCATGGCGGATGCTGCGGTCAGCGAGGTACTGCTCGAACGCTAGTGCAGTAAATTGTGGGCCGTTATCGGATACCAGGACGTCTGGTAATCCGTGGGTTGCAAAGAGTCTGTTTAGAATCTTGATGACCGCCTCGGAGGTCGTAGTCGTCATGCGATAAATTTCAAGCCAATTGGAGTAGGCATCGACGGTAAGCAGGAAGGTGTGGCCCTTGGTTGGCCCCACGAAGCCCAGGTGAATTCGGGACCAGGGTCCACGTGGTGTCTCCCATTCAGTAGGCATGGCTTTTGGTGGGGCGTTGCTGACTTCTTGGCATTTGGGACAAGCTTTAACTCACTGTTCGATTTGCTTGTCAATGCCCGGCCACCATGCGTAGCTTCATGCAAGGGCTTTCATTTGGGGTGGCCATTGTGCAAAGTTCTCAGCAGTGCTTTTCAGAGCCGTTCTGGAATAACGACTCTATCGCCCCAGATGACACAGCCTTTCTGGGAGAAGAGTTCGGCCTGTCGAGATTTGAATGGTGTGAAGTCATCTGATAACTGGTCCAATGGCCATCCGTGTTCTACCCAGCCTAGGACTTGTGCTAGGGTGTGGTCTCATTTGGTTTCTCTCGCGATATCTCGGGCGGTCAGTGGCGGCGAGTTGAGTGCTTTGATTTGCAACGTGGTTACCGTTGGTGCCGGATCGTCGAGAGTCTCTGGAAGCGGTGCTCGGCTCAATGCGTCAGCGTAGGGAATGGCCTTCCACGGGCAGTATTGCAGCCGATAGTTATAAGCAGCTAAGAATTCTGACCATCGGGTCATCCTAGGGGATAATATGTAGGGAGTTGGCTTATCTCTGGCTATTATCCCCAATAAAGGCTTGTGGTCAGTCACAATAGTAAAAACCCTACCATACACGTATTCATGAAATCTTTTCACAGCTGAGACAATTGCGAGGGCTTCTTTATCAATTTGTCCATAGTTCCGCTCCGTTTTTGACAGAGTCTTTGAAAAATATGCAACAGGGACTTCGTTCCCATTAGGCAGTACGTGGCTCAAAATGGTGCCCACCCAAAAGGCGATGCATCACAGGTTATAACTAACGGCAAAGTCTCGTTATATTGCATGAGTACAGAGTCAGAAGTGAGCAGTTTTTTAACATTTCGGAATGCCTGTTCTTCACGGTAACCCCATAACCAAATTGCTTTTTTATCTAACAATCGGTGTAACGGTTCAGCGACAGTTGCTTTGTGCGGTAAAAATACATTATAAAAATTGATGAGACCTAGGAATGCCTGGAGATCGGCCTTATTTCTTGGCCTGGGAGCGTTTTTGATTGCTTTTAATTTACTTTCGGTAGGGTGAATGCCCTGGCTATCAATCAGGTACCCTAAAAACTCAATACTGTCAGTACACAATTTACATTTGTTTTTTTTAACCTTAAGACCGGCCTCTTGGAAATTTTTTAGGACTAATTTTAACCGGTCCTGTAAGATTTTTTGGGTAGGGGCTGCAATTAATACATCTTCAAAATAGGGGACCACGCCCTTAATCCCTTGCAATAACCTTTCCATAAGGCTCTGAAAAATCCCTGGGGCTACACTTACTCCGAATTGCAGCCGGGTACATTTAAAGGCACCTCGGTGCGTCACAATAGTTTGGGCTGTGCCATTTTTTCATCTACTGGTAATTGCTGATATGCCTGAGCTAAATCCAATTTAGCGAAAACTTTCCCGCCCCCCAGGGAATGGAGGAGGTGCTGCACCACCGGAACTGGATATGCGTTCTGCTGCAGGGCGTGGTTCAAAGTGGCCCGGTAGTCCCCACAAATTCGGATTGACCCGTCTGGCTTAATGGGTGTTACAATAGGGGTTTCCCATGGGGAGTGATCAATGGGCTCCAACACCCCCTGAGCTATCAGTTTGTTGAGTTGTTCGTCGATTTTAAGGCAAATGGAACTTGACGGGGCTTTAGGCGAATGGGAGCTATTTTTGGATCTAAGCTGAATGAGATCGGGGTCTCCTTATACTCGCCTAAGCTGTCCACGAAGAAGTCCCTGCACTCAGAGATAAGGTCTTCCTCCCAGTCACAGCCACCGACTCGGTTTACGCCGGCCACTTCAATGCTGAGTGGCGCGAACCATTGGTGGCCCAGTAGGCTAGGCCTATCTCTATCGATGACCGTTAAAGGTAAGTATGCTGTGTGCTTCTTGAAAGAGACTCGGACTCGGCAGGACCCGACGACGGGGATTCGATTCCCCTGGTAGTCCTTGAGGATGAGGCGTTGGAAATGGAGATCTTGGCATTGAATTGTGGGGATGAGTTGCTTGAGTGTCTTCCATGACACCATCGAGAGGGACGATCCCGAGTCGACCTCCATGTGGCAAGGCTGGTTCTCGATGGCTACCGTGACTCAGATTTTCTTAGTGTCCAAGGCTGAGGCGTGACCGATAGTGATGTATGGTGAGCCTCTTCTCTCTGCAAAGCTCAATTTCTGTCAGAGTGGTTTACTGGCTCTCGCCTTACAGGACAGTTTCCTGTCAATTGGTGATAGTCAGCCCCTTTTGAGGCCTGGCTGGGTCCTGGCAAGCTGCGGCAGACCCGTCCGATGTGGCCTTGTTTCCCGCACTCATGGCAGAGTGCGTCACGGAATCTGCATTCGGATCTGGCATGGTTGGCTCCACAGCCAGCGCAAGGGCGTAAGGGCTTCGGCCGAGGGTCCTGGTCGGACTGCAGTCGATGGACCCCTTCTTCGTCGCTGTCTGACGACGAAGAGAGGTCCTCGTGGTGCGTTGTTGCGAGCTGCACTTCTGAACTAGGTGAGATTTTGTTGGCCAATGGTGGTACTGGAGCGCGGTTTCGGCGTAGTTGTGCAGCCGACTTCTTGGTTGCTTCCGCTGTGGTAGCATCGGCAATGGCGTCGGCAAGGCGAACGGTGAACTTCAGCTCTTTATTTACATCGTGACTTGCTCATTTAACATCAGTAAAACCCGCCTTATATTGGCAAACCTTGTAACGTTTAACCAATAACAAGCTAGGAACGCTAGCTTTTATAACCAATAAGAACTCTCTGTTAAGGGCCAATCGGATTCCCCGGAATGGGCCAATCTGGTCCGGCCGCTTAACAGCCAATTAGAAGTGCAGGGCCAGAACCCTGCACTTACTCCAAGCTCACACTTTATTAATTATATTGCATACACAACAGACATAGGTCAGCCTGAGGGCCCCACTTTTTCCTCCCTCTACTTACTCTCTTTTGCTTTCAGAATTAATCAGCTGAAAGACAATGGAACACGACTTAACTAACCCAGCATCTGAACTGTTCGTCTTTTTCTGTCTTGCATTAAAAAAAAATATCCCTCTTTATTTTCACTCTTTCAGCTGGGGATCAATCTGGCTGAAAGGCAATTTTAAGAAGTGGTTGGGCAACACTTTGCGGAGATTCAGAAACAGAGGGGTAAAGCAACCCTCACCCACTTTATGAAAATTGGTTGCTTTGCTCATTGTATTCAGATCTCCAAGAAACACTTAACTGAATTTCCTTGTCTCCACATATCCACAGGAAGCAGATTTCTTCTAAAACAGTGTTGGGTAATATATCCGATCATCTTTAAAATTAGAATGGGAAGGAAGAAAGACTCCGCTCATGAATTTAGGCCCAATGTTGCAAACTCTTGGAAAAATAAGATATGAGAATATCCTAAGGAAAATGAAATAAGTTATAAGATGAATTGGAATTGGATAAGATAAGTTTAATATTTAATACTAATAAGGTTAATGTGATATGAAATTGAATAAATAAAATGAATAGGTAACTATGATCATGTTTGCATTGAATTGTGAAACCTGGAACCATACTGCTTGCCAAATGAGAATTTTTTATTTAAAAAACAAAAACAAAATTGGGGAGGAAATTGAATAATGAAATTACCAGGTATGTTTAACTGATATGGTGGCTGGCATTAGGAGAGAGTATTGAAATGTTGAAAATAAGCAATGAAGGATTATGATTTAATGGGAATATGTGTACTAAAAGATATGATTGGCATTAAGTTGTACATAAAATGTATGATATATTGAAGCCACACTGTTAATGTATTGTTATGTATGTATAGATTGAAATAAAAAAAAACTTGATTAAAAAAAGAAGAAAGATGACAAGATGTGCAAGTCATACTTGCAGTGCTTAGCGTAAGTTGTGCTATTCAGTGGTGGAATTCAAATTTTTTTACTACCGGATCTGTGGGCGTGGCTTGGTGAGCGTGCAGGGGAAAGACATTATAAAATCTCCAGTCAGAGGTGATATTTTCCGGTTCTCCGAACTACTCAAAATTCCCACTACCGGTTCTCCAGAACTGGTCAGAACCTGCTGAATACTACTTCTGTTGCTATTCATCCCATGGGTGTTTTGACATCCTTGCCTCCTAATATGTTACAAAGGTCAATTTAACTGAGCTAGATTGCATGAAAAATCCCTCAATTACTGTGTCACTTTCATCCTTCTTCCTGGCAAGCTTTATGTGTGCGCTTGCATGCATAAGTGCATTCCTGCATGCATGTCTTAAAGAGTAGGCTATTCCTCCATATTGCCATCTGTAAGTCTAAATCTATTTGATTAATCACTCTTATTTCTCTTGACATCTTCGCAAAAGGTCAGGAGACATTGCAAGTAATTGAAAATACCACACTGCAGGCTGATCTATACATCATTAAGGGGCGCGATTAGCACCTGCACTTTGCATAAGGAGTATAGAGGGGGAAGAATGGCTAGGTGATGTGAGAGAGAAATCAGCACAATGCCATAGAGCCTTCCTGTTTAGCTAAAGTATGATTGACATGAATGAATGGTGGTTTCCATATTTGCACATGCAATTGTGGTAGGTGTTTTTTTTTTTTTTGAAAAAGTTTTTATTAATTTTCTACAAACAAACAAGACAAACAAAACATAAAAACATCAACTCTTATATGTACATCCAGTGTGTCAGTTGGTTCATCATTTTTGTGCATTCATTCTGTAGTCTCAATTACAATTATGTTACATAACAACTCATATTGTCAATCCAAACTTATATATCCTAATATCACTAAAAAAAAGAAGTTTTTGACTATATTTTTAATCATTCATGCTTTATGAGCTAACAATACTTTAAACCAGTTTACTCTATCTAGTCATATCAAATCAATCCTAAAAAATCCTTTATAAATATAATATCGAATAGCAAAATAATAGCAAAATAAAGATATTCCTTACTATCTAGCATTCTAAATATTCTATTATCGTATTTTATCATCTAGCCATTTATAAAAAAGATCCCAAATTTCGTAAAATTGTTTATCCTCTTGCTCTCTAATTTCAAATGTCAATCTGCTCATCTCAGCACATTCCAATATTTTCTTAATAATTTCTTCCTGTAATGGTATTTTCTCATTCTTCCAATTTTTAGCAAATACAATCCTGGCCACTGTTAATACATTTACAATCAGGTATTTCAAATCTTTACTATATATATCAGGTAAAATTCCCAATAAGAAGATCTCTGGTTTCAAGTCTATATGTTTCTTTGTCATCTTTTCCAACCACATGCGAATTATAGTCCAATATTTTCTCGCATCCTCACAAGTCCACCACATATGGTAATATGAGCCGGGTATCTGATGACATTTCCAGCATTTTTCAGATTTATTCTTAAACATTCTTGCTATTCTTGTCGGAGGAAAGTGCCACCTGTAAAACATCTTATACAAGTTTTCTTTATATGCTGTTGACATTGTCATTTTATAATTTTGAGACCACAATTTCTGCCATTTCTCTAAATCAATCCCATATCCAAAATTCTTCCCCCAAACAATCATAGTTTCTTTGACTTGTTCTTCCTCTAATTTCATTCCCAGTAAATAACCATATAGTTTTTTAATCACCTTCTCATCAGTACCCATCAAGATCTTATCTAAATCAGTCTGTTTATCATAAAATCCCTCCGTTTTGGAATCTTCATCATACCTTGAATGTATTTGTGCATATGAAAACCAATTCATCCTTATACCTTGTTCCTCTAAGTTTTGGATCGATTTAAGTTCACCCTTTTCATCCAAAAGTTCCCCATATCTAACTGTTTGTTCCTTCTTGTAGATTATAGGATAGGAAAATGCTTCAATGGTCGATAACCAAACTGGAATTTTCAAATAACATTGTCTTTTTATCTTCTCCCAATTTAACCACAAAGACTCCCGTACATAATGTCTTCTAAAATAACCCTGTGTTTTAGTTCCCTTATACCATAAAAAAGCATGCCAACCCAACAGCAAGTCATGCCCTTCTAATGTCAACAACCTATGTTTTCTTAATGTTATCCATTCTTTGACCCACATCAAACTTGCAGCTTGATAATACAATTCCCAATTAGGCAGACCAAAACCTCATCTAATTCTAGCATCTTGCAAAAGCTTTAGCTTTATTCTCGCTTTTTTAACTTGCCATATAAACTTCAACATAATTTTATTTAAATCTTCAAAATAGTCTTTTCCAAGCCTAATTGGTATTGTTTGAAACAAAAATAAAATTCTAGGTAAGATATTCATCTTAATTGTTGAAATTCTCCCTATTAATGACAATTGCAAGTTTTCCCACTTCTTCAAATCTGTAGTTATCTGTTGTTTAAGTTTAATATAATTATTCTCCTTTAATGTGCTACATCTTGTTGTCAAATATATCCCCAGATACTTAACCTTATTTGTAACTTGAATTTTCAAAAGATCTGCCAATTCTTCTCTCTGTCTCAATAGCATATTCTTTGTCAAAATCTTTGTTTTGTCTTTATTTATTTTCAAACCAGCCACCTCTCCATATGCCTCTATCCTTTCCAGTAACTTTGGAGCTGTTTCTAGCGGATCTTCCAAAATAAAAGCTAAGTCATCAGCAAAAGCTTGTAGCTTAAATTATTCCTTCTTAATTTTCATTCCTTTTATGCTTTTATCATCCCTAATATTTCTATTCAACACTTCCAAGGTCAACACAAATAGCAAAGGAGATAGGGGGCATCCTTGTCTTGTGCCTTTCCTTATATTAATAAAATCTGTAAGTTCCCCCTCCATCATTACCCTTGCTGTCTGTTTATTATATATAGCTTCTATTGCTTGAATAAATTTTTTAGCGAAACCCATCTGCTCCAATAATAATAACATAAATCTCCAGTTCACGTTGTCAAATGCTTTTTGAGCATCTAGGAATATCAAAGCCATTTGCTTTTCAGGATGAGCCTCATAGTATTCCAAAGTGTCCAAGATTACTCTCATATTGTCTCTAATTTGTCTCTTTGGCAGAAATCCATTTTGATCTGAGTGAATAAAATTATTTAAATATTTTTTAAGTCTTTCTGCTAAGATTGAAGCAAAGATTTTATAGTCTGCATTCAATAAAGAAATAGGTCTATAATTCTTAATTTGCAATGGGTCAGTCTCTTCCTTTGGTATGAGTGTAATATAAGCCTCTGACCATGTTTTAGGTATCATCTTTTTTAACATAACTTCATTCATAACTTCTAACAATGGGATGCTCAATAATTCTTGAAATGTTTTATAAAATTCTACTGGAAGCCCATCTGGACCCGGAGCTTTCCCATTATTTTGTCTCTTAAATGCTTCATTTAGTTCCATTATTGTTATATTGCTTTCTAGCATTTCTTCAGTCTCTTTAGGTATCTTTGGTAAATTAGCTTCCTGTAAATACTGTTTGACTTTTTCTTCATCAATATTCTCTTGTTTATATAGTTGCCCATAAAAATCTCGAATAATTTCTTTTTTCTCCTTATTCCCATAACAAACTTGGCCTTGTTCATCTATTAACTTCAATATTTTTCTTGATTCCTTCTCTTTTCTCAATTTATATGCTAGCCATCTACCTGGTTTATTTGCATCTTCAAAATAATTCTGTTTAGAGTTTCTAATTTTCTGTGCCAGTTCTTCTTTCTCTATTAATTCCATTTTATGTTTGATTACATCCAGCTTCAATTTAATATCCTTTTTCTGTGGCATTTTCTGTAATTCTTTTTCAAGAATTTTATACTCATCTTCCAAGGCCTTAGAAGCTTGCCTTTTCCTAATATTCTTTTTTCTTGTATAATCTATTATCAAACCTCTAGCGTATGCCTTCATTGTATCCCACACATTTTGCATTGAAGTATCTTCTTTTTTATTTTCTCTGAAGAAAAAAGCCAATTCCTTCTCCATCCATTGTGTAAAATCTTTCTCCTTTAAAATAGTATTATTTAATGTCCATCTCGATCTTTTTTTTTGTCCCTTCCATTTAATTATCATTGGGCTGTGATCTGCCCAAGTACTTGTTTCAATATTTGTTTCTTTAATATTAGATATTAGTTCTGTTGAGATCCAAATCATATCTAATCTGGACTATGATAAATATCTATTTGAATAAAAAGTATATTGTTTAGCTTTAACATTTCTTTTTCTCCAAATATCTTTTAAAGTTAATTCATCTGTCATTTTAAAAAAAGACCTTGGGAGAGCCTTTCTATTTTGCTTTGTTGTTGTTGCTATATAGTCCAGTTTATTGTCCACAATTCCATTAAAATCTCCCATCATAATTATATTAACATAGTCCAGTCCAATTATTTTCATGTGTAGCTTTTTATAAAACTCTTCTTGTTTATCGTTCGGAGCATAAATTGCAATCAAGAGTATTTTTATATTATTGTCCATTATTTCTACCATTAATACTCTTCCATCTTCATCCGTGTAAATCAATTTTGCTGGAATAGCCTCTTTAATGTATAAAACCACACCTCTTTTCTTACATTGAGTCAAAGAAGTAAATATTTTCCCCAATTTTGGCTGTAATAACAATTGTTCATGTTGTTTTTTAATGTGAACTTCTTGTAAACAAATTATATCAAATTTTAATTTCTCTAATTTATGAAAAGTTTTCCTTCTTTTAACAGCTGAATTAAGTCCATTTATATTCATTGTAATCAGTTTTTTTTCCTCCATGATTATGCTTTATATTTAGGTCTAACAGCTCTCGTGGATCTCACTTCACGCTGTTCTTTATTATCCATCTGTCCCCCTGCTGCTCCTTTCTCTTTTTCAGTCTCCAGTTGTTCATCTTGAAACTCAATTGATAAAGCCTCTTTCTCTGCTTCCTCTCTTCTTCCTCCAAAGAATTCTGCATGGAAAAGTTCTGCTTTCTCAATTGAATCAATTCTATATCTCTGCTCTTGCCACCTAAACACTAGTCCTTCTGGAATCAGCCATCTATAATTCACTTCGTTTTCCAATAGTATTTTGGTCAGAAATCGATATTCTCTTCTCATCTCTCTCACTCTTCTGGGTATTTGTTTTAAAACCACAACCTCTTTACCCTTGTATTTCAGTGTTTTCTCTCTTACTACTTGTAATATTTGCGTTTTAATGGATTTTTTGGTAAATCTAATATGGACTTCCTTGGGTAATTTATTTCTCATCGCATATCTTGTATAGACTCGATATATCTCATCTATTCCATCCATCATCTTTTCCTCTGTAATTTCCAAAGCATCTGCCAAAATTTCTATCATTACCGTTGCCAAATTTTCTCCTTTTTCCTCTTCTATATTTTGAAATCTGAGGTAAAATTCTGACCTTTCCATCTCCCACCTCAACATCCCACCTTTTTCTTGTTCAACCGCTGTTAGTCTGCTGTCAATATTTCCAATCTTCTTCTCTCTTTGTTTTCCTTCTTCCTCAATTTTTTGGAATCTCTCCTCATACTTAACCATCATTTGTTTAATATTTTCCACTTTTTCATCAGTCTTCTCTATTCTTTGTTCAATATTTTCTGCTCTTTGTTCAATATTTTCTATTCTTTGTTCAATATTCTCTGTTCTTTGTTCAATATTTCCTGTTCTTTGTTCAATGATATCTGATTTTGTCTTGAGATCTTGGATTCCTTGCATAATCATCTGTAAAGTTACTTTTTCTTGTTCCTTATCTTGCTTCAACATTGTCTGAATTAAACGTTGTCCTCCAGCTGGTGGGGAAGCAGAGGTAGAAGCAGAAATGCCAGATGGTATTGGTTTCCTGCTCATTTCAATGTTTCCAAAACTTCAAATTCTTCTTGACTTTTAATCCAACTGGTAGAGCAGCCAATTATAATCCAAAATGGAGAACTCCAATAGTAAAAAACACGAAACCAAAGAAGAAACAGGAAAAAAGGAAGAACAAAGATCTTCAGGTTCTTCTAGACCCTAATCCAATTACGAGATAGTCCACCATAAAAAAGGAAAAAATAGAAAGGAAAAAACAAACAAATCCAAAAATAATAATATTGATTAAGAGCAAAAGAAAAAAGAAAAAGCAAAAAGAGAAAAAAAACAAAAAGTTCCTTCAGATTCTTCACACCTTAATCCAATTAAAAAGTCTCAATAATCCAAAAAAAAAAAAAAACAACCACAACAACAAAGTAGTCCAAAAACATAAATATGAAAAGCAAAAAAGTCCCAATAAAAAAGAAAAGAAAAATAAAGAAGAAAAAAGAAAAAAAACTCTGAGGCTTTCCCTTTAAAATAAAAGGCAAAAATAAAAATATTACTAAAATTAAAATTTAGAAAAAGGCTAGCGAATGGGGTATATATAAGAAGACACACTGCACTTTGTTATTTATCCAAGGCTCTTGTTATGACTCTCTTCTCCAGCAGCTTCAAAGCCAAACCTCAAGTGTTGTTGATAACAGTCCAGGAAAGCACCTGCAATAATATTTTGCTGTGCTCTCCCTCTATCTTATCACGTTAAAAAGTCCTTGAGATGAGGTCTTTTTGCAATTCTCTCCAATTCAAATAAAGATACTTTCAAGCCTCTAGTTGGCAGTGTTACAAAGTTTCTTAATGCTCTTTCTCCCCCCCAGCCAGAAAAAAGGAATAATATATACAGAAAAAAAAGAAAAAATAGCTAAAGGGAGCCTCTATCCTAAAGAAAGTTAAAAAATCAAAGGGAGCATAAAAATATATATAAGAGAAAATTCAATCCGGTTACCTACAAAGTCACAGTAAAATCTTTCCCAAAAAGTATAAAGAAAAGAAAAACAAAAAAAAAACCCAAGCCTCAATTTGACATCACTTTAAAAAACGCCGCTCAAAACAATTTCAGTCAAAAAAAAATCTCACAGCTTTCTTCTTTATCCCGGATGAACTTTCCAACCTCAGCAAATTTACAACACAAAAGAGTTTTTCTCACCCAGCCGACACACTTCACTCCAATCACTTTCTTTCCGGAGCTGTCCCGACTTCAGCAGCTATGGAGGCTGCCTCTCCGCCGCCAGTGAAAGGGCTTCTTCCGGATCAAACCAGAGATTTTGCGATATCTCTGGGATCCTGGAACAATGCCCTTCACGATCACCGTCTCTACGGGACGGTTTAGGTCCGTTAGGACCGACCAGGGGCGAAAATATCGGCTACGATCTCAGAGCCCCGAGATCGCAGCTGTATCGCCGGAACGAAGCTCCGCCTTCTCCCAATTGTGGTAGGTGTTTTGTGTACCCATCTATGGTCAAAGACTTTTATACATATTCACAGAATACGAATTCCAGGCAGGATTACTAGATGTGATTAGTTGATTGGCGTCTTGATGTTGCTGATTAAAACCTAGATCATTAGGCAAGGAGCTCAGCTTTCACACTGAAACAGGTGGCGCATTAAATGGAAATGTGCGTAGGCAGCAAACACATGTAGCTCTCAAGTTATGACCATAATTGAGCCTGAGATTACAGTCATAAACCGAGTGTCAGGATTCCAGCAATCACTCTAATTAAATCCTGATTCTCCAGCCAAACTTCAATAAACTTCAAAGGATTCATTAGAGGTGACATACTGGTACTGCCCTGTATGAAGGTAACTCTGGGATATGTAATTTAGTAGTCTGTGACCCTGTTTCACCCCTTCCCCCTGGATGTCTCATAAACCAGATTCTCCAATTGAGCACGTTCACAGGCTGGGTGTCATTATTCACGTTCTCCAATTAAAAATATTTGCAGGCAAAAACTCTGTTATTTTAGTTACAATCTTTTAAAGATAAGGGTTGGAATGTACTTTCACTCCCCTCCCTTTTATGGCAACTATTAAAACAGGCATAGGAATGTTTTATGAGTTGACACTGAGACAGCTGTAAATTGGCTCAATGCCGAGCCAATTTTATGACTTTTTTTTTGCAACATTTGATCCGGGGTCAGGAATGGCCAAGAGGCTAAACTTTTATTCAACCCAAATGCAGAAATGCATGCAAGGACGACATTCGGAGTGGAATTTCATACTTAAAAATGCTGCTGTTTGCTGTTTTTAAAAATCGACCATATCGGGTGCCGGGGAAGAAAATTCCTTCAAGATCCCTTGAGGGTCAGGGATGTGGGTGGCTGGCTGGCCAAACATTTTTAAAATCCGAATACAAAAATGGCCACCCAGATGAGATTCGGGTAGAATTTCATGCTTAAAAAGGGTACTGGTTACTGTCCATATTGATTGTATCAGGTGTCCAGGGAAGAAAATTCGCGATGCCAGGGTCAGGGATGGTGCTGCGGAGGACCCAATTTTTTTTTCAACCCAAACACAAAAATGGATGCTGGGATGAGATTCGGAGTGGGATTTCATGCTTTAAAATGGTGCCAGTTGCTGTTTTCCAGCATATCAAGTACCTGTAGAAAAAAATCCTGATGCCAGGGTCAGTGCTGTGAGTGGCTTGGAAGCCAAAAATTGTTTCAATCTGAACAAAAAAACAGACACTGGGATGAGATTCTGGGAGTTGGTCCACAAGTCATAAAAAGGGCCATAGTTCCCCACTTCTGGCCTAAATGATTTTGAGATGCTCACTTTTTTCTTTTCTCTTTGCACGGCATGTAGTTGTATAAAACAAATATATACATCATGTATATATATTTGATAGTGTCAAATAAATACATGCATCAAACAAGTACATCGCTGGAAAATTAGGCCTCTGCAAAGGAAGAAATCCTGGCTTCTAGGTATATTTCTGTAGAAATTTGAAACTATCACCCCCCTTACAGAGTTTTTGTTTCTATATTGTAAGATTTTTCAAAGCACACACACACACACACACACACCAGATGAATCACAGTGCCACACTTGATTTCTGGCAAAGACTTTCATTGGAAAGAAAGGTCAAGCTTTCTGAACAGGTTATCTAGAAAAGGAAAGAACGAAGAACATCACTGCAAGGAAGGGGAATGAAACAGAAGCCCAGGAGCTGTTTTCCAGATAAATCAGCATATATGTAATCTGCATATTCATGATATTTATCCAGAAGCTGTCCTCTCCCAGGAGATGAAATGCCCCTGCAGAGAGCAGAGGGCTTATTATATCAGTTCTCTTTTAGAAATGACATTTCAGGTTGGGAGGAGCTGAGTGATTATTAAGAAAATCAACACTGGAATGCTTTTAGATCTTAAACAAACAATGTTTTCTTGCATCTTCACAAGAGAACAAGGTGTGAGATGCATTTGATGGAGAAAGAAAGGAAGGGCATCCCGGATTCTCCCCTCAGGGAAGAGGATTAGATACTTTTGATGGAGAAAGAAAGGAGGGGATCCCGGATTCTCCCCTCAGGGAAGAGGATTAGATACTTTTGATGGAGAAAGAAAGGAAGGGATCCTAAATTCTTCCCTCGGGTAAGAGGATCACTGAATAAATCCCGGTTTCTAAGTGTGGGAGAAAACTGGAGTCACCTCCTGCTTTTGTTGCCAACATTCAACTGCATTGTAGACACCAAAGGACAGATAATCCTTGACTTATGGTTCATTTAGTGACCGTTCAAAGTTACAACTGCATTGAAAAAAGTGACTTATGACCATTTTTCACACTTAGGACCATTACGGCACCCCCAGGGTCATGTGCTCAAAATTCAGACGCTTGGCAACTGACTCAATATTTATGATGGTCGCAGTGTCCAGAGGGGGTCATGTGATCTCCTTTTGCAACTTTCTGACAAGCAAAGTCAATGGGGAAGCCAGATTCACTTAACAACTTTTGTTACTAGTTTCACAACTTCATCAATCCACTTAACAACGGTGGCAAGAAAGGTCTTAAAGTGGGGCAAAAATTCACCTAACCAATGTTTCACTTCATCACAGAAATGTTGGGCTCAATTTCGAGTCGTAACTCAAGGGCTAGCTGGATTTGTTAAGTTTACTGGTTTTGTTTTAAAGTACAGGTTGTCCTTGCCTTACAAACACAATTGAGCCTGAAAAATTCTGTTGTTAAGCGAGACATTGGTTAAGTGAGTGGTGCTCCATTTTACAACCTTTTTGCCACTGTTGTTAAGTGAATCACTGCAGTTGCTAAGTGAATCATGCAGTTGCTAAGCTAATATGGCTTCCCCCATTGACTTTGGTGGTCAGAAAGCCGTCTGGGAAGGTTACAAATGGAAATCATCACATGACCCTGGGGCAGTGCAATCATCATAAACACATGCCAGTTGCCAAGCGCCCAAATTTTGATCATGTGACCATGGGCAGAGTTGGTATTCACCAGGTTCTGACCAGTTCTGGACAACCGGCCAATACCAACTCTGACTGAAGATTTTACAGTCTCCTTCCCCTGACACACCCACCAAGAACCAGTAGTAAAACAATTTGAATCCCACCACTGATCATGGGTCGTAAGTGTGAAAACAAAGTTCATAAGTCCCTTTTCTCAGTGCCATGGTAACTTCAAGCGGTCACTACATGAAACATTATAAGTCGAGGAGTATCTGTGTGATGCTTTTCTTCTTGGAGTTTCAAAGAATATTTGGTATTTTAAAAGATGTTAAAGTTTTATTGTTTTTTTAGATTTTTTTTTTCCTGTGGCGCTAACTACTTTTCTCTCCAGTTTTGATGTGGTGCCTCGGGCTCTGCGCTGAAAAAACTTAGCTTGAGAAAGGTTGACTCCGATTTGACCATGTCTATAGGCTGGGAGCTCCCGGCACCTAAGTTAATAGTGCAGCAATCCCGTCTTTGTCTTGTGGTAAGGAAAATCACTGAGAGAAACCATATGAAAAACAGGGTGTTAGCAAAATGTTGGCTCTGTAAAAACCCATGCATGTTCTGTGAGCATTATTCAAGTTGCCTTTCCTGTTACTCAGCTACTTTGATAATGGTGGAAAGTTCCTCCGTGGTTGTAAGGGGTGGGAAATGGTATAAGAGTTGCTCAAATTTCTTTTCAGAACCTTCCAGGTGAAAATAAATATTTTACTAGGAACGAGGAGGGTCCTCCTCACCCACCCCGCTCTGAAAATTCATCTCAGGTTTTCATGTTCCCTTTCCTAAAATGGTGACACCGTACTACCTCTTTGACAGCTCCTGTCACACCTGACAGAACAGTTTGGACCAGAAAGAAACTTTGACACCAAAGATCTGCCAGTTAGCAACAACACAGGGCAACCTTTGATGGCCAACAGTTCACAGCTCTTTAGACCTTCTAGACAGCAACATTGCCTAGCTGTCTAAGCCAAATGGAAGAAAACATGATTCTGTAATAATAATAATAAAAAAAGAAGCCAGACTCCTAAAATTTTAAAAAGGAAGAAATAAATCCGTGAGGTATCATTGTTCCTGTCTAGCCAGCTGCTTCAGAAAGTACCAAAAATCACCCCCACCCCACCCCAAGAGATCAGTCATGAAAAGTCACTTCTGCTCCAGAGGCATTGGGAGGCCCTTATAGCCAAGCTAAAGTTCCTCTTCCTGCCTTCGTCGTAAAAGAAAAACGAAAGAAAGGCACGTCCAATCTTGCCTCCCTATAGCTTCTTTTGGGGCTGTATAATCTTTGGCCCCAGGGCTGCATGTGAATGCCCCTGGAAAAAAAAAGTTTTGGAAATAGCCTTGAGAGGCTCTCTATCAGTTGCCAGCAAGTTATAATTTTTAACAACCCAAATAGAAAACTATGAACCACATGGGTAGTAATGAGCTATATTATGTTTAATTGAATTAATTTTACTTGAAGATCAATTAAGATGTAATTAAATTAGATTTTCTTCTCAACCCTACAAACACAGTTCAAAACAACAGCAAAACGGACAATAGCACATGGATGTAATTCAATTCAATTCAAATTCAAATCAATTCAATTGAAACCTTTATTGTCAGAGGGCAACATGTGTACAATGAGATTGGCTGATTCTAATAGCTGTGGGTGCTTGTGAATTGGGGTGTTAGAAAAGACACTTGAGAGCCTCCAGGATTGCAAGGAAATCAAATTGGTCAATCCTAAAGGAATCTAATCTTGATGGTCCTTTGGAAGGACAGATACTGAAGTGGAAACTCAAAATACTTTGGCCACCAAATGAGAAGAGAGGAGTCATTGGATAAGACCCTAATGTTGGGAAACATTGAAGGCAAAAGGAGAAGGGGATGGCAAACTATGAGATGGTTAGATAGTATTGTCAACTTAATGAACATGAATTTGGGCGAACTCTGGAAGACAGTGGAAGACAGGATGGCCTGGCATGCTATGGTCAACGGGCTGTGAAGAGTCAGATACAAATTATGGGATATTGGTCAGGAAAACCAATGTTAAACATTGGTTTAAACAATATTAAACACTTGGGTGGGGTGTCCGGTCTCAAAATTCCCCCGTCTTCAACCTTCAAACTAGCCTAACCTGCAGGGTTGCCATGAAGGTAAAACTGAGTATTGGGGACACTATGCACCATTTTAATTTCTAGAACAACTTCCTTGAATACTGTTCAGCTGTGTTGGGGTTAAGCTTGCAGAATTCCCATCAGTCAAAAGACTGGAAATTCTAGCAGGAATACCCATGCTGTTATATAGAAGGAGAATGCTCCTTAAAGGAGATGTGAGCCATGGTGGCGCAGTGGTTAGAATGCAGTATTGCAGGCTAATTCTGCCGACTGCCAGCAGTTTGATCCTGACCGGCTCAAAGTTAACTCAGCCTTTCATCCTTCCGAGGTTGGTAAAATGAGGCCCCAGATTGTTGGAGGTGAAATGCTTACTCTGTAAACCACTTAGAGATGGCTGTAAGGCACTGTGAAGTGGAATATAAGTCTAAGTGCTATTGCTATGTGAGAGGACCAGCAAGACTGGATCCGTGTCCTGCTTGTGGGTATCCCATTGCTGTTTTATTCTAGTTGATGGGAACAGAAACCTCGGTTTTTTCTCTAATTCAGCCAGGCTCCTATGTTGATTACAAGGCAGGTCAGCTTTGGAAAAGGAAAGAGAGTTAAAAAAAAAAAAAAAAGATTTGTTATCTCTTTCAGCAGATATTTTCCAGAAATGCCATTAACCGGCTTGCTTTTGTTATTAGACATGTTGGTAGAGTATGGTGTGCCCTAATCCCAGTAAAAATGTTCAATTGGCAAAGATATCGTTCCCTGATTCTCTTCCACAATCAATTTTGCTATATGTTTTGCCTTCCCCCTTCCCCGCCCTTCCCCTGCATTCCTCGATCGAAAGCGCATGAAATCTGATGATGCTCTTCCTGAAAGTGGTTTGTGAGCACATTATGCTAACAGGATCGGGATGGCGGCGGCAGAGCAGCTCCAGGGGGTAATACAAATTTCAACACTCTGGCACTTAAATCTCAATCCGTGAAAGGCCTATTAGTCTAATCACAGTGCTTCCCTGCCTTATATCAGCTGAAGTAGCAGTTTTCTGTTCTCCCTGACAGATCAATAGCAGCAGGATAATAAATATGCCCAAGCACTTGTGTCCAAATTTAATTTCCATTACAAGGCCCAAGGAAAGCAGGAGTGATGGAAGCTCCGCCAGGGATGGGACTCATCACAATCAGCGCTTGGATTTTCAAGCTGTTTCATGCTTTTGTGGCTCTGTTTGCGGGTTTTATGGTTTCTTTTTCTTGTTTTTTTTTTTTGCCTCTTGCAATGTCTTTATTAGATTCAGGGAAGCGGGGGGGGGGGGGGGAAGTAATTTCGAAGCACGGAGAAGAAAAGGTGGTTACAAAAGGACAGCTCCACAATGTCTGCCTACCCTCAACACCAAACGTGCCTTGCTTCCCTTTGGTAGCTGGCACATGGACTTCAAAGTGCCCATTTGCACAGCCGTAGCTCTCAATTAATAAGCTGCATGCAACATCTGAGGTGGCTGGATCAAATGGCAGGGTTCAGCTGCTGGGCAAGCTGATTTTCAGATGGGGGGGCACGTGTGAGGAGAGGGGGGGAAGCAGAGGAAGTGTGTATTTCAGCCAGGAGAGGGGTGCTGATGAAAACAGCATCCTCTGCCCTAAGTAAGAAGTGCAATATTGCAAGGCTACTGGATCTGAGTTCCCCTTGTTGGACCCTACCCTTAGGAACAGGGCCAAGGCCCCTTGGAAAGGACTTTGAAACTGTTCCACACTAGCAGGCTTGAAGACCTGCAATCCTATTGGTCTGGGAAAGCCGGACCGTGATTGGACGTTGTAAAACACTCCTGATTGGCTTGTATGGGGCTTGCTTAAAACCAAGCGCAGCAAACTCAAAGAACTGTCATTGGGTGCCTAGCCGCGGCCAGCTCTATAAGAAGAGCTGCTGCAGCTGGGGTTGCTGTCTCGGATATCTTCCTCTAAAATAAAGAGTTGTTGTTCACTACTCTCGCCTCGTTCTTATGGGACCCTCCGACCATACCTAACAGAAACTGAGATATGTCGCGAACACATCCTAGGTAAGCTATCACACTTGAACTTTGGTAGCTGTGGTTTTAAACATCTTGAGCAGGAGAAGAGAGCGGTGATCATCCTTCCTGCAGAACTTATTGCCCTCTGCAATAATATAACAAGAGCATTTAGGGTTATATATTGCCCCATAGTGCTTTACAGCAATTTCTGAGTGTTTTACAACAGCACAGTGATCCCCAACCTTTTGGACACCAGGGACGGGTTCTGAGGGGAGAGGTTTTTCCACGGACTGGAGGGGGGATGGTTTCATGTGCCGCCTTCATCCCGCGGATGGGGGGGTCACTTGTTTAACACAGTCAGGTTTCTAGCATGCCAAAGACCGGTGCTGGTCCACGGATCGGGGGTTGGAGACCAGGGGTGGGATTCAAAAATTTTTACTGCCGGTTCTGTGGGCATGGCTTGGTGTGTGTGGCTTGCAGTAACCTTGGGGAAGGTTACTGCAAAATCTCCATTCCCTCCCCACCCCACTAACCTGCTTTCCAGCTCCGTTCTCCTGTTCAGGGCAACAAAAGAAGACCCAGCTGGGACTTGGGAGGCAGAGAATAGATGGGGGCAGGGCCAGTCAGAAGTGGTGTTTGCCGGTTCTCTGAACTACTCAAAATTTCCGCTACTGGTTCTGCAGAACTGGTCAGAACCTGTCGAATACCATCTCTGGCATGTGGCCCTCCGAGCTCTGTTTTCGCTGGCTGCAGGAGGCCATCGCAGCCGAAAACCCAGGCCACCAGACCCCTGGTTTACAGTATAAGCATTATTTGCATATTATCCCAACAATCCCCATTTTACTGATCTCAGAAGGATGGAAGGCTTAGTCAACCTTGAGCCCCATCAGGAGCCAATACAAAGCTGTGGGCAAAGTTTGCCTGCAACACTGCATGCTAATCACTGCACCACCAGTGACCAAAATCCCCCTGAGATTTCTACTGCCACTGACCACATTGAAAAGGGCCCTGAAAACCTAGCTCTTTTGGAGCTAGGTTGGATGATGGGGCTCTGGTAGAAATGGTGCATGTTACAAAAAGGCCGTGTACTTCTCTTTTTTAATGTTAACTACTCTAAAAAAAATCCTATGTTTTTAATTGTTTTTTAATACAGCATAAACACATTGCCTGCGATCATCCTGGAGTTGGACAACCTTTTATATTTGACAAATAAATAGATAAGATAATATGCTGTAATAAAATGAGTAGCCAGTTCAGGAGAGAACTGAGTTCTGTTCTGCAATCCTTCTTGTCCTGTCCCTATATCTCAGTTTGTTGTACTGTCCAAGGTAATTGAGGGAAGAGATACATTTTTCAGATTCTTCTGGAAAAAATGGGAGTGGCATCAGAATTGGCACAATATAGAGACTAGGACAGAGTGCTAGAAATCAGAAATTCCCAAATTCTCACTTCATGCTACCACAAATTTATACTATAGATTGCATTCACACAAGATAGTAGATGGGTCAGGTCACCGGTGATTCAGGAGGCTATAGAAAACTAGCTACTATCTTAGCAAGTAGTATGAACCATACTGTCACATACTGTCTAATGCTCTTTCTTCTGGTATAGCATCTTCGGTTTATCCAGGTTTAAGATTTAGCCTGTGGAATGAATCCAGCTCCAAATATGGAGGTACTTCTATTTACTTTAGTCATCAACTTTTGCTGTTAGCAAGGGAGGAGAACAATATCTTGCAGGATAATGTAAGGATAATAATGGGTAGCTAATTCTTGGGTTTGCAAGGATAATAATGGGTAGCTAATTCTTGTGCAGTGTTTTAAAGTACTATTAAAGGAGAATATTTGTAGCTCAGGGATGACATAAGGTGCCCTCTGAGCTTGTTTGTTTTCTTGCAGATGTTTCATTACCCAAACTAGGTAACAGTGCTAGTCCTGATGATGTTACCTAGTTTGGTTAATGAAATGTCTGCAAGAAAACAAGCAAACTCATATTTAAAAGTCTTGCAAGTACTGTATTAACATTAACTATGATTAAAGCTTTGGAGAGCTGTTGTTAAGCAGGCAGCAAGGAGTTTAATTTGGAATGGGCAGAGGCGGGACAACATTCCCAGATGGAACAATGGCCAATTTTGATAGTTTTAGAAAAGAATGAGCATGAAGGGAGGGAGGTCTGCTTTTCTCTGTGACTAGTTAGGCCATGGGTGTCAAACTCATGGCATTGCATTGCCGTTACGTGACATTTCATAATGTTTTTCACATTTGTGGAGCTGGAGTGGGCGTGGCCTGCACGCAACACATCCGTCCCACAGGCCTCCGGTATGACACCCCTGAGTTAGGCCATAATTGCTCAGACAGAAATAAGAATGGTGTTGCTTCAGTTGGACATCTGTTATCTTTGCCACTAGGAAGTGGAGCCAGAGATCAGAATCAGAATTCAACGCCACCCGTAGACTGACCTCACAATCTATGTGGGTGTTCCAACACTGAGAGAGAGAAAAAAAGTCAGGGATGTTTTTTTACTCATATGTCAGTCGCTGATGAATAATCCAGTCCCTAATGGTTTGAAGACTTGACTTTAAGTCTTTGTTGGTTCAGCCTTGTAGTGGAATAAATATGATAACCCAGAAGGCTTGGACCCATGTCTAATTTGAGCAAGATTTAATGGTTCTTTGCTTCTTCAGCTGATTTGGGGGAGAACTCTTCACCCTGTGAAGAGAAGTGTTGTGTCCGCAAAAGAAGCCAGGAGTCGGTGACTAAGTTTCAAGCTCTTTATTTAATAGTTGTGAACCGAACCGGCGAAAAGGAAAAAGCCCGCGGCTTTTATCCTTTTCGCTGCGGCGGCCGCAGCCAATGGCAGCGATTCAAGTCTCCCGCTCTTGGAGCGAGCCAATCGTGGGAGACCTCAATCGGACCAATAAGCGCGGCTCGCCTGGCCAATCAGAAATCCCCGCGCTTTAGCCAATCAAAGCGCGGGGATTTCAAGTATTCAAATTAAGGACAGAACACCCCTCCCCTCTTGGTATAGTTCATCACGTTGCGTAGTCACGTAGGTAGGCGGGGCTCCGTCTAGTCCTACTTGACCTGCGCAACTCAGTTGCAAGCTGGATTTCGGTCGGAGCGGTCATGTTCTTGGCTGCTCCCTCTTCTGTGCGAACCGGCTGGATGATCGGGCCGGTTCCTTCTCCGTGGCTCCCACCTGGGCCTTCCGGGTTGGTTGAGCTACGGGTTTCGCCGCTCCCGCTTGGCTTCTCCGAGTCGGTAGAGCTGGCTGGGTGGTTCTTCTCCGGTGGGGACTCGCGATGGCTGCGTTCCGGTAAGTACTGCTGGTTTATTTTTTCTTGCGTTTGTTTATTCGGGTATTCCCTCCCCCCTTGGTTCGTGTTTTGGGGGTTGAGGTCTGTTGCAGTTCGTGACCTGAGCTGGTCTATGTGTCATTTCCAGGCTCGCCCATCGGTGGTTTGGAGCCGGTACGACCGTGGACCTGTGATTTGAGTGATGACGGCTGGGATCCATAGGGGGTCCCCCGTCAGATTTTTTGCGTACACTAAGTCACCAGGGGCAAAGGTCCGGTATTTTGTACTGGAGTCTGGGGGTCGCTCCGGGTTATATGTTGGGTGTAACCTGTCGAGCGGGGACCTCAGCTTCCTACCCATCAACAACTCGGCTGGGCTTTTGTTGGTAGTGGTGTTCGGGGTGATGTGTTGTATAAAGAGGAGTTTATTGATTTTGTCGTTGATCTCCCCGTGGTCCATTTTCCGGATGGTTTTTTTGGTAAATTGGACCATCCGTTCTGCCCTACCGTTCGCCGCCGGATGCGCCAGTGCTGTTAATGCGTGGTGGATGCCCCTCTCCGCCAGGAACCTCTCGAAGTCGAGGGAAGTAAACTGGGGCCCGTTGTCTGAGACGACGACGTCTGGGAGGCCGTGCGTGGAAAAGAGTTTGCAAAGTTCTTTAATAACGGCCTCCATGGTAGTGGATTTCATGTCGCTTACCTCCAACCAGTTAGAGTAAGCGTCAACTGTGATCAGAAAGGTATGTCCATTCGTGGGACCGGCAAAGTCTAAATGGATTCTGGACCAGGGTCCCCTTGGTGTTTCCCAGTCCAGGATGGGTGCTGCGGGTGGGCTGGGTCTGGTCTCCTGGCATCGCTGGCATTTGGCTACCCATGCCTCTATCTGCTTGTCCATCCCTGGCCACCAAGCGTAACTCCTGGCCAGGGCTTTAGTTCTGACGATGCCAGGATGCCCTTCGTGCAGCATCTCTAAGACCCTCCCTTGCAACCTGTCCGGGATGACCACCCTGTCACCCCACAAAATACATCCCTTGAGTAGTGAAAGTTCAGTCTGGCGGTTTCTGAATATCTTAACGGATTCGTCACTGTCCCTTTCAGGCCAGCCTTTTTCCACCCAATGTAAAATTCGCGCCAGACGCCTGTCCTTGATAGTTTCCCTGGCAATGTCTGACGCGGTAATGGGTAGGTTGGGCAAGTTTTCGATGCTAAGGGTGTTTGTTGTTGGTGCTGGGTCAGGATCAGAGTCTGGTAAAGGCGAGCGGCTTAAAGCGTCCGCGTGCGAAATTTTCTTACCTGGCTTGTGTAATAGTTCGTAGCTGTAGGCTGCCAGGAATTCGGACCACCTTGTCATCCGGGGTGATAAAATGTTCGGGGTGGCTCGGTTTCCAGCGAGGATGCCCAGCAACGGCTTGTGATCTGTCACAATGGTAAACGGGCGGCCATAAAGGTATTCGTGGAATCGCTTAACGGCGGCAATTATAGCCAAAGCTTCTTTGTCCAGCTGGCTATAGTTCCGCTCCGGTTTAGTTAGAGTCCTGGAAAAGAAGGCGATGGGTGCTTCTCTTTTGTCGGGGAGAGTATGGCTGAGGACAGCGCCGACGCCGAAAGGTGATGCGTCGCAAGTGACAACCAAGGGCAAGATTTCGCTGAATTGAATCAGGACGGCATCGGAGGTGAGGAGGTCTTTGGTTTTTTGAAAGGCGGCTTGCTCTCGTCTCCCCCAAGTCCAAGTTGCCGCCTTATCCAGGAGCCTATGCAGAGGCTCCGCCGCCGTAGCCTTTTGGGGTAGGAAAACATTATAAAAATTCAGCAAGCCTAAGAAAGCCTGTAGTTCCGTTTTAGACTTTGGGGCGGGGGCTTCTTTGATGGCTTTCACTTTTTTAATTGTAGGGTGAATGCCCTGCCGGTCTAGAAGGTAGCCCAAGAATTCCACTCGCTCTGTCCATAGTTGGCATTTTTCTCGTTTTACTTTGAGTCCCGTTACTTTAAATTTTGTTAAGACCTCCCTGAGTCGGTTTTCTAATTCGGCTTCGTTTGGCGCCGCTACTAATACGTCATCAAAATAGGGCACCACCCCCTTGATGCCCTGTAGTAAACGTTCCATCAGGCTCTGAAAGATGCCTGGTGCCACGCTGACTCCGAACTGGAGCTGGTTACATTTGAATGCCCCCCGATGGGTAACGATGGTCTGGGCTTCCGCTGTTTTTTCGTCGACCGGTAACTGCTGATATGCCTGGGCGAGATCGAGCTTGGCAAAGACCTTGCCCCCTCCCAGTGAGTGCAGTAGGTGTTGCACGATTGGGACGGGGTAGGCGCTTTGTTGCAACGCACCATTTAGGGTGGCCTTATAGTCCCCACAAATTCTCACGGACCCGTCTGGCTTGACTGGGGTCACTATAGGGGTCTCCCATCGGGCATGGTCTATCGGCTGCAACACCCCCTGTTTGACGAGCTTGTCGAGCTGCTCGTCAATTTTAGGTTTTAGGGCGAATGGTACCCTCCTAGGTTTTAGCCGCTTGGGGGGAACCCTAGGGTCTAGGTCGAATGAGATAAGGGGCCCCTGGTACTTGCCCAGGCTTCCGTCGAAGACCTCCCGGAACTCCTGGGTTAGCCGCTGTTCCCAGCCATCGTCGACGACGTGGTTGACTCCTGTCAGCGCGATGTCAAGCGGGGCGAACCATTGTAGGCCCAGCAGGCTTGGGCGGTCGCGATCGACGATTGTGAGTGGGAGTTGTTTGGTGCGGCCTTTGTAAGTTACATTAAAGTTCTTGGTGCCCACTACCGGGACGCGGTTTCCCTGGTAGTCTTTTATGATGATTTTTTGGGCATTAATGTTCCTCTTATGGAGGGTGGGCACTAGCCGTTTAATCTCGTGCCATGCAATCATGGAGAGGTAGGACCCGGAGTCCACCTTCATCTTGCATGGTTGGCCTTCTATATGTACTTCGACGTGTACCTTTCTGGCGCCGTCGGAGATGGCGTGGCCAATGGTCACCGTCTGGTGGGTATCTTCCTTTCGCCGACTGTCGCCGCCTCTTGAAGATCGTTGGATTCGGTCCCACCGACCATCCGATTGGCGATCTCTGGTCCTGGGCGGGGGACTTTCCTTCTTTCGGTCGTGATGTTCCCATCTGGGCGGGCTGCAGGTCTTTTTTTGGCGGCAAACTCGAGCGATGTGTCCCCGTCTTTCACAATGCCTACAGATAGAGTCAAAAAATCGGCATTCTGATCTGGGGTGGTCGCCACCGCACCCGGCACAGTTGGTCCTCGACCTGCGACTTCTTCGGTTCCGCTGGTCACCGCGGCCCGTCTGCACGCGATGTATGTCCTCCTCGTCTTCTGACGTGCTGGACGTAGACTGGAATTCTCCGTAGTGTGCGGTTGATTCGTTTTTTGGGTCGGCCGACCTTGCCGGGTTGTTGTTTCCGCCCTTCGCGTCTGATTTTCGCATGCTGTCAGCGGAAGTGCGGGTTGCTTCTGCGGCTGCGGCTGCGGTGAGGGCGTCTGCTAGGCTGATGTCGCCTTTGGCCATAAGCCGGCTCTGGAGGGTAGAGTCCCATAGGCCGAGTACGAATCGGTCTCTTAGAAGGCTGTTCAGACCTTCAAACTCACAGAGTCCTCCTAGGCGCCGCAACTCGGCGATGAAATCGCTCAGTTTTTCGCCTGGTTTCTGATCTCGGCGGTAAAATTCGTTGCGCCGGATTAGGATGGGGACCTCGGGGGCATAATGGCGCCGCAGGATAGGTTCGAGGACGTCCCAGTCCATGGCGGTTGCGTCTGCCGGCTTGGCCAATGCCTTGGCCATCTGGAAGACCTCGGTTCCGCAGTGTGTGAGGAAGACGGCGCGTTTTAGCGGGCCCGGGGCGTCCTTCATTCCGGTGCACTCGAGGTACATGCGGAAACGGTCTGAAAACGATTCCCAGTCCTCGGTGGCGGGGTTGAAGGGGGCGGGTGGTGCGATTTTCGCCATCTCCGTGCTGAAACTGGCTCTTGTTGGACACGGGGTTCGCTTCAGGGTCGGGATCCCACCCTCGTCGCCAGTGTCGTGTCCGCAAAAGAAGCCAGGAGTCGGTGACTAAGTTTCAAGCTCTTTATTTAATAGTTGTGAACCGAACCGGCGAAAAGGAAAAAGCCCGCAGCTTTTATCCTTTTCGCTGCGGCGGCCGCGGCCAATGGCAGTGATTCAAGTCTCCCGCTCTTGGAGCGAGCCAATCGCGGGAGACCTCAATCGGACCAATAAGCGCGGCTCGCCTGGCCAATCAGAAATCCCCGCGCTTTAGCCAATCAAAGCGCGGGGATTTCAAGTATTCAAATTAAGGACAGAACAAGAAGAGACTAGTTTCCTATCAATAAAATGCTGTGTGGGGTCATCACAGGAAGAGGGAGGAAAAGGGGAGACCCTTGGAGAGCTGTATTGCAGCTGGTAATAACTAGCGCCAAGTTCTGCCTAAGGCCTCAGAGCCCAACAGTAGGCTTGTTAAGTACGTTAACGAAGGAAGGACATTGGCAAAGCCCCTGGCTATTTGCTGAAGTGTCATATGTCTGTTGGCTGGATCTTGGAGCTGTGCAAATTCTCTTCTCCTTCCCTCCTTCATCTCCCAGCTGCAGGGTTATGCTTCATAGAACTTGGACTCTGAAGTCTCTCACACCAAGCAGGGTCCCTTTCTGGCTTTCCTCTTTCTCATGCTCTCTGGGGAGTGTTGGCCAGGGAAGCTGGGCTGAGAAGCTGGGGCTTCCTGGAGAGGAAAAGAGAAGGTGACAAAAACATATTAATTCTGAAATAAACCCAAATATCGCTGTGGTTCATGTTCTCTATACGTGCACTGACCAATGCAGAAGAACTCTTGATCTTGACACTAATACTTCTGCCCCTACAACACTTGCTTTTCTTATAGCTGCTTTTCACTTTTATCCTATGCTCAGAGGCAGTACATTCAGCATGTTCTGACCAGTTCTGGAGAACCGGGAGTAGAAATTTTGAGCAGTTTGGAGAACCGGCAAATACCACCTCTGACTGGCCTTGCCCCCATCTATTCTCTGCCTCCCTAGTCCCAGCTGATTGGCTGGGTCTTCTTTTGTTGCCTTGCACAGGAGAATGGAGCTGGAAAGCAGGTTAGTGGGATGGGGAGGGAATGGGATTTTGCAGTAACCTTTCCCTGCCACGCCCACCAAGCCACACCATGCCCACCAAGCCATGCCCACAGACCCAGTAGCAAAAAAGTTTAAATCTGCTTATGATCCTCTGAAACACTCAGATCCAATCTGCATGTTTTGCTCCCCAATATAGTCCCCATTCCACACTCAGTCCTTTGATTTTACCCCACACCCAAATGTAAGACTTTCTTTGGTTCCCCATTGACACGAGAGAAATACATTACTGGACTATGATGGACTTTCATCTGTGTTCTCTCCCTTTTCTGCACTAGCTTATTACATTTTTATGGAAATGCCTATGTATTTTAATAAATCTTTCCCTTAAAAAACATTTCTGCACACATCCTTTTATAACAGAATAACAAAGTGGGAAGTCCAACCCCCTGCTTAGGCAGGAAACTCTACACCATTTCAGACAAATGGTTGTCCAATCTCTTCTTAAAAACTTTCAGTGTTGGAGCATCCACAATTTCTGGAGGCAAGTTGTTCCATTAATTAATTGTTCTAACTGTCAGGAAATTTCTCCTTAGTACTAAGTTGCTTCTCTCTGATTATTTTCCACCCTTTGCTTCTTGTCCTGCCATTCATTATAAAAATGTCTACTTTGTCATACATTCCTAATGTAACCTATTTTTATGTGCCTATTTCCTTAAGACTGGGAAAGCGTGAGAGACCGTTTTCTTTAATTTACACGAACAGAAAATTGCGGAAATATTAGTGCGATGTATCTAGATGTCGGAGAAACCAGCCTTATCACATCTGAGTCTGATGCCTTGTTTCAAATTCATTGTTACCCGAAGTATAAGAGCATTCTTTATTTCAAGTCTCTCAGCTGTACCTTTCTGAAAATTTGATCTGGCTGTCTTTACTTGAAAGAAAAAGGGTTAAGGAGTAGTTGCCAGTAACAACCCAATTGCCTGAGAGATCAGATGAATTTACATGCATTATCCATCGTGGTGGAGGCTTTGCTAACAGGGACTGCTGGTCCCATCTAGCCGCAGCTGGCTGCACCATTTGTTAAAGAGGCTTGCTAATAATAATAATAATAATAATAATAATAATAATAATAATAATAATAATAATAATAATAATAATAATAATAATAATAATAAACCAGAACATTTATACCAAAAGTTATGGGGACCCCAAAATATATGGCCACTTCCAAATAACTTGTTACAAATGACTTGCCCACTGCCTCTTTCTTTCCATTTCTTGATTTTGTTTATGTTACGATGGAGGGTCCATCTGCTTGCTTAAAGAACCCAGGAAGAAAGACCTACAGGGGAAATAAATAATGGTGGCGAGGAAATGCCACATTCTAAAGCCAAGATATTGCGCAGCCAAGAGAAATCAAAGAAAAGAGAAATGGAGGCTGTGAATATGTTGTGCCTATTCTTGTCAACAGCTCTCCTGGTATTTAAAAAATTCCTCTCAATGTACAGAAAGCATAAGTTGAACAACCAATTTGGGACCCCTTCTTTTTTTGGGGGGGGGGGGACAGTTTTCCTTCAAGTCATCATTGACTTCTGCAACTGCCTGAACCAGTCCCTTCAGGTTTCTTGGTCAGGTTTTTCCAGATCTCTGGCTTGGTTCCTGGCTCCTTCCTAGAGCTAACGGAGGGAGTGGCTGGCCCAAGACTTCATGACTCAGGCAGGAAACCAGTCCCCTGGTTTCTAGCCTGGTGACTTAATCGCTACACCAGCCTGGCTCTTTTAGAAACCCACGATGACATTGAAAAATCTTGAGTCTAGTGGGGAAGAAGGGATCCAAAAAAATCCAATCGATTCCTTGGATTTTCACTTTTATCAGAGCTGATTTGGAAATAAGGTGGAACTTGTTCTTTTCTGGGGCTCAAAGTCCAGGGGTGGGTATTCAGAAGGTTCTGACCAGTTCTGGAGAACCGGTAGTGGAAATTTTGAGTTGTTCAGAAAACTGGCAAATGCCACCTCTGACTGGAGACTTTACAGTATCCTTCCCCTGCCACGCCCACCAAGCCACGCCCACAGAACTGGTAGTAAATCCCACCCCTGGATGAAAGGATTCCTGTTAGCATCTGCAAAGTTTAAATAATGCATTTTCCCTTTAAATTCTCTAAACCACTACCATATACACACACAAGCACCCAAATTTTTGGCATTGCCTCTGTGTATGTGTGTGCGTGTGTCTGAGAACCACAGAAGGAAGATTGACTAGCTCCCTATGACTTCCAGGCCAACTCTCATTCATTCCTGTTGTAGGCAGAGATTGACACCTGATAACAGGTGTCATAAAGTATAAAGTGACGAGTGCCTGGACTTAATGTAGCAGCATCCAAAGGTTCGGTTTCCCATGCTCCCAGAAAACCAAGAATATCTTCATAATTCCTGCTGTAAAAAGTCAAAATAATAGATTCTTGCTAGAGGCCACAAACCAGCTTTTGTTGGAACTAAGATATGTATTCCTGGTCTCTGGATGCAGCTAGCTGTCAACTAAGCCGGATATTGCACTGCTTCTCTCCCCCACCCCTTCCTAAGGTCCTCTGTAGTGTAGGAGGATTCGTTGAAGCCCTCTGGGAATCACAAGCCTTTGAGGGGATGTCTTGTCCGAGAATCTTTTGGTCTTTATTCTTTGTGTCTCCCCCCCTCCCCCCAAAATGATGAGACTTCAGGCGATCGAAGTGCCAGATCTATCTTCAGGCCTGCCTTTGGTTTCATTTGAAAGCGAGCTTGAATAACATAAAAGCCAAGAGGATCAACCTTCAACAGCTGGGTGCTGAATGCTGAATCCTTTTCATCTTATACAGATCCTAGAATAATCAGAAGCTCCGACATACGGAGATTGCATTTCAAGCCCTCCCTGTTTTCGATGAGGCGGGGACCACCACCCCCTACAATACAAATGTAATAGTTTCTTGTCCAGAGGGGAACAGTGTGAAAATAAGAATCTGAGGTGACTGTGTGTGCGTGCTTTATTTGGATTGTTATTTTTCCTCGCCTTTTTCAATGCATTAAGGGTATAGCATATTCGTCGCCTCAATAATCTCCCTATTATTGCAAAAACTGTGGTGTCGGGTCCAATTATGTCAAAAAAAAAAAAAAGTTCCCCCTCTCATTTCAGGTTTTGTTTTGTTTTGATTTGATTTTTTTCTCTTTTTGAATGGTGGGTGAAGGAAAAGCTGAAAAATAAATATTATGTGAAATAAATCCAAATCTTCTTCCAACCCAAGGCCTCCCCCTCTCCCAACACACACATCTTGGTATGTGTGTGCTTTCCAGGCCCCAGAGCACATGTGGGGAATTGAAAATGCATCTTTGCATAACACAGATGGCAGGGGTGAGTGTTAACCTCTCTATTTCCCCCCCTTCCTCATTTTCTTCTTCTTTTGTAATTCACATCTGCCTGACAAATGCAGTAGCTGGGAATCTATACCTAAGGTGGCAAAACTGCATTAGAGAGGGAAGCGTGTTTGCTCATCAAATTGATTGTTAAATGTAATTCCACTTTCTATCCCTCACTATGTGTGTGTGAGAGAGAGAGGGAGGGGGAGAGGGGGAGAGAGTGGGGGAGGGGAAATACCAATGTGGTGCAGTGGTTAAGGAGAACTAAAAGTGGAAAATCTTAAGGTATTATCTATCTATCTATCTATCTATCTATCTATCTATCTATCTATCTATCTATCTATCTATTTAATGTTTTTATTACTTTTATAAATAACTCAAGGTAGAAAACAAACCTAATAATTCCTCCTATTTTCTCCACAGTAACAGCCCTGTGAGGTGGGCTGGACTGAGAGAGAATGATTTGACTAAATTCACTCAGTCAGCTTTCATGTCTAATGCAGGACTAGAATTCTGACTCCTGGTTTCTAGCCTAGTTCCTTAACCATGATTAGACCAGGGGTGGGATTCTACCAGTTCGCACCTATTCGCTAGAACCATTTGTTAACATTCTTAGTAGTTCAGAGAACCGGTTGTTGGAAGAAATTACTGGTCTAATCCTGTAAGGAAGGCAGGAAGGAAACATTCTGGTGTTGCTTACAGAAACTGCCTCTCCCTTAACCCTTATTACATTCTTGGCAGGACTAGACTTCCTGTCTCAGGAACGTACCTGGAGTTTTTTCCCCCTCCTTTGCTGGTACTTTGCTTGTGTGGAGTGACCATTCAAAGTTACAATGGCACTGAAAAAAGTGCCTTTGTAATGGCACTGACTTATGACCATTTTCCACACTTACAACTGTTGCAGCATCCCCATATTCATGAGAGGCTAGGTGAGGAGATGTGTGCCTTGATGTGAGTGATATTGAGTTGGCCACACCCAGCCAATAACATGACCACCAAGCCATGTCCACCCAGTCATATGACCACCAAGCCACGCCCACCACCTAAGCCATGCCCACAGAACCAGTTGTTAAAATTTTTTGAATCTCACCCCTGGATTAGATCAAACTGGGTCTAGTCTTCCCTCGGGCACAGCTCAGTGATTTTGGATTTAGCCACTCTCTCTGTCAGATTAGAAAGCTGAAAAACATCCAACGATCTACCGACACAAGATCAGTGTGAATCAATTATAATCCATAACTTTCAGTAAAGTGGCCCTTGCCCAGCAGATGTTGGATTCATATTGATCAGCATCACCATCACAACACTTTATTGTGATCAAAACAAAATTACTGGAGTTTCTAAAGCTGCAGATATAGAATACATCCTAGGGGACCAAGCTAGAGATGTCACATCATCATGTTTTTTTCCGCCACCCCATCCCTCAAGTTGCTTGCCAGCATCAGTCAAGTGGCAGGTCAACTTGTCACAGAAAAAGGAAGCTGATATTTTTAACAGAAAATGTGAGAGCATCATGAGGTTAGAAAATAATGTCCGGTTATGCAGAAAAACTGACTGGAATATGGGATGTAGGCATGTGATGATCTGCTTCAGGCAGCAAAAGACTTGAGCTAGCACTAGGGAAAGGCAAAGCAGAAGTTCATTGGCAAAGCATATTTTTGCCTCTGGCTTGGTCAACCATTTCATTTCCTGGGATGGATTTAGTCTGATTTCAAACCCTGGAAAGCTTCTCTTAACCAGCAGCTATGTTCAGTGTCAATTGAACCCCAGCTTATAAATAAACCCAATAGTCTCAATCCATACAACATATTGGACCTCAAATTAGCTGTGTTTACTCAGTGTTACTCAACATACTCTACTCAATGTTTTGAACAATCTTGCACTCTTGGTTAGAGGATGGATGGTCAAGGTGACATGGCATAAGTTAGCATCTTTTTTCCTTCCTTTCCTTTAAACTCCATATTGGATCAGTTGCTTCAAACTTCTCTTAAGTGTGTTTAAAAAGGGGACAGAGAAACGTGAAAGGCAACGTCTGCCCTCTATCCAGGGGTGGAATTCAAAGTTCTTAACAACCTGTTCTGTGGGCGTGGCCTAATTTGTGGGTGTGGCTTGGTGGTCATGTGGCTGGCTGGATGTGGCTTGTATGTAAATATTATAAATATTGGTGTAAATATTGATTTTTTTTTTATAAAAAAAGAGCAACTTTTACCTAAAATCAGGCAAAGCAGGCAGGCAGATTGAGTTGCTCACAGAATCACAGATTCACTCAGAGATCTATCTTTCTGCCATCTGCTACCTGGGTCTGCACTGAAAAATAAAAGCTTCGATCCTAAGGAAGGTTCAGATCTGCTTTTAGATTAGCTACAAAGCAAGAAATCCAATGATTTCCTGCTTTCTAGCTAATCTAAATCTCCTGGCACAGCAGAACAGCTGATGGTTGGAGGGAAAAAAAAAAGGAAAAATAGTGACTTACCAAATGCAGGCAAGTTTGATGGCCCGCATGACAGGTAAGGAGTGAGTTGGCAGGGTGGGGCAGGGCCAGCCAATGGCGTGATTTGCTGGTTCTCCAAACTGTACAGAATTGTAACAACCAGTTCTATAGAACTGGTCCGACCAGGTAGAATCCCACCCCTGCCTCTATTTTTCTCTTCCTTTTTCGTCTTGGCAAGAAAAAAATGACCAAACTGACCAGGTTGTATCAGGTTGTCATACAATTCCAATACATATCATACAACAAATGGGTAGATAGAGTTGGAGAAGATTGGTCAGCTAAAGGCAAACTGAATTGTTACGTTCTGTGCATGGGCGCTAAGAAGGAGACGAGCCGGTGAACAGTGAACTTCAAAACTCTTTATTAACATGGTGTAACAGTTCAGCTCAACGGTCACAATGGCCCCCTTTATATAGGCAAGCTCTTGAGTATTTAACCAATGAAAACACAGGGAGCGCTAGCTCCGTTAACTAATGGGAGAGGCTCGTTAATAGCCAATCAGATTCTCCTGAATGGACCAATCCGATGTTGCTATTATCGGCCAATCAGAAGTGCAGGGCCAGAACCCTGCACTTTACTCCAAGCTCTCAACAATCTTTATTCAAGCACTTTTATTAATTCACAACACCCCTTCCCCCCCGGGTTCCATTTAAGGGGTGCGGTCACGTAGTCTTTGAGGTAGGCAGGTTGTTTTGATTGTCTATTTGATTTACGTTGTCCTCCCGGTATTTGGCTACACTCTTGTTGGGGTAGGACGTTATCTGGTGAACACGGTGCCTCCAGTTCTGTGTCCAAATTTTCGTTGCCGCTACTGTTCTCGGCATCTCCTTGAGGCGAGCTTACCCCCATCCCCCATCCTTCTTCACGTGTTGCCTCTGAGCGGTCATTTCTTCCACTTATGCTTTCTGCCGTTTCAAATTCAGCTTCCTCGGCATCTCCTTCCCCATCAGTTAGGAAGTCCAGGGACTCAGAGATCCCCGACTGCAGCCTTGACCGCAGCTGATCAATATGGCGCTTCCATATTCTATCGTCGCAACATTTCACGCGGTACGATCTGGGGCTGGTTACTTGGATTACAGTTGCCTCGACCCACAATGGATCACCCGAAAAGTTCCTAGCGAAAACCAAGTCGCCTACCTGGAAGTTACGGCATTTCCCGCTGGATCCGTGTGGTTTTTCAGGTTCATATGCTGGGTGTAGACGATTGAGGTGGGAGCGGAGCTTCCGCCCCATCAATAACTCGGCCGGTGTTTTGTTGGTGACGCTGTGCGGAGTGATATGCTGCAAAAGGAGTATCCGGTTAATTTTGTCTTTGATATCGCCACAGTCCATTTTATGTAAGGTTTTCTTGACGAATTGTACCATGTGCTCGGCCCTTCCGTTGGCCGCAGGATGTGCCGGTGAAGTCAGCGCATGGTGAATACCGCGGTCCGCCAGGTACTGTTCAAAGGACAGCACAGTAAATTGGGGCCCGTTGTCGGATACCAGAACGTCTGGTAATCCGTGTGTTGCAAATAATCTGTCTGGTTTCCTGATGACTGATTCGGTTGTTGTATTTCTCATCTCATGGATTTCCAGCCAGTTCGAGTAGGCATCCACCGTTAATAAAAATGTGTGTCCTTTGGTAGGTCCCACAAAGTCCAAATGAATACAGGACCATGGTCCCCTCGGTGTTTCCCATTCTGTTGGGGTTGCTTTCGGAGGGGCGTTGCTAACTTCCTGACATTTGTGACAAGCTTTTACCCAGGCTTCAATCTGCTTGTCGATACCCGGCCACCGCACGTAGCTTCGTGCGAGGGCTTTCATGCGCATGATGCCGGGATGGCCATCGTGCAAGGTTCTTAGTATCGCTCGTTTTAACCGCTCTGGGACAACGACTCTATCTCCCCAGATAATGCAGCCCTTCTGGGAAAACAGTTCCGTTTGTCGGTTTTTGAATGGGACTTAGTCATCAGGTATCTGGTCCAATGGCCATCCGTGCTCAACCCAGCTGAGGACTTGTGCCAAAATGGGGTCGCGTTTCATTTCAATCGCGATATCTCAGGCTGTTAGTGGCAGTATTCTAAGCGTCTCGATCTGCAGTGTTGTGACGGTCGGAGCGGGGTTGTCAACGGTTTCTGGAAGTGGTGCACGGCTCAATGCGTCGGCGTGGGGAATGGCCTTCCCCGGGCGGTGTTGCAACTTATAATTATATGCAGCCAAGAATTCTGACCAACGAGTCATTCTGGGAGATAATATATAAGGGGTTGGCTATCACCCACTATTATTCCCAGCAAAGGTTTGTGGTCAGTCACTATAGTAAAGGCTTGGCCATACACATATTCATGAAATCTCTTAACAGCAGACACAATAGCAAGGGCCTCTTTATCAATTTGACTGTAATTACATTCTGCTTTTGATAGTGTCTTTGAAAAATAGGCAACAGGGGCTTCACTACCGTTTGGCAAAACGTGGCTCAAAATGGCGCCCACTCCGAATGGTGATGCATCACACGTGATCGTTAAAGGCAAAGTCTCATTATACTGCATCAACACAGCATCGGAAGTCAATAAATTTTTCACTTGGCGAAACGCCTGCTCCTCTCTGTGTCCCCATACCCAGGTTGCTTTTTTGTCCAACAAATGATGTAGGGGTTTGGCTATGGTTGCTTTCTGCAGCAGGAACACGTTATAAAATTGATAAGGCCTAGAAATGCCTGGAGGTCGGCCTTATTTCGGGGTTTGGGGGTGTTTTTGATTGCCCTAAGCTTGCTATCGGTGGGGTGAATGCCTTGACTATCAATTAAATATCCTAAAAATTCTACACGATCCGTACACAGTTGACACTTGTTTTTTTTTTAACTTTGAGACCTAAGTCTTTAAATCTCTGGAGCACTAACCCCAGGCACTCCCTTAGTATTTCTCGAGTCGGAGCAGCGATTAATACATCATCAAAATATGGGACAACGCCTTTTATCCCTTGTAATAGTCTTTCCATCAAACTTGGAAAAATTTCCCGGGGCTACGCTCACTCCGAACTGGAGTCGTTTACATTTAAATGCACCTCGGTGCGTAACGATCATTTGGGCTTCTGCCGTTTTTTTGTCTACAGACAGTTGTTGGTATGCCTGGGCTAAGTCTAGTTTAGTGAAGACTTTTCCGCCCCCCAGGGAATGGAGGAGGTGTTGCACCACCGGTACCGGATAAGCGTTTTGTTGAGGGACGTGGTTCAGGGTGGCTCGGTAGTCCCCACAAATTCTTATCGATCCATCCGGCTTGATGTCACGATTGGGGTTTCCCAGGGAGAGTGATCGGTTGGTTCTAACACACCCTGGGCTATTAATTTATCAAGCTGCTCGTCAATCTTTGGTTTAATGGCAAATGGAACTCGACGAGGCTTAAGGCGGATGGGAGCTATTTCGGGATTGAGGTTAAATGATATAGGGGTCCCCTTGTACTCGCCTAGTTTTTCTGCAAAGACCTCCTGGAATTCTTGGATGAGGTCCTCTTCCCAGTCACTGCTGCAGGTTCAGTGAATGCCGGCTACTTCAATTCCAAGTGGAGCGAACCATTGGAGGCCTAACAAACTAGGCCGATCCCTGTCAACTACAATCAGGGGTAGGAATGCTGTACGATTCTTAAACGAGACACGGACTCGGCTGGATCCAATGACTGGAATTTGATTTCCTTGATAGTATTTGAGTATGAGTCTTTGGAATCTGAGGTCTTGCCACCGGACAGTAGGGATGAGCTGCTTGATGGTCTTCCAGGAAACCATCGAGAGGGACGATCCTGAATCGACTTCCATCAGGCAGGGCTGGTTTTCGATGGCCACTTTCACTCGGATCTTCTTGGCATCAAGAGATGAGGCGTGACTGATCATGATAGTTTGGTGAGCCTCTTCTCGCTTCGTTGAGTGGTTGAGGGGTATGTTTCTGTAGGAGTGGTTGTTCCATTGGTGGTTCAAGGGTTCTCGCTTTACAGGATGGCTTCTTGTAGTTTGGCGATAGTTAGCCCCCCTCGGGAGCTGGCTGGGTCATGGCTTGCTTCTACAGACCCGTCCAATGTGGCCTCTTTTCCCGCACACATGGCAGAGCGCATCGAGGAATTTGCAGTCTGATCGGGGGTGGTTTGCCCCGCAACCAGCGCATTGGTACTGTGATTTCTGGCGTTGGTCTCGTTCAGACCAGAGCCTGTTGGCCTCTTCTTCATCGCTTCCCGATGACGATTCGAGGTCCTCGTGGTGGGCTGTCATAGCCGGTTCTTCTGAGTGAGATGAAGCTTCGCAGGCGAGTTGGCGAAGCGGGGCATGGGTGCGGCACATTCGGGCAGCTGACTTCCTGATTGCTTCTGCTGCAGTAGCTTCCATAATGGCATCTGCAAGGCTGATGTCGCCTTTCACCATCAGCTTGCTTTGAGTGTGTGGCGATTCTAATCCCAGAATTATTTGGTCTCTCAGGGCTTCTTCGAGGTCAGCAAACCCACATAGGCCTCCCAGATTCCGGAGATCCGCTATGAAATCAACAACACTTTCGCCCTTCTGCTGATCTCTCTGGTAAAATTCATGCCTTCTAATGAGCGTTGGCACGGTCGGTGCATAGTGGGCCCGTAGAAGGGGTTCGAGGACATCCCAGTCCATAGACTTTACTTCTGCCAGTTTCACTAGTGCCTTGGCCATCTTGAATATGGTCGGCCCGCAATGAGTTAGGAATAACACCCGTTTCTTTCCAGTAGTGGCATCCTTCAAATTGTTGGTCTCCAGAAACATCTGGAAGCGATCCATATATGAGTCCCAGTCTTCTTGTGCCGGGTCGAATGGAGCGGGTGGTATGACGCCGCCGGACATGGTTTCACCATTGATGCGTTTCAGCCACATGCTCTGTTATCGTTCTTCGTCGTTCAGCCAGCTCTGACGTCTCCAAATCCCACCTTCGTCGTCAGTGTTATGTTCTGCGCATGGGCGCTAAGAAGGAGACGAGCCGGTGAACAGTGAACTTCAAACTCTTTATTAACATGGTGTAACAGCTCAGCTCAATGGCCACAATGGCCCCCTTTATATAGGCAAGCTCTTGAGTATTTAACCAATGAAAACACAGGGAGCGCTAGCTCCGTTAACCAATGGGAGAGGCTCGTTAATAGCCAATCAGATTCTCCTGAACGGACCAATCCGATGTCGCTATTATCGGCCAATCAGAAGTGCAGGGCCAGAACCCTGCACTTTACTCCAAGCTCTCAACAATCTTTATTCAAGCATTTTTATTAATTCACAACATGAATGATTCTTGTTTGCGCCCAATCCTACTGAACAAATCCAAAGTACATACAACAGTCACAGTTCCTTCTGCTTCTCTCCTCTCTTGGGTCAGGGAATGCTCCTTTCCCCTATGTTGCTGGATCCTCCCCATGCTGTCTATTGTAATTGGCTTTCTTTCCTCCACAAAAAGATGGGTAAACAGGAGCCAAAACATGTCAGCAGCTAGTTGTTAATTAGTTAAATATTTGGAGATGGGCTGAGGAGGCAACTGGGACTCTTTTGACAGTCATTGCCAGGATTGTGAGCCCCTTGGAGGGATGGGTGGAGCCTTCTGCTGTTTGCTTATTTCTCATTTTGCAAATGGCCTCAAGAGATCTCCTGTTAATTAAAATTAAACAGAGCTGGTTGATACCTTTCTCCTGCTCTGCAATTTGTTGTTGTCATTAAGGATCCTGGGATCCTTACCCCTCTGTGACCAAAATTGAAGCTAAGAAGGAAGGTTCAACGTTCCCCATCTAATTGCTTCCTTTCCCATCCTGGGAAAAGCCTTGAGTATAGGTGGTCCTTTGACATGACCACAATTGCGCCCAACATTTCTGTGGCTATGTGAGACCTTTATTAAGCGAGCTTTTCCCCATTTTATAATCTTTCTTGCCACCGTTGTTAAGTGAATCCTTGCGGTTGCTAAGTTAGTAACATGGTTGTTGAGTGAATCTGGCTTCCTCATTGACTTTGCTTGTCAGAAGGCCACAAAAGGGGAGCCCAGATACTGCAACTGTCAATAAATACGAATCAGTTGCCAAGCACCTGGACTTTGATGACGTGACTATGGAGATGCTGCAATGGTTGTAAGTTTTTTCAGTGCTGTTCTAACTTCAGCACTGTTGTGGACTACTTATAATTACATGTACCTTTCTCTGTTTCCAACTGTCTCAAGGAGTAAAGAAGTTAACAAGTTGGAACATATACCAATATTAGCGGTGGGAAGGCTGGGGTCTTGATGAAGAGATTCCTAAAGCTCAGAATGGAGGGCTTTAGGTTCCACAATGCTTAGCTGGTTACCACCATCTGGAGCAGGGAGCTCAGAAATTTCTCGGAAAAGCTATGTTGTAGGTTCAAAGGTTATTTCCAACTCTACAGCAAAAGATTTGGCCGACACTTAAGTGGAAGGAATTTCAGGCTTATCCTGTAGACTTCTTGTAGAAAGGCAGAATATAAATTTAGTCAGCCAATGAATACATGGAGGCAGGCTTCTGTCCATATTGATGCATCCATCTGAGTGACCTATAATCAGGCTATTAGAACAGCAATGGTACTTTACAAAAAAATTTTTTACTACCGGTTCTGTGGGCATGGGTTGGTGGACATGGCCAGGGAAGGATATACTGCAAAATCCCCATTCCCTCCCCACCCCACTAACCTGCTTTCCGGCTCTGTTCTCCTGTGCAGGGCAACAAAAGAAGACCCAGCCAATCAGCTGGGACTCGGGAGGCAGCAAATAGATGGAGGCAGGCCAGTCAGAGGTGATATTTGCCAGTTCTCTGAGCTACTCCAAATTTCTGCTACCGGTTCTCCAGAACGGATCAGAACCCACTCAATACCAGCTCTGCCACCTTCTATTCTCAACAAAGATGCACAACAGAACTTCTGGGGCTCTTAAACATCTATCCCACATTGCAAAAAAGCAGAGGCTTTAATACCCAGCTGTCTACCAAGGAGATCAGGAAGACAAAGAGTTGGTGTGATATCCCCAGTCTTCATTAGCTTGATATTTTTTTTTCATGTTTTCCAAAATATTTTTTTTTATTCTTGTTTTTAGGGTTGGCTTAGCAATGCTTACTTCCTGGAATGGTTTTTGTCCTCCAAGATTGCTGTCTTGCAATGAGCTGCCATGATAAAGGGTGCACTTTATCTCCCATCTCAAATGTTTGGTCCTGTGGTATCTCTGTCACATTGCAACTACCTCAGAGTAGTTTGCTCAGTGGCAAGTTGCTTCCTACACAAAGGCAAATGACCGAGTCTTCGTTGTACAATTAGGTGTAGCAGCCAGTCACAAATATGCCTTATTTGGCATACACTCCTATATTGCTAAGAATATGTGGGTTTAAAACAGATACTTTATATATATATATATATGTTTTCTTAAGTTTTCGCGGGTACTTACATGTCTGGCATTCAGCTTTGTTCGGGTATTTTCCCACGTCATAATAGTGGTGCTTTTAAAGTTGTAGCAACGTTTCAGCAGAATCTCATCTGCCATCATCAGGCTTCTGCCATCATCAGGCTACAGAAGCCTGATGATGGCAGATGAGATTCTGCTGAAACGTTGCTACAACTTTAAAAGCACCACTATTATGACGTGGGAAAATACCCGAACAAAGCTGAATGCCAGATATATATATATATAAGAAGAAAACACATGCAAGCTTAAGAATAGGCCAGTGCTTCAATTTCTTGAAAGGTCACCAATATTGCACAACTAAAACCAGGCACAAACGCATTCTGTTTGAAAGCAGTAGGATATCCAATTGAAGGCCTGCTCACTGCTGCTAGACTTACTCAAGATTAATATTTGTTGAACTGTGGCCTGTAGGTGAGATTAATCTGGGTTAACCAAATATCATTTTTGTGCCCGAAATGCACCTCCTAAAGGGACAATTTTTTACTTAATACCCAGTGTTTTCCTATCAGTTTCCTAACATATTGGCACAAACATCTTTAAAGTTCAGAAATCTAAAACGTGTTTCATTATGGTGGATGAGAGGTAGGGTATATGGTGGATTAAAAAAAAAAGGAGATGTCATAAGATAAACTTGCAGGGCAGCAGCAAGAAAACAAAAACAAAGAGCACAATAGGGCCCCAAGAGTGGATCACCCCCCCCCCCAAAAGTGCTAAGGACCCCAACTCAATTGGTATTTTGGTGCCTATTAAAAAACTAATGCTTTCAGTGGGCAGGTACCAATTGTTGCGGCCATTGGGAAAAAAGCATGCAAGATCACTTTATTTTATTTTTTTTGCTGTACATTTTTCCCCCCTCAACACTATTGTTTTTTAATGGTTGACTTGAGCATATTGCCAGCACTCAGATTCTTTTTTAATTAAGGGAGAGGGAGAGGGAGAAGAGAAAGAAAAGAAGGAAAGGAAAGGAAAGGAAAGGAAAGGAAAGGAAAGGAAAGGAAAGGAAAGGAAAGGAAAGGAAAGGAAAGGAAGGGAAGGGAAGGGAAGGAAAGGAAAGGAAGGGAAAGAAAGGGAAGGGAACGGAAGGGAAGGAAGGAAAGAAGGAAAGAAAGAAAGAAAGAAAGAAAGAAAGAAAGAAAGAAAGAAAGAAAGAAAGAAAGAAAGAAAGAAAGAAAGAAAGAAGCCAAATAAGCTCAAAGCCTCAACTGAGTTTTTAAATTCAGTTCCTGAAATTTAGTCTTTGCAGCAAGAGGGATAATAGTAGAGAGCCAAGAAAAATTACCACAGCTATCCCATTTTGGGGCTCTTAACTTGAGCCAGCAGCACTGGCTCAAGCTATTTTATAGCCTTAGACAAAGACAAAATGGCACTCTCCCCATTCCATTCCATATCATGGAACCTAATACAACTGGCAATCAAGTCATACTTCAGCCCTGGTGTTTTCCAGCAGCATCCTCACCTGCACTTGGAGGCAATATGGTGACTTCAGGGATGGAGGAGGGACCACACAGTTCACACCATTCTGTCATCCAACCAATGGAATGAATGGTGAAGTTTAAGAAGGAAGGGAAAGTTAAGAAGGAAGAGAAAGAAGCTTGAGGTGGCTGCTTCTGTCTCTGATGTGGGGCTGTTCTCGGATACGAAAGGGATCAAAAACAAGAGTAGATTGCTTTGGTTTCAAAGGACGCATGCCAGTTTGATAGTTTTGAGTGAGCAATTCTTTCCCCCACGGTGTGAGAAAAGTTAAATGTGAAATAGCAGGAGTGTCAAGATGTGTCACAGCTGATGGGGGAAGAAATATGGAGCTTGAATATTACTGACCTCCAGGAAGGCCTGTGGAGCTGTGGGAATCTCAAGAATGGATTCAGAATGAATTGAATGAAAGCTAAGGGACGTTGGATAACGCTGTGATAAGTGTCAGTTTTTCATGCAATTAGTTTCCTGTGCCATGTGCCTGGTCTGTAGGATTGCCGATTTGTACAAAGTCATTATCTCAGAGCTAACAAAGGAAATGCTGATAGGTAAAGCTCATCTCCCTTGCCTCTGTCATCTCAGCCCTTGCCATGTGAACCAAATCCATCCTAATTATGGCTGATTTGCGTTGGGAGATGAACATTAATCTATCCTAAATTCTAGTCATTTAGTGAGTCTGCTTGGGCTTGTCAGAAGCACTGTGATTTGGCCAAGGTGTTGCATGTGTGAGTTACTGGAGGTGTGTGTGTGTGTGTGTGTGTTCTCATTGCTAAGCCAGCGCTAGGCACCCTTATCCAAAGAATGCAACAGCTATCATCAAAGACAAGTTGCTGTTAATTTCCCCAGTGAGCTGTTCCTCAAAGAGTAGCCAAGATATGCTCGGCACAGATGCAGAGGAGCAAATATTCTTGTCTCAAAGAGAAAAGTCTGGTTCTTTGAAAAGGGAAAGTTTGGAAGTATAGATTCTAGAAGTGAGAAGGACAGTTGGAATCCTTGTGTATACACCGGAACTATATATATTTCATTAGGATCCCTGGATTTAGGCCCTGCTGATGGTTGGGAGATCTTATAGAACTTGCTGAGCTGCATCACTACCTAATTAACGAATGCCAACTTCAGGGCTGCCATATTCCAGATTACAGTCTCCACTCCTATGTTGTTTCACCTGCTTCTTGTTGTGTTCCCTGTGGCATAAAAACACTCTGTACATACATAAAACATATGTGTTGTTACGTAACTTCACCCCAGTTTCAGAATTCATTTTCCTCAGATAAATGTCTCCTAAAAATTGATTGTGATGACCCCGAGCGTGGCACAAAAGCAACAAAGTCACAAAAGTAGGTAAAGTCCCTTTCATACCTCCAACTTGGCCCCCAATGTCCAGTTATCATCGACTGGAGAAAAAACTCTCCCAAGAACAGTTGTTAAAGGGAAGAAATGCAGTCCGAACCCAAAGTACATATAAATTATAAATAAAGACCAACACAAACCATGCTGCAGCAATTAACAAGACAGGGCAGGATAAGGAATGGCAGACTTCAAAAGATAACGAAACACACACAGTTGGGAGGATGCCAGAACCCAGATAAGACTTGACAAACAAAAATAATTCACGCTTTGCTTCCAGCAAGGTGCTATGCACAAATGCCCTTTTAAAATCCTGTTTTCCCAGCTGCAGCTAATGAAGGGAATCAGGGCCCTTTTCTCCCCTGTAACCCACATAACTCATATTGCTCCCTTCTCCGTTCCTCCCTGGGTGCCCTAGGATGAAGAAGGGATGGCCCCGAGTCTTTCTCTGAATGCCAGGCCGGACTGTGCCCTTCCCCAGTTTCTTCCACAGCCACCGGACCCACACTCCCACTCCCTGTCAGCTGCTCGACCTCCCCCTCGGAATCAGATTCCAATAGGGGCATGACATTGATGGTGGTCTTTTGGTGCATTGATTTCTATGTTAAATGTACACCATGTACACCCCACCTTTCATCCAGGAGCTGGGCATATGATCGAATTCTACACCATTAGTACCACCAATATATCTCTATCTCTCTATTTCAGGATGTCTTCTTCATGCTGACTGGGGAATTCTAATAGTTGAAGTCCATACAGCTTAACGTTGCCAAGGTTGAAAAACATCGCTTCAGTGGCACAGTGGTTAGAGTGCAGTACTGCAGGCTTCTTCTTCTGCCTGCCGGCAGAAGGCAACTTGGCAGTTCAAATCTCACCAGGCTCAAGGTTGATTCAGTCCTCCATCCTTCCAAAGTCAGTAAAATGGGGACCCAGATTGTTGGGGGCAATATGCTGACTCTGTAAACCTCTTAGAGAGGGCTGTAAAGAACTGTAAAGTGGTATACAAGTCTAAGTACTATTGCTATTGTTCTATTTGTTTTCTACAAAAGGCCGTAGTTCTACAGGATAGGGATGGGAGACCATCCTATGATGATCTACAAGTTGCTGAAAACAAATCCTAGCAGCCAGAGGCAAGGAAGGTAGAGATCAGCAACATATAGATAATGCCAGATGTCCCTATCCAATTGGAATTCAATTTTTCTGGGAATTGGGACAACTATACATACACATACACTCATACAGTATATATGCCATTTTCTCCCAGCAATGTGTCAGGATGGCTCACGATGGAATATGATTGAAATGTTAACATTAAAATTGAAATGGCCACTCTTTAAAGTCTAGGATCACTATCTAAACACCCAGTTTTTAATTAATTAAATTCAAGCAAAATTAAAAAAAAAAAAAACAAGCCTAGGTTAAAATACAGTACAGTTCCAAGAATATAGCTAAATAGAAGCAAGAAAAAACAGAGGAAATGGTTCTGTTAGTTATCCTTGTAATGCCTTTCCCAGGGCAGAGTATACTGATTTTAATTTGAGGTGAACTTTTCAAATGCTGCCTAAAATGTTCATAATTTGAGGGGTAGTCCCTGGCTCACAGCTCATGCTTGATGAGCAGGTGGCAGCTATGCTAGGAGGGCCTATGCACAGCTCCATCTTGTATGCCAATTATGACCTCTCCTGATACAGAAGGCTCTTAATCCCTTCTTTCTTTGACCATTGCAATGTGCTAGACATGGGGCTGCCCTTGAAGAGCATTTGAAAGCTTTCATCGGGTTGCCCGTATAACACTACTATTACAAAAGCTAAACTAGTTGCTAGTTAATTTCCAGATGAAATTCAAAGTGCTGGTTGTCAGTTTTAAATCCCTTCATGCCTTAGAACCTAATTATCTGCTGTACTCATAATAGTATTTGCCCGGCCAATACTACCTGGTAGGGTAGCCTCCCTCCAAGTCCATTCACTCAGAAAATGCCATCTCCAAGGTCAAGGAAGAGAACCTTGATGATCTCCCTCTGGAATTAGCATTCCTCAGAAATCCAGATGACTGCAACTTTGTTTTTAGGAATGCCAATTAATCTTAGAAGTTCCAGCAGACTTTGGAAGCTGAGATGTCCAATGTTGTTTCCTCCGGCATTGGAGTATTTGTTTAATATATGCAGATGTGTTTTGGTAGTTATTAGTATTGTTCTATTTTGGTGGTTACCTGATCTACAGATATTGGCAATGTATGCCACTCAAAACCATCCATGAGTAGTCCGGTTTGGGTTTCTTCAGCGACAGACTGAAATCCGCGATCGTGCATGGTTTCGATCTATGCTTGCTGCTGGAGCACCCCGATCCTTTTGATTCGGGGCTGAAGCCACCCCGTAGATGTGGTGAAGAGGGGGGAGATTGCTAGCTGAGTGGATGGGAGCCGCATCTCTCCTCCTTGGCTGGTCTAAACTCCCTTTCCCGAAAGCAGTTGCAGTAGTGGTCAGAAATGGCCACCTCAAAGAAGAACCCGACTAGATACAATTGTGCAGGAGGAAAACAAAGAGGAAAGCAGTACAGACCGGGCTAAACAACAGAGAATATTTAAGCAAGGTACCCTGAATCTAAAAGTACATAGAGGGATACTTCTGAAAGAAGATTTCTAAGCGGCGAAGGAGAGAGAAAAGGAGGTTAAACCCCCCCTTTTTAAACCTTTATATTGACAATTACAAATGGTATGGAAAGAAATGTATGTTTATCTATTTTGACACTAATAGGCAACTTTAAGCTGAAATCTGAGTGTCAAAAGGAGAATAAAGATTTTTTTGGGGGGAGGGGGGTCATTTTAAAGCCCTAAAAAGGAGAAGAGTGGAGGCAAAAGGGTGGAACTTGGAATAATGAAAAAATGGAGTGTCACCTGGAAAAATAAAGACGATTAACAGTGAAACTTTGAAAAGACTCCCGAGGATACATTGTAACTGAAATCTTATTAAAAGATACCGTAACCCATGGAAAGGAAAAGTAAAGGAAAGAAACAAGAAGGAACAGTCTGGGATCATTTGGTGATTTTTAAAAAAAAAGTTTTTGGCATTGTTTTTTTTTCTTTTTTTGTTTTTACTTAAAGTCAATTGGGTGGTTGTTCAAAAGTGTTTAAAATGGCATCACTCCTGGAGGAATTGAAGATGAGTCTTAAAAAACAGAAAGAAGATGCAGAAAGGGGAGGAAGATCCTTTGGCTTTGAATTTGAATTTTTTGAAATGGAGATCCTGAACTATGAAAAGCAAAAGGAAAAGCTTCAAGAGTAAGAAGGGTGGGACAAAGAAGAAGCCATTCTCAATGATCAAATAATGCAAAGTGTGGTAAAAAGGGAAACAGGGGGAAAGTAGTTAAAAGTTTGAGATCAAAGGGAACAGCCAAAAAGAAAAATAGTCTGAAAAGGAAGTATAACAGCAAGGAGAAGCAGAAAAGAAAGCCACAGAAGGGAAAATTAGAGAGAGAAGGGTACAAAAAAAGGGATGAGAAAAAGGGGGGAAGATAGAAAGGGAAAGAACTCATGAGGGACAAAAGCAGGAAATAAAGAAAAAGGGGAAACCTACTAGGATTAAAGGTATTTGCTCAGCTAGAAAACACAGTGACAATGGTTAAATTAAGTTAAAACTGAGAAAAAGGCAATCATTCGAGATTTTTATGGACAATTATATAAACAGGAGGATTTTGATGAGAAAAAAATTAAACAGTATTTACAAAATGCTAACCTACCTAAGATACCTGATGAAACTTGGAAAATGTTAGAAAGTGCTATAACAATGATGGAATTAACCGAAGCACTCAACAGACAGAACAATGGGAAAACACCAGGACTAGATGGTTTCCCGGCAGAATTTTATAAAACATTCCAAGAATCGTTAAGCATTCCACTGTTAGAAGTCATGAATGAAGTTATGATAAATAAGAAAATACCTAAAACATGGTCAGAAGCTTATATTACGCTTATTCCAAAAGAAGGGGTTGACCCATTACAAATTAAGAACTATAGACCTATTTCCTTATTGAATACAGACTATAAAATCTTTGCTTCAATCTTGGCAGAAAGGCTTAAAAAATACCTAAATAATTTTATTCACTCTGATCAGAATGGATTTTTATCAAAGAGACAGATTAAAGACAATATGAGGGTAATCCTGGACATATTGGAATATTATGAGGCGCACCCGGAAAAACAAATGGCTTTGATATTTTTAGATGCCCAAAAGGCATTTGATAATGTGAACTGGAGATTTATGTTATTACTATTGGAACAGATGGGCTTTGCTAGAAAATTTATTCAAGCAATAGAAGCCGTATGTTATAAGCAAACGGCAAAAGTAATGATAGATGGAGAATTCACAGACTGTATCAATATTAAAAAAGGTACAAGACAAGGATGCCCATTATCTCCTTTGTTATTTGTGCTGACCTTGGAAGTCTTAAATAGAAATATTAGAGAGGATATAAACATAAAAGGAATGAAAGTCAAAAAGGAGGATTTCAAATTGCAAGCCTTTGCGGATGACTTGGTCTTTATTTTGGAAGACCCTTTAGAAACAGCTTTAAAACTATTGGAAAAGATAGAGACGTATGGTGAAATGGCTGGTTTAAAAATAAATAAAGACAAAACAAAGATTCTGACAAAGAACATGTTATTAAGATAAAGAGAAGAGCTGGCAGATTTATTGAAAATTCAAGTTACGAACAAAGTTAAATATTTGGGGATATATTTGACATCAAGATGTACTACACTGAAAGAGAATAACTATATTAAACTTAAACAGCAGATAGCATCCGACTTGAAAAAATGGGAAAACCTACAATTATCATTGATAGGTAGAATTTCAACAATTAAGATGAATATTTTACCCAGAATTTTACATTTGTTCCAAACAATACCAATTAGGTTAAGTTAGGATTACTTTGAAGAATTAAATAAAATTGTGTTGAAGTATATATGGCAAGGCAAGAAAGCGAGAATAAAATTAAAAGTTTTACAGGATGCAAGAATTAGAGGAGGATTTGCAAACTTAATGTGGGTTAAAGAATGGATAACGTTAAGAAAGACTAGATTGTTGACATTAGAAGGTCATGATTTATTATTGAGTTGGCATGCTTTTTTATGGTATAAGGGAACTAAATCACAAGGTTATTTTAGAAGGCATTATATACGGGAATCGTTATGGTTGAATTGGGAGAAAATTAAGAAATGATGTTATTTGAAAATTCCAGTTTGGTTATCAACTATTGAAGCTTTTTCATATCCTATAACTTATAAGAAGGAACAAACAGTTAGATATGGGGAAATATTGGATGAAAAGGGTGAAAAAACGATGCAAAATTTAGAAGAACAAGGTATAAAGATGAATTGGTTTTCATATGCGCAAATACATGCAAGGTATCTTAAATACATGCAAGGTATCTTAAAAATTCTAAAATAGAAGGATTTTATGATAAATTGACTGATTTAGATAGGATTTTGACAGGTACTGATGAAAAAGTGATTAAAAAACTATACAGTTATTTGTTGGAAATTAAATTAGAGGAAGAACAAATTAAAGAAACAATGATTGCTTGGGGGAAGAATTTTGGATATGGGATTGATTTAGAGAAATGGCAAAAATTGTGGTCACAAAATTATAAAATGACAATGTCAACAGCATATAAAGAAAATTTGTATAAGATGTTTTACAGGTGGCATTTTCCCCCGACAAGAATAGTAAGAATGTTCAAGAATAAATCTGAAAATTGCTGGAAATGTCATCAGATACCTGGCTCATATTACCATATGTGGTGGACTTGTGAGGAGGCCAGGAAATACTGGACTAGAATTCACATATGGTTGGAAAAAATGACAAAGAAACACATAGATTTGAAGCCAGAGATTTTTTTATTGGGAATTGTACCTGATATATATAATAAAGATTTAAAGTATTTGATTGTAAATGTATTAACAGCGGCTAGGATTGTATTGGCTAAACATTGGAAGAGTGAGAAAATACCATTAGAGGAAGAAATTATTAAGAAAATATTGGAATGTGCTGAAATGAGTAGATTGACATTTGAAATTAGAGAACAAGAAGATAAACAATTTTATGAAGTTTGGGATCTTTTTTATCAATGGTTAGATAATACAATATAACAATAGAATATTTAGAAATTTAGGAAATAATGAATACATAATTTTTCTTGGTTTTGATAATTTTTAAGAATATTTTATTAAGATAGATTTGGTATGATTCTATGATTTGTTATAGAATAATTTAACTTAATTATAGTTATCTCGCTTAAATATGAATTAGTAAAATTATAGTCAAATTATTGTTCAATAATGATATTGGGATATTTTACTGATGATTGATAATGTGAGTTATTATATAATATAATTATTTTGATGACTATGAAATGGATGCACAAAAGGGAGTGGTAAACCAACCGATACACTGTAAATTTATGAAGAATGATATATTTTTTAATGTTATGTTTTATGTCTTATATGTTTTTTGTTTGTTGTTAAAATCAACAAAACTTTTATCAAAAAAAAAAAATTATTTGGAAGCCTGCACTCACAAACAAAAAAATCTCCACACCACAAGCCAGGCAAACACCTGGGCACAAACAGATCCCCCCTGATACCTCCAGCTCAAACACACCTCAACCAGGTACCCAGATGAAACCTAGCTTCCTAATAAATGATAGCCATCCATTTACTCGGAGCCAAGCTCACTAAAAGCCTCCAATACAGGAACACAATGTTGCCACCCAATCAAAACATAAAAAGCCACAAAACAGACAGAAGATATTAGAAACACCAATCAAGCAGAGCACAGCAAACTCCAAGACCAATAAACACAGATCAAGACTCCCAACCAATCAGGATGAAAAAAAAACCCATTCTGGCACTGCAGTAGGCTTGCCCCAAATTTAAAACTGAAACAACTGTAAAAGTTTGACTCACAGACGAACACAATACAGAAGCCTGATGATGGCAGATGAGATTCTGCCGAAACGTTGCTACAACTTTAAATGCACAACTATAATGACGTGGGAAAATACCCGAACAAAGCTGAATGCCATACATGTAAGTACCTGTGAAAACTTAAGAATATGTGTGTGTGTGTGTGTGTGTGTGTGTGTGTGTGTGTGTGTAGTTTTTGTAATGTTTTTAGAATTTTTCTTTTTACATTTTCAACGGGAAGTACCAAGCAGAGTCTGAATGATGAGATTTACATGATATAAAATAGATATTAGAAATTTGAATGTTATAATTTTAGAATGCACAAATTTAATGTTAATGAGATTTCATATGATAATAACAATAAGACTTAAAGGTGTTGCACTTCAATTGGCAATCATAGGGGAAATTTTGCTTTTTAAGAATGTTGGAAGAGAACATATGAAATTGTAAAGAAGACAGATGAAAGTATAAGTATAAGGAATAAAAAGATATAGAAATTTTGGTAAAAGAAATACAATTGAATAAGAAGAAAATGAGATAACCATAAAAGAAAATTAAGAGAAGTAAAGGGAGAAATAGTGATAAGTTGGAAAAAGAGTAATAAGATATGAAGTTGAATACATAAGATGAATATGCATATGAAATTGTGTCTGTATGGAAATGTGATAACCCGGAACCATGCTGTACTCAAATAAGATGTTTTATTTATTTTGTTAAAACTCAATAAAACTTTATTAAAAAAAAAAATCCATGAGTGGAGCAGCATACTTGGTGTAAATGACTAATGTTGTGAATGAAAAATACCAATAAAGTTATCTTGAGCTTGAAGTCAAGTGCAGGGTTCTGGCCCTGCACTTCTGATTGGCTGTTAATGGCAGGATCGGATTGGTCCGTTCAGGAGCATCTGATTGGCCATTAACAGGCCATTCCCATTGGTTAACGGAGCGAGCGCTCCAGGTTTGCTATTAGTTGAATAGTTAATAAGTTGCCTATATAAGGAAGGCGATAGCAGCCCTCCAGTTTGAGCTGTCACAATATGTAAATAAAGAGTTTGAAGTTCACTGTTTTTACTGACTCGTCTCCATCATTCGCACCCATGCTCCAGACTTAACACTGGTGACGAGGATGGGATCAGATGACATCAGAGCCAACTAAGACAACTAAGCACGTGGCTGAAGTGCACAACGGCGGAACCATGTCCGGTGGCGTAGTACCACCCGCTCCGTTCGATCCAGCTCAAGAGGACTGGGAGTCCTACATGGATCGTTTTCAAATGTTTTTGGAAATGAATAATCTGAAGGATGCCACACCCAGGAAGAAACGGGCGGTATTCCTAAAGCACTGAGGCCCGACGGTATTCAAAATGGCTAAGGCATTAGTGAAACTGGCAGAAGCGAAGGCCATGGACTGGGACATCCTCGAACTGCTACTAAGGGCCCACTATGCACCAACCGTTCCAACGTTTGTAAGACGACACGAGTTCTATCAAAGAAACCAGCGGAAAGGAGAAAGCGTCGCCAATTTCGTTGCAGACCTACAGAACTTGGGAGGCCTTTGCGATTTCACCGACCTAGAAGAGGCCTTGAGAGACCGAGTAGTCCTCGGGCTAGACGCTCTAAACATACAGAGCAAAATAATGGCAAAGGGTGACATCACCCTTAAAGACGCCATAGCTGAAGCTACAGCAGCGGAGGCGACCAAGAAGTCGGCTGCCCAACTATGCCGAAATCGCGCTCCAGCACACCCACCGGCCGGCGAAGTTTCACCTAATGCAGAAGGGCAGCTGCAGATGGCCCACCATGAGGACCTCTCTTCATCGTCAGACAGCAACGAAGAAGAGGTCCATCATCTGCAGTCCGATCGGGACCGTTACCCGAAGTCCCAGCAACCGTGCGCTGGCTGCAGGGCCAACCATTACTGCTCTGACTGCAAATTCCGTGATGCGCTCTGCCACGAGTGCGGGAAACGAGGCCACATCGGACAGGTCTGCAGAAGCCTCCTCGGACCCAGCCAGACCTCGAAAGGAACCAACCTCTGCCAATCGACAGGGAATCGCCCTGTAAGGTGAGAACCAGAAAACCATTCCGACAGAAACTGACCCGTGAATCATCTAGCGAGATGGGAAGAGGCCCACCAAACACTCACCATTGGCCATGCCTCTTCAATAGACGCTAAGAAAATTCGGGTCAACGTGAACATTGAAAATCGGCCCTGCCAAATGGAAGTTGACTCGGGATTGTCTCTTTCAATGGACTCATGGAAGACCCTCAAGCAACTCATCTCCACTATCCGGCGCCAAGACCTTCAATTCCAATGGCTCATGTTAAAGGACTATCAGGGGAACCGAATTCCAGTCGCAGGATCCAATCGAATCCGGGTTGCATTCAAGAACCGCACTGCGTACTTACCCCTGACGGTGATCGATAAGGACCGGCCTAGTCTGTAGGCCTGCAATGGTTCACACCACTCGGCATTGAAGTGGCAGGCATTAACCGAATCAGTGGCAGTGACTGGGAGGAAGACCTCACCCACAAATTCAGGGACATCTTAGAGGAAAAGCTAGGCGAGTACAAGGGGACCCTGATATCCTTTAGCCTTAATCCAAAGATAGCTCCCATCCGCCTTAAGCCTCGTCGAGTTCTGTTCGCTCTAAAGCCAAAAATCGACGAGCAGCTCGATAAGTTGATTGCCCAGGGAGTGTTAAAGCCAACTGACCACTCCCCATGGGAAACGCCGATTGTGACACCAATTAAGCCGGACGGCTCCATTAGAATTTGTGGGGACTATCGAGCCACCCTAAACCACGCCCTGCAACAGAACCCATATCCGGTGCCGGTGGTACAACACCTCCTCCATTCCCTGGGGGGCGGAAAAGTCTTTGCTAAACTAGACTTAGCTCAGGCTTATCAGCAACTGCCGGTTGATGAAAAAACGGCACAGGCACAGACTATCGTAACACACCGAGGTGCCTTTAAGTGTATGCGGCTTCAATTCGGAGTCAGTGTGGCCCTGGGGATCTTTCAGAGCCTAATGGAGAGCCAATTGCAGGGGATCAAGGGCGTTGTCCCCTATTTTGATGATGTGCTCATTGCCGCCCCCACTCAAAAAATCTTACGGAAGCATTTAAGACTGGTATTATGAAGATTCCAGGAAGCAGGCTTGAAAGTCAAAAGAAATAAGTGCAAATTGTGTACCAATCGTGTTGAATTCTTAGGGTACTTAATTGACAGTCAGGGTATTCACCCTAACGATAGCAAATTAAGAGCAATAAAAAATGCTCCCAGACCCCAGAACAAGACCGACCTCCAGGCGTTCTTAGGCCTCATCAATTTTTATAATGTATTCTTGCCGCACAAGGTGACTGTCGCTGAACCTTTACATCGTCTATTAGATAAAAAATCAATTTGGGTATGGGGTCACAAAGAAGAGCAGGCGTTCCATAATGTGAAAAAACTACTGACTTCGGACACCGTACTAATGCAGTACAATGAGACTTTGCCAATAAACATTACATGTGATGCATCGCCTTTTGGAGTGGGCGCCATTTTGAGCCATGTGTTACCTAACGGTAACGAAGCCCCTGTTGCTTACTTCTCAAAGACGCTCTCGAAAACCGAGCGAAATTACAGCCAGATCGATAAAGAAGCCCTGGCAATTGTATCAGGTGTTAAAAGATTCCATGAGTACGTGTACGGCTGGGTTTTCACCATTGTAACTGACCATAAACCATTGCTGGGGATCATCGCTGGGGACAAGCCAACTCCCCACATACTTTCTCCCAGAATGACCCGCTGGTCAGAATTCTTGGCTGCCTACAATTATCGGCTACAATATCATCCCGGTAAAGCCATTCCCCACGCCGACGCGCTGAGCCGTACACCACTCCCTGAAGCTATCAACGATCCTGCACCAACGATGACAGCGTTGCAGATCGAGACACTCCACACGCCGCCATTAACTGCCCGTGACATCGCGAGAGAAACAAAATGTGACCCCATCTTAGCATGAGTCCTCACATGGGTGGAATGCAGATGGCCATTGGACCAAGTACCAGATGACTTTGCACCATTCAAAAGTCATCAAACAGAGTTGTTCTCACAGAAGGGCTGTGTCATCTGAGGCGATAGAGTCGTTATCCCAGAACGACTCCAACAGACATTGCTAAGAACCTTGCACGATGGCTACCCTGGCATCGTGCGCATGAAGGGCTTCGCACGAAGGTACGCATGGTGGCCAGGCATCGACAGACAAATCGAATCGTGGGTTAAAACTTGCAGGAGATGCCAAGAAGTAAGCAACGCTCCACCAAAGGCAACCCCAACCGAAGGGGAGACGCCATGGGGACCCTGGTCCCGCATCCATCTGGACTTTGCCAGGCTGACCAAAGGCCACACGTTTTTACTAACCATTGACGCCTACTCGAATTGGCTCGAGATTCACCGAATGAGCAACATGACCATCCAGGTCCCTTCCAAATCTGTTATTCTGTTGATTAAGCCTAGACCATACAAAATTGTGTTATTCCCCAATTCAAAAGCTGAGAAGAAAATTCTGGGACAGAAGAATCTCAGCTGAGAAAAAGGTCAGGAAATATAGGTAGCTGCTTTATAGCAAGTGAGGCCCCTGGTCTGTCTAGTTCCGTGTCTAGAACTAACCTATTATACAGCTTCCTGCCAAGTGTATACAGTACCTCTTAATTCTTCTTCCTTGGCTCAGAAGGCATATAGTCTGCTTATATAAACCTTCAATAAGCTTCCTTCAACCTCAGATAGAATAAATGCCTTCCTATTGTGTCAGTCCGCTCTCTTCCAACTATGAAAAATGGCTGCATCTTGTTCTTAGTTTAGAAACTAGAAGTCCTCACCACAAAGCATCAATGAGAGATCTGCCCCAATTCTGCCCCAGTTCGGGACTAAGTCCCGAACCCTCTATGCAAAGTAGGAGCTTTAACACTAAAGCCTAAAATTCCATTATTGATTGGAACAAAAAACATATATATTTACTTAAGTGAATAAGAATATTTCATGTTTCATAATATTTCAGAAAAAAAATATCCTGTAATCTGCAACTCTTACACTGCAAAAACATATGGACTACACAAACCAATCAGGGCAAAGCAATAGATTCAATCTACATAGACTTCAGTAAAGCCTTTGATTCAATGGTACACGGCAAACTACTCCTAAAACTAAAATCTTATGCTATCTCTGGACAACTGCATAACTGGATAGAAGCATTCCTGTCAAACAGACAACAAATGGTCAAAATTGGGGGCATCCTATCAAATTCTGTACCTGTCAACAGTGGTGTCCCCCAAGGCAGTGTTTTAGGACCAACTCTCTTCATACTCTACATAAATGACCTCTGTGATTGTTATGTATGTAAATAGTTTAAATAAAAGCAAGCTTGGGGTAAAGTGCAGGGTTCTGGCCCTGCACTTCTGATTGGGTGTTGAGCGGCTCGATCGGATTGGTTGGGTTCAGAGAATCTGATTGGCCCTTAACGAAGGACTCTTATTGGTTCTGGACCTAGCGTCTTACAGCTCCCTATTGGTTATTTCACATTAAGGTCACCTATATAAAACAGAGTTGTTGTTGTTCACCCTTTTAAGTCACTATGTAATAAAGAGCTGAAAGTTCACCAACTAAGATTGTCTCCAGTCATTTCACCCATGCCTGAAACTATATCACTGGCGACGAGGATGGGATTTGGAGACATCTGATCTTAAGGAACCGGGAAGAAAAACAGAGTACGTGCCAAGACGACGCCACCAACGGAAACCATGTTCAGCGGCATCGTACCACCCGCTCTGTTCGATCCGAACCAAGAGGATTGGGAATCCTACATGGATCACTTCCAAATGTTCCTTGAAACAAATAACCTGAAGGACGCCACACCAGCCAAGAAGCGGGTGCTGTTCCTGACGTACTGTGGCCCGGCTGTCTTTAAAATGGCAAAGGCACTCGTGAAACCTCGAGAAGTTAAAGCAATGAGCTGGGACGACCTTGAACCTCTCCTGAGAGACCATTACGCGCCAACAGTACCTATACTCATGAGACGTCACGAATTCTATCAAAGAAGCCAGCGAAAAGGAGAGAGTGTGGCTGACTTCGTGGCAGACCTCCGACACTTGGGAGGCCTCTGCGGGTTCGCAAACTTAGATGAAGCACTGAGAGACCACTTAATTCTGGGATTAGATGCGCTAGGCGTGCAAAGCAAGCTGATGGCGAAAGGCGACATCGACCTTGCTGACGCCATCGCCAAAGCCACTGCTGCCAAGGCGACCAAAAAGTCCGCGGCGCAACTACGGCGAAGCCGAAACCCAACGACCCCACCGACAGGCGACATCTTACCCAGCTCAGAAGGGCAGCTAGCGACAATGCACTACAAGGACCTCTCTTCGTCGTCAGACAGCGACGAAGAAGGGGTCCATCAACTGCGGTCCGACTGGGACCTCGCTCCAAACCCTCACGCCTTTGCGCTGGTTGCGGGGCAAACCACCCCAGGGCAGACTGCAAATTCCGTGATGCGATCTGTCATGAGTGCGGAAAACGAGGCCACATCAGTCGAGTCTGTCGCAGTTTACTGGGACCAAGTCAGGCCTCAAGGGGAACCAGCTCTCCCCAATCGGCAGGAAACCGTCCTGTAAGGCGAGATCCAGCAAACAACTCCTACAGATATCGAGCATTGCAGAAAGAAGAGGCCCACCATACTATCACTATAGGTCACGCCTCAGCCATGGACGCTAAGAAGATTCGAGTCACAGTAGCCATAGAGAACCAATCTTGCCACATGGAGGTCGATTCCGGATTATCCCTCTCGATGGTGTCATGGAAGACATTAAAGCAACTCATTCCTACCATCCAACGCCAAGACCTTCGAATGCAACGTCTCATCCTTAAAGACTACCAAGGGAATCGGATCCCTGTGGTTGGGTCTTGTCGAGTCTGCGTCTCGTTTAAAAAGCATACGGGATACTTACCTCTAACGATAATCGATAGGGACAGGCCTAGTTTGTTGGGCCTCCAATGGTTCGCACCACTTGGCATCGAAGTAGCCGGCGTGAACCGAGTCGGTGATTGCGAGTGGGAGGAGGACCTTATTACTGAATTCAGCGATGTCTTCGCAGATCATCTGGGCGAGTATAAGGGGACCCCAATTTCGTTTAGCCTCGACCCTAAGGTCGCCCCGATCCGTTTAAAGCCCCGTCGAGTTCCGTTCGCCCTTAAGGCCAAGATAGATGAACAACTTGACAAACTAATTAAACAAGGGGTACTGCAGATTATAGGATAGGAAAATGCTTCAATGGTCGATAACCAAACTGGAATTTTCAAATAACATTGTCTTTTTATCTTCTCCCAATTTAACCACAAAGACTCCCGTACATAATGTCTTCTAAAATAATCCTGTGTTTTAGTTCCCTTATACCATAAAAAAGCATGCCAGCCCAACAGCAAATCATGCCCTTCTAATGTCAACAACCTATGTTTCCTTAATGTTATCCATTCTTTGACCCACATCAAACTTGCAGCTTGATAGTACAATTCCCAATTAGGCAGGCCAAAACCTCCTCTAATTTTAGCATCTTGCAAAAGCTTTAGCTTTATTCTCGCTTTTTTCCCTTGCCATATAAACTTCAACATAATTTTATTTAAATCTTCAAAATAGTCTTTTCCAAGCCTAATTGGTATTGTTTGAAACAAAAATAAAATTCTAGGTAAAATATTCATCTTAATTGTTGAAATTCTCCCTATTAATGACAATTGCAAGTTTTCCCACTTCTTCAAATCTGCAGTTATCTGTTGTTTAAGTTTAATATAATTATTCTCCTTTAATGTGCTACATCTTGTTGTCAAATATATCCCCAGATACTTAACCTTATTTGTAACTTGAATTTTCAAAAGATCTGCCAATTCTTCTCTCTGTCTCAATAGCATATTCTTTGTCAAAATCTTTGTTTTATCTTTATTTATTTTCAAACCAGCCACCTCTCCATATGTCTCTATCGTTTCCAATAATTTTGGAGCTGTTTCTAGCGGGTCTTCCAAAATAAAAGCTAGATCATCAACAAAAACTTGTAGCTTAAATTCTTCCTTCTTAATTTTCATTCCTTTTATGCTTTTATCATCCCTAATATTTCTATTCAACACTTCCAAGGTCAACACAAATAGCAAAGGAGATAGGGGGCATCCTTGTCTTGTGCCTTTCCTTATATTTATAAAATCTGTAAGTTCCCCCTCCATCATTACCCTTGCTGTCTGTTTATTATATATGGCTTCTATTGCTTGAATAAATTTTTTAGCAAAACCCATCTGCTCCAATAATAATAACATAAATCTCCAGTTCACGTTGTCAAATGCTTTTTGAGCATCTAGGAATATCAAAACCATTTGCTTTTCAGGATGAGCCTCATAGTATTCCAAAGTGTCCAAGATTACTCTCATATTGTCTCTAATTTGTCTCTTTGGCAGAAATCCATTTTGATCTGGGTGAATAAAGTTATTTAAATATTTTTTAAGTCTTTCTGCTAAGATTGAAGCAAAGATTTTATAGTCTGCATTCAATAAAGAAATAGGTCTATAATTCTTAATTAGCAGTGGGTCAGTCTCTTCCTTCGGTATAAGTGTAATATAAGCCTCTGACCTTGTTTTGGGTATCATCTTTTTTAACATAACTTCATTCATAACTTCTAACAATGAGGTGCTCAAAGATTCTTGAAATATTTTATAGAATTCTGCTGGAAGCCCATCTGGACCTGGTGCTTTCCCATTATTTTGTCTCTTAAATGCTTCATTTAGTTCCATCATTGTTATATTGCTTTCTAGCATTTCTTCAGTCTCTTTAGGTATCTTCGGTAAATTAGCTTCCTGTAAATACTGTTTGACTTTTTCCTCATCAATATTCTCTTGTTTATATAGTTGCCCATAAAAATCTCGAATAATTTCTTTTTTCTCCTTATTCCCATAACAAACTTGGCCTTGTTCATCTATTAACTTCAATATTTTTCTTGATTTCTTCTCTTTTCTCAATTTATATGCTAGCCATCTACCTGGTTTATTTGCATCTTCAAAATAATTCTGTTTAGAGTTTCTGATTTTCTGTGCCAGTTCTTCTTTCTCTATTAATTCCATTTTATGTTTAATTACATCCAGCTTCAATTTAATATCCTTTTTCTGTGGCATTTTCTGTAATTCTTTTTCAAGAATTTTATACTCATTTTCCAAGGCCTTAGAAGCTTGCCTTTTCCTAATATTCTTTTTTCTTGTATAATCTATTATCAAACCTCTAGCATATGCCTTCATTGTATCCCACACATTCTGCGTTGAAGTATCTTCTTTTTTATTTTCTCTGAAGAAAAAAGCCAATTCCTTCTCCATCCATTGTATAAAATCTTTCTCCTTTAAAATAGTATTATTTAATGTCCATCTCGATCTTTTTTTTTGTCCCTTCCATTTAATTGTCATTGGGCTATGATCTGCCCAAGTACTTGTTTCAATATTTGTTTCTTGAATATTGGATATTAATTCTGTTGAGATCCAAATCATATCTAATCTGGACCATGATAGATGTCTATTTGAATAAAAAGTATATTGTTTAGCTTTAACATTTCTTTCTCTCCAAATATCTTTTAAAGTTAATTCATCTGTCATTTTAAAAAAAGACCTTGGGAGAGCCTTTCTATTTTGCTTTGTTGTTGTTGCTATATAGTCCAATATATTGTCCACAATTCCATTAAAATCTCCCATCATAATTATATTAACATAGTCCAGCCCAATTATTTTCATGTGTAACTTTTTATAAAACTCTTCTTGTTTATCATTCGGAGCATAAATTGCAATCAAGAGTATTTTTATATTATTGTCCATTATTTCTACCATTAATACTCTTCCATCTTCATCCGTGTAAATCAATTTTGCTGGGATAGCCTCTTTAATGTATAGAACCACTCCTCTTTTCTTACATTGAGTCAAAGAAGTAAATATTTTCCCCAATTTTGGCTGTACTAACAATTGTTCATGTTGTTTTTTAACATGAACTTCTTGTAGACAAATTATATCAAATTTTAATTTCTCTAATTTATGAAAAGTTTTCCTTCTTTTAACAGCTGAATTAAGTCCATTTATATTCATTGTAATCAGTTTTTTTTCTTCCATGATTATGCTTTATATTTAGGTCTAACCGCTCTTGTGGATCTCACTTCACGCTGTTCTTTGCTATCCATCTGTCCCCCTACTGCTCCTTTCTCTTTTTCAGTCTCCAGTTGTTCCTCTTGAAACTCAATTAATGAGACCTCTTTCTCTGCCTCCTCTCTTCTTCCTCCAAAAAATTCTGCATGGAAAAGTTCCGCTTTCTCAATTGAATCAATTCTATATCTCTGCTCTTGCCACCTAAACATTAGTCCTTCTGGAATCAGCCATCTATAATTCACTTCGTTTTCCAATAGTATTTTGGTCAGAAATCAATATTCTCTTCTCATCTCTCTCACTCTTCTGGGTATTTGTTTTAAAACCACAACCTCTTTACCTTTATATTTCAATGTTTTCTCTCTTACTACTTGTAATATATGCGTTTTAATGGATTTTCTACAAGAAGGAACAAACAGTTAGATATGGGGAACTTTTGGATGAAAAGGGTGAACTTAAATCGATCCAAAACTTAGAGGAACAAGGTATAAGGATGAATTGGTTTTCATATGCACAAATACATTCAAGGTATGATGAAGATTCTAAAACGGAGGGATTTTATGATAAGCAGACTGATTTAGATAAGATCTTGATGGGTACTGATGAGAAGGTGATTAAAAAAGTATATGGTTATTTACTGGGAATTAAATTAGAGGAAGAACAAGTCAAAGAAACTATGATTGTTTGGGGGAAGAATTTTGGATATGGGATTGATTTAGAGAAATGGCAGAAATTGTGGTCTCAAAATTATAAAATGACAATGTCAACAGCATATAAAGAAAACTTGTATAAGATGTTTTACAGGTGGCACTTTCCTCCGACAAGAATAGCAAGAATGTTCAAGAACAAATCTGAAAAATGCTGGAAATGTCATCAGATACCCGGCTCGTATTACCATATGTGGTGGACTTGTGAGGAAGCTAGAAAATATTGGACTATAATTCGCATGTGGTTGGAAAAAATGACAAAGAATCATATAGACTTGAAACCAGAGATCTTCTTATTGGGAATTTTACCTGATATATACAGTAAAGATTTGAAATACCTGATTGTAAATGTAGTAACAGCGGCCAGGATTGTATTTGCTAAAAATTGGAAGAATGAGAAAATACCATTACAGGAAGAAATTATTAAGAAAATATTGGAATGTGCTGAGATGAGCAGATTGACATTTGAAATTAGAGAGCAAGAGGATAAACAATTTTATGAAATTTGGGATCTTTTTTATAAATGGCTAGATGATAAAATACGATAATAGAATATTTTAGATAGTAAGAAATATCTTTATCTTGCTATTTTGCTATTATTTTGTTACTTGATATTATATTTATAAAGGGTTTTTTTAGGATTGATTTGGTATGATTATATGATTTGTTGAATAATCTGCTTAAAGTATTGTTAGCTCATAAAGCATGAATGATTAAAAGTATAGTCAAAATTTTTTTTTTTTTCAGTGATTATAGGATATATAAGTTTGGATTGATAATATGAGTTGTTATGTAACATAATTGTAACTGGGACTACAGAATGAATGCACAAAAATGATGAACCAACTGACACACTGGATGTACATACGAGAGTTGAATGTTTTAATGTTTTGTTTGTCTTGTTTGTTTGTAGAAAATTAATAAAATTTTCTTTAAAAAAAAAACAAGGGGTACTGCAACCCATTGATCATTCTCCATGGGAAACTCCTACTGTAACCCCCATTAAACCAGATGGGTCAATCCGAATCTGTGCGGACTACCGGGCCACTCTAAACCACGCCCTCCAGCAGAACGCGTATCCAGTGCCAGTGGTACAGCACCTCCTTCATTGCCTGGGAGGCGGAAAGGTTTTTGCTAAGTTAGATTCAGCTCAAGCCTATCAACAATTGCCCGTGGACGATAAAACAGCCCAAGCTCAAATGATAGTAACACACAGAGGTGCTTTTAAATGTACCCGATTGCAGTTCGGGGTAAGTGTAGCCCCGGGAATATTCCAAAGTTTAATGGAATGATTATTGCAGGGAATCAAGGGCGTGGTTCCGTATTTTGATGACGTGTTAATTGCAGCTCCTAGTAAAAAAATTCTACAGAAGTGGGATTGAAAGTAAAAAAGGATAAATGTCATCTGTATACAGACAGTGTTGAATTTCTAGGTTATCGCATTGATAGGGTATCCACCCTACTGAGAGTAAATTAAGGGCAATAAAAAATGCTCCCAGACCCCATAACAAAACAGATCTCCAGGCATTTTTAGGCCTTATTAATTTCTATAATGTGTTTTTACCACATAAGGTGACTGTGGCTGAACCGTTACACTGGTTATTAGATAAGAAAGCATTGTGGGTTTGGGGTTACCAAGAGGAAAAAGCGTTTCGAAATGTAAAAGATTTACTTACATCTGATTCTGTACTTATGCAATATAATGAAACATTACCATTGGTTATAACTTGTGATGCCTCACCGTTTGGGGTGGGCGCTATTTTGAGCCATGTGCTGCCTAATGGAAATGAGGCCCCTGTTGCATACTTTTCGAAGACTCTTTCTCAGGCAGAACGTAACTATGGACAAATAGATAAGGAAACTCTTGCAATTGTGTCAGCCGTAAAAAAATTCCATGAGTATGTATATGGAAGGACATTTACCATTGTAACTGACCACAAACCTTTACTGGGGATAATCGCTGGGGACAAACCAACCCCCTATATATTGTTCCCAAGAATGACTCGATGGTCAGAGTTCCTAGCTGCTTATAATTATCTATTGTTATATTGCCCGGGGAAAGCCATTCCCCAAGCCGACGCACTCAGCAGAGCACCGCTACCAGAAACTCTCGACGATCCGGCACCAACAGTATCGGCGTTACAAATCGAAACGCTCAACTCGCCTCCTATGACCGCTCGAGATATCGCGAGAGAGACCAGACGAGATCACACCCTAGCTCGAGTCCTAGGCTGGGTAGAACGTGGATGGCCATTGGACCAGGTCCCAGATGACTTCGCGCCATTTAAAACAAGACAGACTGAACTTTTTTCGCAAAAAGGCTGTGTCATCTGGGGCGATAGAGTCGTCATTCCAGAACGACTCCAAAACTCGCTGTTACAAATTTTGCACGAAGGACATCCCGGGATCGTGCGGATGAAAGCACTCGCACGGAGCTACGCTTGGTGGCCAGGCATGGACCGACACATCGAGCAATGGGTCAAGGCCTGTACCAAGTGCCAACAAAACAGCAACACACCTCCAAAAGCTGCACCGACTGAATGGGAGACGCCACACGGGCCCTGGTCCAGAATCCACCTGGATTTCGCAGGGCCGATTAAAGGACATACATTACTATTGACTGTCGATGCATACTCTAATTGGTTGGAAATTCATCGAATGACCCATACAACCTCCGAAGCTGTCATTAAAGTCCTCAATAGACTCTTTGCAACTCATGGATTGCCGGACGTCCTGGTGTCCGACAACGGACCACAGTTTACAGCACTAATGTTTGAACAGTACCTTGCTGATAATGGCATCCGCCATGCGCTCACCTCGCCTGCGCATCCTGCTACCAACGGCCGAGCGGAACGCATGGTCCAATTTGTAAAAAAGACTTTGCAAAAAGTGGACTATGATAATATTGACGAAAAAATAAACCGCATTCTACTTCTACAACACATCACTCCGCACAGCGTAACCGGCAGAACTCCCGCAGAACTTCTCATGGGGCGAAAACTCCGTTCCTGCCTCGACCGATTGCACCTTGCTTACGAGCCAGAAAAGCCTGCAGGATCCAGCGGACGCTACCGTACCTTCAAGGTAGGCGACCCCGTTTATGCAAGAAATTTATCGGGCGACCCGGTTTGGATTGAAGCAACGATAATACATGAGACTGGGCCCAAATCCTATATTGTAAAATGTGTTGATGAAAGACTGTGGAAATGACATATTGACCAATTGCGGTCACGACTCCTTTCGGCCAGCCAGCAACTCCCCTACGACCAAACTGAGGGGGGGGGAAGGAATGGAAGAAGACGACATTCCAGGGAACCTGTTCCAAGAGAGCGATGAATCTAGTGAAACTCAGGAAATGGAGCTGGAGGAAGAATCGTACACTCCAAGGGAAATCACACCAGAACGAGAAGCTGAGCCACTACCAAACAACATTTTACCTCAACAGGACTGCACACAGCCAGTCCAAAGAAAATCTAATAGACCCAAAAAACAACCGTCCTATTTGAAGGACTATATAACCACACCATAATTGAGGAGCCAGGGGGAAGGGGTGTTATGTATGTAAATAGTTTAAATAAAAGCAAGCTTGGGGTAAAGTGCAGGGTTCTGGCCCTGCACTTCTGATTGGGTGTTGAGTGGCTCGATCGGATTGGTTGGGTTCAGAGAATCCGATTGGCCCTTAACGAAGGACTCTTATTGGTTCTGGAGCTAGTGTCTTACAGCTCCCTATTGGTTATTTCACATTAAGGTCACCTATGTAAAGCAGAGTTGTTGTTGTTCACCCTTTTAAGTCACTATGTAATAAAGAGCTGAAAGTTCACCAACTAAGATTGTCTCCAGTCATTTCACCCATGCCTGAAACTATATCAGTGATCGTATTAAGAGCAACTGCATTCTTAAGATAGAGACATATGGTGAGATGGCTGGTTTGAAAATAAATAAAGATAAAACAAAGATTTTGACAAAGAATATGCTATTGAGACAGAAAGAAGAACTGGTAGATCTTTTGAAAATCCAAGTTACAAATAAGGTTAAGTATCTGGGTATATATTTGACAGCAAGATGTAGCACATTAAAAGAGAATAATTATATTAAACTCAAACAACAGATAGCTACAGATTTGAAGAAGTGGGAAAACTTGCAATTGTCATTAATAGGGAGAATTTCAACAATTAAGATGAATATCTTACCTAGAATTTTATTTTTGTTTCAAACAATACCAATTAGGCTTGGAAAAGACTATTTTGAAGATTTAAATAAAATTATGTTGAAGTTTATATGGCAAGGTAAAAAAGCGAGAATAAAGCTAAAGCTTTTGCAAGACGCTAGAATTAGAGGAGGTTTTGGCCTGCCTGATTGGGAATTGTATTATCAAGCTGCAAGTTTGATGTGGGTTAAAGAATGGATAACATTAAGAAAGCATAGATTGTTGACATTTGAAGGGCATGATTTGCTGTTGGGCTGGCATGCTTTTTTGTGGTATAAGGGAACTAAAACACAGGGTTATTTTAGAAGACATTATATACGGGAGTCTTTGTGGTTAAACTGGGAGAAGATAAAAAGACAATGTTATTTGAAAATTCCAGTTTGGTTATCGACTATTGAAGCATTTTCCTATCCTATAATTTATAAGAAGGAACTTGTAATATATGCGTTTTAATGGATTTTCTACAAGAAGGAACAAACAGTTAGATATGGGGAACTATTGGATGAAAAGGGTGAACTTAAATCGATCCAAAACTTAGAGGAACAAGGTATAAGGATGAATTGGTTTTCATATGCGCAAATACATTCAAGGTATGATGAAGAATCTAAAACGGAGGGATTCTATGATAAGCAGACTGATTTAGATAAGATCTTGATGGGTACTGATAAGAAGGTGATTAAAAAATTATATGGTTATTTACTGGGAATTAAATTAGAGGAAGAACAAGTCAAAGAAACTATGATTGCTTGGGGGAAGAATTTTGGATGTGGGATTGATCTAGAGAAATGGCAAACATTGTGGTTTCAAAATTATAAAATGACAATGTCAACAGCATGTAAAGAAAACTTGTATAAGATGTTTTACAGGTGGCACTTTCCCCCGACAAGAATAGCAAGAATGTTTAAGAACAAATCTGAAAAATGCTGGAAATGTCATCAGATACCTGGCTCGTATTACCATATGTGGTGGACTTGTGAGGACGCTAGAAAATATTGGACTAAAATTCGCATGTGGTTGGAAAAAATGACAAAGAAATGCATAGACTTGAAACCAGAGATCTTCTTATTGGGAATTTTATCTGATATATATAGTAAAGATTTGAAATACCTGATTGTGAATGTATTGATAGTGGCTAGGATTGTATATGCTAAAAATTGGAAGAATGAGAAAATACCATTACAGGAGGAAATTATTAAGAAAATATTGGAATGTGCTGAGATGAGTAGATTGACATTTGAAATTAGAGAGCAAGAGGATAAACAATTTTATGAAATTTTGGATCTTTTTTATCAATGGCTAGATGATAAAATATGATAATAGAATATTTAGAATGCTAGACAGTAAGGAATATCTTTATTTTGCTATTTTGTTATTACTTTGTTATTTGACATTATATTTATAAAGGTTTTTTTAGGATTGATTTGGTATGATTATATGATTTGTTATAGAATAAACTGGTTAAAGTATTGTTATCTTATAAAGCATGAATGATTAAAAGTATAGTCAAAAATTTCTTTTTTCTTTGTGATATTAGGATATATAAGTTTGGAATGACAATATGAGTTGTTATGTAACATAATTGTAATTGAGACTATAAAAGGAATGCACAAAACTGATGAACCAACTGACACGCTGGATGTACATATGAGAATTGATGTTTTAATGTTTTGTTTGTCTTGTTTGTTTGCAGAAAATTAATAAAATCTCTTTCAAAAAAAAAAAAAGAGCAACTGCATTCTCTTCACTGATGATGTAAAGCTATTCAACACCACAGACAACACTACTATCCTCCAAAAAGACCTTGACTATGTATCAGAATGGTCAATCAAATGGCAACTTCAAATCTCAACAAATAAATGCTCTGTCTTACATATTGGCAGAAAAAATAAGAAAATAAAATACAAGCTAAATGTCAAGACCTTGTTGAGGATCCAAACTTTGTCAAGACCTTGGAGTACTCATGTCAAATGATCTAAGTTCTAGAGCCCACTGTAACTACATAGCCAAAAGGGCATTAAGAGTTGTTAATCTAATCCTACGTAACTTCTTCTCTGGTAATATCATACTACTAACTAGAGCATACAAAACATTTGCTAGACCTATACTTGAATACAGCTCATCAGTCTGGAACCCATATCATGTATCTAATATTAACACAATTGAAAAAGTGCAGAAATATTTCACAAGAAGAGTTCTCCGCTCCTCCACTCATTGTAGAATATCTTATGCCACCAGACTTGAAACTCTAGACCTAGAAAATCTAGAACTATGCTGCCTCCAGTCCAATCTAAATATAGTATATAAAATCATACATTGCAATGTCCTATCTGCAAATGAATACTTCAGCTTCAATCATAACAATACAAGAGCACACAATAGATACAAACTCAAGATTAACTGCACCAAACTTGATGACAGAAAATACGACTTTAGCAACAGAGTGATAAATGTTTGGAATAGTCTACCTGACTCTGTGGTTTCTTCCCCAAACCCCAAAAACTAACCTTAGACTTTCTACTATTGACCTCATCCCCTTCCTAAGAGGCCTGTAGGGGGCGTACATAAGCGCACCAATTATGCCTACCGTCCCTGTCCTATTGCTTTTTATTTTTCTTTTAAGTATCTATCTCATGTATTCAAAACTATATTTATTCTTATACCTGTATCTTGTAAGCGATTGACAAATCAAATAAATACTAAATATAAAACACTGTTTTTTTTCAAGATAGGTTAGCAGTTTGACCTCTAATAATAAAGATGTGGAAGGTACATTGATTACCTGATACTTGAAGGTAAAGCTGAGAACCCAGGATAAGAGTTAGTGCAAATTATGGTTATTATTTATATACCCTCATTCACATCTTCCCCTATGGCTTAATGAGACCTCTTGATCTTGAGAGACAGATGACCCTAGCTGTGGGACTGTAGTCTCTGTCCATGTGAAAGGATATCGCTGAATTGTGGTATAAAATTGTCTACTCCTACTTCTGACAATTCACTACTAAAGAGCTGGAATTGAGATACTGACCTAGTGTAAAGATCCTTGATGAATGAAAATAATCTTTTAATCTTTGCTAATCTCATAGGCTGCTGAGACTATCCCATTATGACAGAACACAAGCGTACCAGATGACTGGAGACAAGTCATTGCTTCATTGATGATGTATATCACAGTGATGTACATCCCCCGACCCCCTCAAACATACAGCCTCATTAGTGCCTCTGGTCAAGTAGACTTTGGGTTGCTTCAAAACTATGTAACGCTTGTTTGTTCACTGAATATAGGTCAAGTAAGAAATATATAGGACTCTATACAAGCAATGGTGCTTCTAGTCTGTTGTCTTTGTCTCTATGGTGGAAAATATCCTACTTGTTATTATGATGCATTAGAGGGAAGATTGATTTTGCCTGCCTTGGGTTAAGTATGTGTGGCAGATTCTAGTAATATATCAAAACCTACAAAACCTGAGCCACAAAGGGAGATTGGTAGGCACCAAGGAGGCATCATAGAGGTTTTGGTATCCCAAAATATAGTGTAGTGACTTTGGTCCAGTCTTTCTCCCTCAATTCATGTCATCTCCCAGGATTGTTATAGTGAAGAAAAATAGATAGAAGGAGCATTACCTATTCTGCCTCGAACTGCTGTACAAAAGGTGAGTGGGCTAGAAATGAAATGAAATCAGTCATCATATTGTCCACTTAGGTAACAATTCTCTAAGGTTAGAAAGTTTTCTGCTTGGCTTGTCCCTGAAACAATCTGGGAAATTTCTGAATGCAAAGCACAGGTTTCTCCATAGGCAGGGTTTGGAGCAGTGGTGGGATTCTTTTTTTTTTTTTTACTACCGGTTCTGTGGGTGTGGCTTGGTGGGCGTGGCAGGGGAAGGATACTGTAAAATCTCCAGGCAGAGGTGGGATTTGCCGGTTCTCTGAACTACTCAGAGTTTCTGTTACCGGTTCTCCAGAACTGGTCAGAACCTGCTGAATATCACCTCTGGTTTGGAGGCATCAGATTTCTGGTTTATATTGTAGCAGGAGAGAACTAAGCAGGGCATAACTGTGCCCATTTGATGTGTGCCATTTGAATAGTTCTATCTGCCATCAGTTTAAAAAAAAAAAAAAAACCCTAGATCAGGAGAGACACCATGAGCCAATTCACTTGGATTCTAAAGACAGCACATTTGAAGCACATTCCAAACAGGAGGTCAGGTGGATGGGGGATGCATGGCCAAATAAAGGCATTGCTTGCATGCCAAACAGCTTCCTTCTATTCTCATTCAGGATGAAGGCTCTGGGTTGCGTCCTCTTCAGAGACCTTTTGGCAGCTCGAAATATATGCACTCCCATGATTAACTCCTTTCCCATGCTGGGTGTCTTTTAAGCACTTCATTTGTATGGCATGCAGGCATGCGGTTGCTTGGCCCTGTTTATTATCATAATACTTCATGAAAAATTAACCAGCAGGGGAGAATGGAGATTGCTAGCCTCTGCCACACTGCTTGGGAAAGAGAGGCGACTTTGATCTTACTTGTGACGGGCGAGAACCCAATGGGATCTGTACTCGGTGGAGACAGCTGTGAGAAGCATATGGGTGCAGAAAGGGCAAGCGGTACCAGGGGCAAAGGGGGGGGGAAAGAGAGGCAAAAGTTTGTTCCGCATAGAAGATGAACTGCTAACAAAGATGGTGGTGAAGAAATAGAAAGTTGTAAGAAATTAGGCCGTTAGAACTTCTGAATACATTAGGGCTATATATTGTATTAGACTGCAGTATGTAAAACTCAAGTATGCAAAGCCAGGGCAGTGAATTTGCTGAACGTTATGCCTAGTGTATTTTCTTTATTCTGGTGAGGTATTTGCAGCCCTCCAGAGGGTGCTGAACTACAGCTTCCAATAGCCCAAGTTGGTAAGAGATTGCCAAGACATCTGGATGGTTGCTAGCGCCCAACCCTTTGTAGAGCAAGACCATAAGCTGGTGAAGTGACCATGTTGTTAAACTATATGCAGAACAAACATGTATGTGGGCTGCTCAATCCATTCTGAGATTGACGCAGTCAACCTAAGGCAATGGCAGAAGCTTGATAAATATAACCCAGCATCCTCAGCAAAAGACTAGGATCAGGGCTGTCTTGCCTTATTATACCTGAGTTTGTATGGCATAAATCAGGGGTGTCAAACTGGATTTCTTCGGGGGCCGGATCAGCATTCTAGTTCTCCTCAACATGCCAGCTGGTGGGGGGAAGGGGAGGTGGGATGATGCCTGCTGCAGCACCCTGCTGGCTGAAACAGGATCTGGGGTAGGGGCATTTTGGCTGGCAAAGTGCTGCAGGAGGCTGTCCAGGCTGAAAATGGGCTGCATGGGGTTCCCATGCAGCCTCCCCCATGCGCCATTTTGGTTGCCAGAGGCACCACAGGCCGGTCCTTTGCTATTTCCAGACTGGTTCCACATGCCAGATTTAAGCACCCTGCAGGCCGGATCCGGCCTGTGGACCTTGAGTTTGACATCTCTGGCATAACTACAGGGAAGGGACATGCAATCCAATTGTGTGTCCTTGTCAGTGGTGCATTTCAAAATAATTTGCCACTGTCCTTGTCAGTGGTGCATTTCAAAATAATTTGCCACTGGTTCAGTGGGTGTGGCTTGGTGGGTGCACTTAGCATGCATCTACACACTTTGTGTTGTGAATGAATAAATGTGTTCAATAAAGGTTATTAAGAGCTTGAAGTTAAGTGCAGGGTTCTGGCCCTGCACTTCTGATTGGCCGATAATAACGACATTGGATTGGTCCGTTCAGGTGAATCTGATTGGCTATTAATGAGCCTCTCCCATTGGTTAATGGAGCCAGCGCTCCCTGGTTTTCATTGGTTGAATACGCAGTAAGTTGCCTATATAAAGAGGGCCGTTGCAGCCATTGAACTGAGCTGTCACACCATGTTAATAAAGAGTTTTGAAGTTCACCGTTCCACCGGCTCATCTCCATTCTTAACGCTCACGCTCAGAACATAACACTGGCGACGAAGGTGGGATTTGGAGATGTCAGAGCTGACTGAACAACGAAGAGCGATAACCGAGCACGTCGCTGAACGCACAACGATGGAACCATGTCCGGCGGCATCATACCACCTGCTCCATTCGACCCAGCGCAGGAAGACTGGGACTCCTATATGGATCACTTCCAGATGTTCCTGGAAACCAACAATTTGAAGGATGCCACTACCGGGAAGAAACAAGCGGTATTCCTAACCCATTGCGGGCCGACCATATTCAAGATGGCCAAGGCACTAGCAAAACCGGCAGAAGTAAAGTCTATGGACTGGGATGTCCTCGAAACCCTACTGAGGGCCCACTATGCACCGATCGTGCCAACGCTCGTTAGAAGGCATGAATTTTATCAGAGAAGTCAGCAGAAGGGCGAAAGCATTGCTGATTTCATAGTGGATCTCCGGAATCTGGGAGGCCTATGTGGGTTTGCCAACCTTGAAGAAGCCCTGAGAGACAGAATAGTTCTGGGATTGGATGCACCACACATCCAAAGCAAGCTGATGGCGAAAGGTGACATCAGCCTTGCTGATGCTATCAATGAAGCTACTGCAGCAGAAGCAACCAGGAAGTCGGCTGCCCGAATGCGCCGCACCCGCGCCCCACTTCACCAACCGACCCACGAAATTTCATCTCAGTCAGGCCAGCTTCAAATGGTCCACCATGAGGACCTCTCTTCATCATCAGACAACGACGAAGAAGAGGTCCACCGACTTCGGTCCGAACGAGACAAACGCCAGAGATCTCAGCACCAATGCGCTGGTTGTGGGGCAAGCCACCCCCAATCAGAATGTAAATTCCTCGATGCGCTCTGTCATGTGTGCGGGAAATGAGGCCATATTGAACGGGTCTGTAGAAGTTTGCTAGGACCCAGCCAACCCTCGAGGGGGGCTAACTATCACCAACTGACAGGAAGCCGTCCTGTAATGTGAGAACCCATGAACCACAAATGGAACAACTACTCCTACAGAAACAAAACCCTAAACCATCCCACGAAGCGAGAAGAGGCTCACCAAACTATCACGATCAGTCACGCCTCCTCTCTCCAAGTGAAAGTGGCCATCGAAAACCAGCCCTGCCTGATGGAAGTCGACTCAGGATCGTCTCTCTAGATGGTTTCCTGGAAGACCCTCAAGCAGCTCATCCCTACTGTCCGGCGGCAAGACCTCAGATTCCAAAGACTCATACTCAAAGACTATCAAGGGAATCGAATCCCAGTCGCAGGATCCAGCCGAGTCCGGGTATCGTTCAAGAACCACACAGCATTCCTACCCCTGACTGTAATCGACAAGGATCGGCCTAGCCTGTTAGGCCTCCAATGGTTTGCTCCACTTGGAATTGAAGTGGCCAGCATTCACCAGATCTGCAGCAGCGACTGGGAAGAGGACCTCGTCCAAGAATTCCAGGACGTCTTTGCGGAAAAACTAGGCGAGTACAAGGGGACCCCGATATCATTTAACCTCAATCCCAAAATAGCTCCCATCCACCTTAAGCCTCGTCGAGTTCCATTTGCCCTTAAACCAAAGATTGATGAGCAGCTTGATAAATTAATAGCCCAGGGTGTGTTAGAACCAACCGATCACTCTCCCTGGTAAACCCCAATTGTTACACCCATCAAGCCGGATGGATCGATAAGAATTTGTGGGGACTACCGTGCCACCCTGAACCATGCCCTTCAACAAAACACGTATTTGGTACCGGTGGTGCAGCACCTCCTCCATTCCATGGGAGGCGGAAAAGTCTTCGCTAAACTAGACTTAGCCCAGGCATATCAACAACTGCCTGTAGACAAAAAAATGGCAGAGGCCCAAACGATTGTTACGCACCGTGGTGCGTTTAAATGTAACCGACTCCAATTCGGAGTAAGCATGGCCCTGGGAATCTTTCAAAGTTTGATGGAAAGAATATTACAAGGGATAAAAGGCGTTGTCCCATATATCGATGATGTGTTAATCGCTGCCCTGACTCCGCAAATATTACGGGATTGCCTGAGGTTGGTTCTCCAGAGATTCAAAGACGCAGGTCTCAAAGTTAAGAAAAACAAATTTAAACTGTGCACAGATCGTGTGGAATTTTTAGGATATTTAATTGATAGTCATGGCATTCACCCCACCAATAGCAAACTGAGGGCAATCAAGAATGCCCCAAAACCCTGAAATAAGGCCGACCTCCAGGCATTTCTAGGCCTTATCAATTTTTATAACGTTTTCCTGCCTCACAAAGCAACCGTAGTCAAACCCCTACATCCTTTGTTGGACAAAAAATCAATCTGGGTATGGGGTCACAGAGAAGAGCAGGTGTTTCGAAATGTAAAAAAATTATTGACTTCTGACGCTGTGCTGATGCAGTACAATGAGACTTTGCCTTTAACGATCATGTGTGATGCATCGCCTTTTGGAGTGGGTGCCATTTTGAGCCACGTTTTGCCAAACAGTAGCGAAGCCCCTGTTGCCTATTTCTCAAAGACGCTTTCAAAAGCAGAACATAATTACAGTCAAATTGATAAAGAAGCCCTTGCTATTGTATCTGCTGTAAAGAGATTTCATGAGTATGTGTATGGCCGAGCCTTTACTATAGTGACGAACCACAAACCTTTGCTGGGAATAATAGCGGGAGATAAGCCAACCCCATATATATTGTCCCCCAGAATGACTCACTGGTCAGAATTCTTAGCTGCCTATAATTATAAGTTGCAACACCGCCCGGGGAAAGCCATTCCCCATGCCGACGCATTGAGCTGAGCACCACTTCCGGAGACCATTGATGACCCCGCTCCAACAGTTACAACTCTGCAGATTGAGACACTTCGAACACCGCCATTAACAGCCCGAGATATCATGATGAAAACAAAACGCGACCCCATCTTAGCACGAGTCCTCAGTTGGGTCGAGCGCGGATGGCCATTGGACCAGATACCTGATGACTACGTCCCATTCAAGAGTCGACAAATGGAATTGTTTTCCCAGAAGGGCTGCATTATCTGGGGTGATAGAGTCGTTGTCCCAGAGCAGTTACGATGAGCGATATTAAGAACCTTGCACGATGGCCATCCCGGTATCGTGCGAATGAAAGCCCTCTTACGTAGCTACGCGTGGTGGCCAGGCATCGACAAGCAGATCGAGACATGGGTCAAAATGCCAAATGCCAGGAAGTAAGCAACGCCCCACCGAAAGCAACCCCAACCGAATGGGAAACACCGAGAGGACCATGGTCCCGTATTCATCTGGACTTTGCGGGACCTACCAAAGGCCACACATTCTTGTTAACAGTGGATGCCTACTCGAACTGGCTTGAAATCCATGAAATGAGGAATACAACAACCGAAGCGGTCATCAAGAAACTAGACAGACTATTTACAACACACAGATTATCAGACGTTCTGGTATCCAACAGTGGGCCCCAATTTACCGTGCTGTCTTTTGAACAGTACCTGGCGGACCGCGGCATTCGACATGCGCTAACTTCGCTGGTGCATCCTGCGGCCAATGGAAGGGCCGAGCGCATGGTACAATTCGTCAAGAAAACGTTATACAAAATGGACTATGACAATATCGAAGAAAAGATTAACTGGATACTCCTTTTGCAGCATATCATTCCGCACAGCATCACCAACAAAACTCCCGCCGAGTTACTAATGGGGCGGAAGCTCCGCTCCCACCTCGACCAGCTGCACCCATCGTACGAACCACACGGAACCACATGGAGAAACCACACGGATCCAGCGGGCAATGCCGTAACTTCCAGGTAGGCGACTTGGTATTCGCTAGGAACTTTTCGGGCGATCCGTTGTGGGTCGAGGCAACTGTGATCCAAGTAACCGGCCCCAGATCGTACCACGTGAAATGTCGCAATAATAGAATATGGAAGCACCATATTGATCAGCTGCATTCAAGGCTGCAATCAGGGATCTCCGAGTCCCCTGATTTCCAAACTGAGGGGGGAGGAGATATGGAGGAAGATGAACTTGAAATAGCAGGAAGCTTCAATGAAAGAGATAACAGCGCAGTGAAAACACCTGAAGAAGAATCAAGGATGGGGGTGAGCTCACCTCATGGAGATACCGAAAATGTTAGTGACAACGGAAATTCGAATTCAGAATTAGAGGCACCCTTTTCACCAGATAACGTCCTACCTCAACAAGACTGCAGCCAAATACCAGGTGCACAACGAAAATCAAATAGACTAACAAAACAACCGGCCTACCTCAAGGACTACGTAACCGCACCCCGTAAACGGAACCTGGGTGGAAGGGGTGTTGTGAATGAATAAATGTGTTTAATAAAGATTATTAAGAGCTTGAAGTTAAGTGCAGGGTTCTGGCCCTGCACTTCTGATTGGCCGTTAATAGCGACATCAGATTGGTCTGTTCAGGCGAATCTGATTGGCTATTAACGAGCCTCTCCCATTGGTTAACGGAGCCAGCACTCCCTGGTTTTCATTGGTTGAATACGCAATAAGTTGCCTGTATAAAGGGGGCCATTGCAGCCATTGAGCTGAGCTGTCACACCATGTTAATAAAGAGTTTTGAAGTTCACCGTTCCACCGGCTCATCTCCATTCTTAACGCCCACGCTCAGAACATAACACTTTGCATGTGCGCACGTGTCAAATGCGTACTTTGTGCTGTGCGTGCGCAGAAAGTTTCCAACTCACCTCCTGCTATTTTGCACTCTCCCTGTTGCTTCAGCAGCTGACGCACGGCAATTTGCTGTGCCGTGCAAAGCAGCTGTACTTCAAAAGCAGGAAATAAAGGTCAGTATGGGTGGATAGGCCCAACAGCAGCTCTTTAGAGAGAAGAGAGAACTGGTTTGGTCTCCACTGTCTTTGGTGCTACCGCTAGAACCAGGTCAAACCAGTAGAATAGCACCACTGGTCCGGGTTCAACTTCAACTTCTCGTCATGGGAAGGGGACATGTGGTAGAAAACCACAATTATCAATCCTTTGAAATGCTGTTTTCAAAATTTTGGATTTGTATTGCATTATGTCATGTGCTATAAATTTCCTTGAAAATACATATTTGGAAAAGCATTGATTTTAAAATAATATTTTCTGGAAATGATCTGGAAGGAAAATAGGGGAAGAATACCATCCCTTGCTGCTCCAATATTCCTACAGGATGGTTCATAAAACTGTACAATCATTATATTGGAAGGGGTAATTTAGGCCACCAAATCAAACCAGCTATTCAGCAAAGGAACCCAGAATTAATGCACCAAAGAAAGGAAACTCACTCATATTGGGGGCTGTAATCTTTCAGAGTGTTTATAATCTGACTACATCCACTTGTATCTGCTTTCTCTAATACCAACACTTACTAACAGAAGACTGATACAAATGGCATACACTTAGAATTACTGTATTCTTTGCACATGACTTATTTTAAATAAACAGAAGTAACTATTTTCACACAGAAAAATCTATTTTTGATTAATCCCAGTTTTCTTCGCTTCAACAGTATAAACTTTGGTGTAATGGTTACTGTTGTGTATGTACCATAGTTAATAAAGTATGAGCTTGAGGTAAAGTGCAGGGTTCTGGCCCTGCACTTCTGATTGGCTGTTAGGCGGCCAGATCGGATTGGTTAGTTCTGAGGAATCCGATTGGCCCTTAACAGAGAATTCTTATTGGTTAAAAGAGCTAGCGTTCATAGCTCGTTATTGGACAATTCTCAGAGGGGTTGCCTATATAAGGCAGAGTTCACTGTTGTTGTTTTGAGAAGTCACTATGCAAATAAAGAGCTGAAAGTTCACTATTCAGAGGCTGTCTCCATTTACTCTGACCCATGTTCAGTACTTAACACTGGCGACGAGGGTGGGATGTGGAGACGTCTGAACCGAAGAAGCCAGGAAGCAATACCAAGCACATGATAGACGACGCCAACAATGGAACCATGTCCGGCGGCATCGTACCACCCGCTCCGTTCGATCCGAACCAAGAGGATTGGGAATCCTACATGGATCGCTTCCAAATGTTTCTTGAGACGAATAACTTGAAGGACGCCACACCAGCAAAGAAAAGGGCACTGTTCCTGACGAATTGCGGCCCAGCCGTATTTAAGATGGCTAAAGCACTCGCCAAACCTCGAGAAGTGAAAGCCATGAGCTGGGATGACCTCAAACCCATCCTGAGAGACCATTACGCGCCAACCGTGCCTACACTCGTGAGACGCCACGAGTTTTATCAGAGAAACCAACGAAAAGGGGAGAGCGTGGCCGATTTCATGGTGGACCTCCGAAATTTAGGGGGCCTCTGCAGGTTCGCCGATTTAGAAGAGGCACTTAGAGATCGAATAGTTCTGGGATTAGATGCACTAGGCGTGCAAAGCAAGCTGATGGCGAAAGGCAACATCAGCCTTGCTGACGCCATCGCTGAAGCCACGGCTGTGGAGGCGACCAAAAAGTCGGCTGCACAACTATGGCGAAGCCGCACTCCGGTACCACCACCGGCCAGCGAAATCTTACCTAGCACAGAAGGGCAGCTATTAACAACGCACCACGAGGACCTCTCTGTCATCAGACAGCGATGAAGAAGGGGTCCATCGACTGCAGTCCGACCGGGACCCTCGCCCGAAGCCCTAATGCCCTTGCGCTGGCTGTGGAGCCAACCATGCCAGGTCTGAATGCAAATTCCGCGACGCACTCTGCCATGAGTGCGGAAAACGAGGCCACATTGGCCGGGTCTGCCGCAGCTTACCAGGACGCAGCCAGGCCTCAAAAGGGGCCAACTATCGCCAATCGACAGGAAACCGTCCTGTAAGGCGAGAGCCAGGAAACCACTCCTACAGAAATCGAGCTTTGCAAAGAGAAGAGGCTCACCATACTATCACTATCGGTCACGCTTCAGCTTTGGACACTAAGAAAATCCGAGTCACGGTAGCCATTGAGAACCAGCCTTGCCACATGGAGGTCGACTCGGGTTTGTCCCTCTCGATGGTATCTTGGAAGACACTCAAGCAACTCATCCCCACAATTCAACGCCAAGACCTCCAATTTCAATGCCTCATCCTCAAGGACTACCAAGGAAATCGAAACCCTGTTATCGGGTACTACCGAGTCCGAGTCTCCTTCAAGAAGCATACAGCGTACTTACCTCTAACGGTCATCGATAGAGATAGGCCTAGCCTACTAGGCCTCCAATGGTTCGCACCACTCGGCATTGAAGTGGCCGGCGTGAACCGAGTCGGTGGTTGTGAGTGGGAGGAAGACCTTATCTCTGAGTTCAGCGACGTCTTCGCGGACAGCTTAGGCAAGTATAAGGGGACCCCGATCTCATTCAGTCTAAATCCAAAAGTAGCTCCCATTCGCTTGAAGCTCCGTCGAGTTCCGTTCACTCTTAAAGCAAAAATCGACAAACAACTCGACAAGCTAATTGCTCAAGGGGTGTTGAAGCCCATCGATCACTCTCCATGGGAAACCCCTATTGTAACACCCATTAAGCCAGATGGGTCAATCCAAATTTGTGGGGACTACCGGGCCACTTTGAACCACGCCCTACAGCAGAACGCGTATCCAGTTCCGGTGGTGCAGCACCTCCTCCATTCCTTGGGGGGCGGTAAGGTTTTCGCTAAATTGGATTTAGCTCAAGCTTATCAACAATTACCAGTGGATGAAAAAATGGCTCAAGCCCAAACAATTGTTACACACAGGGTGCCTTTAAATGTACCCGATTGCAATTCGGAGTTAGTGTAGCCCCGGGGATCTTCCAGAGCCTTATGGAAAGGTTATTACAGGGAATCAAGGGCGTGGTCCCTTATTTTGATGACGTATTAATTGCAGCCCCTACCCAAAAAATCTTACAGGACCGTTTGAAATGCGTTCCAAAAAAATTCCAAGAGGCCGGACTTAAGGTGAAAAAACATAAATGTCAATTGTATACTGACAATGTTGAGTTTCTAGGGTACCGGATTGATAGCCAGGGCATTCATCCTACCGAGAGTAAATTAAAAGCGATCAAAAACGCTCCCAGGCCACGCAACAAGGCCGATCTCCAGGTGTTCTTAGGCCTCATTAATTTCTATAATGTATTTTTACCGCACAAGGCAACTGTCGCTGAACCGTTACACCGATTATTAGATAAGAAAGCATTGTGGGTATGGGGTTACCGGGAAGAGCAAGCATTCCAGAATGTTAAAAAACTGCTCACATCTGACTCTATACTTATGCAGTATAATGTGACTTTGCCGTAAGTTATAACCTGTGATGCATCGCCTTTCAGGGTGGGCGCCATTTTGAGCCATGTACTGCCTAATGGGAATGAAGCCCCTGTTGCATACTTTTCAAAGACTCTTTCACAAGCAGAGCGGAACTATGGACAAATTGATAAAGAAGCCCTCGCAATCGTTTCAGCTGTAAATTTTTTTAATGAATATGTGTATGGAAGGACATTTACCATTATAACTGACCACAAACCGTTGCTAGGGATAATAGCCGGGGACAAGCCAACCCCCTACATATTATCCCCTAGAATGACCCGATGGTCAGAATTCCTAGCTGCTTATAATTATCGGCTGCAATATCACCCGGGGAAAGCCATTCCCCACGCCGACGCATTAAGCCGAGCACCGCTTCCAGAGACTCTCGACGATCCGGCACCAACGGCAACCACGTTACAGATCGAAACACTCAACTCGCCGCCTATGACCGCCCGAGACATCGCGAGAGAAACCAAACGAGACCACACCCTAGCTCGAGTCCTAGGCTGGGTAGAATGTGGATGGCCATTGGACCAAGTACCAGATTACTTCACACCATTCAAATCTCGACAGACTGAATTTTTTTCCCAAAAAGGCTGTATCATCTGGGGTGATAGAGTCATTGTCCCAGAGCGACTCCGGAAGACACTGCTGTGAATTCTGCACGAGGGCCACCCCGGCATCGTGCGAATGAAGGCGCTTGCACGAAGCTACGCATGGTGGCCGGGCATGGACCGGCAAATCGAACAGTGGGTTAAAGCATGTTCCAATTGCCAACAAGTCAGCAACACCCCACCAAAAGCCATGCCTACTGAATGAGAGACGCCACGTGGACCCTGGTCCAGAATCCACCTGGATTTTGCAGGGCCAACCAAGGGCTATACCTTCCTGCTGACAGTCGACGCATACTCCAATTGGTTAGAAATTCATCGTATGATGGCTATGACCTCCGAGGCGGTGATCAAGATTCTAAACAGACTCTTTGCAACCCACGGATTGCCAGACATCCTGGTTTCCGATAACGGGCCACAGTTTACGGCACTAATGTTCGAGCAGTACCTCGCTGACCGCGGCATCCGCCATGCGCTCACCTCGCCTGCGCACCCTGCGACCAATGGCTGAGCTGAACGTATCGTCCAATTTGTTAAAAAGACCTTGCAAAAGGTGGACTATGACAATATTGATGACAAGGTCAACCAAATTCTCTTTTTGCAACACATAACTCCACATAGCGTCACCGGCAGAACTCCCGCCGAACAACTGATGGGGCAAAGACTCCGCTCCCACCTCGACCGGTTGCACCCTGCTTACGAACTGGAAAAGCCAATAGGATCCAGCGGCCGCTGTCGCACCTTCCAGGTAGGAGACCTCATTTACGCACGAAACTTATCGGGCGACCCGTTATGGATAGTGGCGACAGTAGTACGAGTGACCGGCCCCAAATCCTTCGTAGTGAAATGCTGTGACAATAAACTTTGGAAACGGCATATCGACCAATTACGGTCACGACTCACAACGGCCAGTCAACAACTCTCACATGACCAAACCGAGGGGGTGGGAGGTACAGAAGATGAAGTTCCAGGGAACCTGCTCGAAGGGAGCGACGAACTAAGTGATACTCAGGAAACGGAGCAGGAAGGAGAAATGTTTGCACCACAAGAAATTGCAGCTGAGCAAGAAGCAGAACCACTGCCAAACAACAATCCACCTCAACAGGATTGCAACCAACCAATCCAACGAAAATCCGAAAAAGTTAAAAGACAACCGTCCTATCTAAGAGACTATATAACTACACTGTAATTAAGAAGCCAGGGGGAAGGGGTGTTGTGTATGTACCATAGTTAATAAAGTATGAGCTTGAGGTAAAGTGCAGGGTTCTGGCCCTGCACTTCTGATTGGCTGTTAGGCAGCCAGATCAGATTGGTTAGTTCTGAGGAATCCAATTGGCCCTCAATAGAGAATTCTTATTGGTTAAAAGAGCTAGCGTTCATTGCTCGTTATTGGACAATTCTCACAAGGGTTGCCTATATAAGGCAGAGTTCACTGTTGCTGTTTTGAGAAGTCACTATGCAAATAAAGAGCTGAAAGTTCACTATTCAGAGGCTGTCTCCATTTACTCCGACCCATGTTCAGTACTTAACAGTTACAATGCTGGTCTAGAAACCAAGAGAATGTGAGTTCTACTCCCGCCGTAGTCATGAAACCCAGCTAGACCAGTGGTGGGATTAATTTTTTTTTACTACCGGTTCTGTGGGCATGGCTTGGTGGGCGTGGCAGGGGAAGGATACTGTAAATTCTCCAGTCTAAGGTGGTATTTGCTGGTTCTTTGAATTACTCAAAATTTCTGCTACCGGTTCTCCAGAACTGGTGAGAACCTACTGAATACCCACCTCATGTACTAGATGACTTTTGGTCAGTCATTCCTGCCTTAGGCTGTCCTTTATTTCTGCAGTTTTGAAGCTCAACTGAGGCGCGGCACAGTGGATTACTGTGCCTCAGCTGTTTTACTGACTGGCGTTGCAGTGAAAAGTAAGTTGTATAACTGTAAAATGGTGGTTTTGTGTTGTGCTGAGTGCGCTTGCTTGTGCAACCGAACCTGTTGTGAAACCGGTAGAAGCCCACCACTGAGCCCAACCCATCTCACAAGATTGTTGTTGTTGAAAAAAGAAAAAACTCTGAGGCTTTCCCTTTTAAATAAAAGGCAAAAATAAAAATATTACTAGAATTGAAATTTAGAAAAAGGTTAGCGAATGGGGTATATATAAGAGAACACACTGCACTTTGTTATTTATCCAAGGCTCTTGTTATGACTCTCTTCTCCAGCAGCTTCAAAGCCAAACCTCAAGTGTTGTTGATAACAGTCCAGGAAAGCACCTGCAATAATATTTTGCTGTGCTCTCCCTCTATCTTATCACGTTAAAAAGTCCTTGAGATGAGGTCTTTTTGCAGTTCTCTCCAATTCACATAAAGATACTTTCAAGCCTCTAGTTGGCAGTGTTACAAAGTTTCTTAATGCTCTTTCTCCCCGCCCGCCAGAAAAAAGTAATAATATATACAGAAAAAAAAGAAAAAAAGCCAAAGGGAGCCTCTATCCTAAAGAAAGTTAAAAAATCAAAGGGAGCATAAAATCAAAGGGAGCATAAAAATATATATAAGAGAAAATTCAATCCGGTTACCTACAAAGTCACAGTAAAATCTTTCCCAAAAAGTATAAAGAAAAGAAAAAAAAACCAAGCCTCAATTTGACATCACTTTAAAAAACGCCGCTCAAAACAATTTCAGTCAAAAAAAAATAATCTCACAGCTTTCTTCTTTATATCGGATGAACTTTCCAACCTTCGCGAATTTACAGCACAAAAGAGTTTTTCTCACCCAGCCGACACACTTCACTCCAATCACTTTCTTTCCGGAGCTGTCCCGACTTCAGCAGCTATGGGGGCTGCCTCTCCGCCGCCAGCAAAAGGGCTTCTTCCGGATCAAACCAGAGATTTTGCGATATCTCTGGGATCCTGGAACAATGCCCTTCACGATCACCGTCTCTACGGGACGGTTTAGGTCCGTTAGGACCGACCAGGGGCGAAAATATCGGCTACAATCTCAGAGCCCCGAGATCGCAGCTGTATCGCCGGAACGAAGCTCCGCCTTCTCCCCAAATAAGGTTAAGTATCTGGGGATATATTTGACAACAAGATGTAGCACATTAAAGGAGAATAATTATATTAAACTTAAACAACAGATAACTACAGATTTGAAGAAGTGGGAAAACTTGCAATTGTCATTAATAGGGAGAATTTCAACAATTAAGATGAATATCTTACCTAGAATTTTATTTTTGTTTCAAACAATACCAATTAGGCTTGGAAAAGACTATTTTGAAGATTTAAATAAAATTATGTTGAAGTTTATATGGCAAGGTAAAAAAGCGAGAATAAAGTTAAAGCTTTTGCAAGATGCTAGAATTAGAGGAGGTTTTGGTCTGCCTAATTGGGAATTGTATTATCAAGCTGCAAGTTTGGTGTGGGTCAAAGAATGGATAACATTAAGGAAACATAGGTTGTTGACATTAGAAGGGCATGACTTGCTGTTGGGTTGGCATGCTTTTTTATGGTATAAGGGAACTAAAACACAGGGTTATTTTAGAAGACATTATGTACGGGAGTCTTTGTGGTTAAATTGGGAGAAGATAAAAAGACAATGTTATTTGAAAATTCCAGTTTGGTTATCGACCATTGAAGCATTTTCCTATCCTATAATCTACAAGAAGGAACAAACAGTTAGATATGGGGAACTATTGGATGAAAAGGGTGAACTTAAATCGATCCAAAACTTAGAGGAACAAGGTATAAGGATGAATTGGTTTTCATATGCACAAATACACTCAAGGTATGATGAAGATTATAAAACGGAGGGATTTTATGATAAACAGACTGATTTAGATAAGATCTTGATGGGTACTGATGAGAAGGTGATTAAAAAACTATATGGTTATTTACTGAATGAAATTAGAGGAAGAACAAGTCAAAGAAACTATGATTGTTTGGGGGAAGAATTTTGGATATGGGATTGATTTAGAGAAATGGCAGAAATTGTGGTCTCAAAATTATAAAATGACAATGTCAACAGCATATAAAGAAAACTTGTATAAGATGTTTTACAGGTGGCACTTTCCTCCGACAAGAATAGCAAGAATGTTTAAGAACAAATCTGAAAAATGCTGGAAATGTCATCAGATACCCGGCTCGTATTACCATATGTGGTGGACTTGTGAGGATGCTAGAAAATATTGGACTATAATTCGCATGTGGTTGGAAAAAATGACAAAGAAACATATAGATTTGAAACCAGAGATCTTCTTACTGGGAATTTTACCTGATATATATCGTAAAGATTTGAAATACCTGATTGTAAATGTATTAACAGCGGCCAGGATTGTATTTGCTAAAAATTGGAAGAATGAGAAAATACCATTACAGGAAGAAATTATTAAGAAAATATTGGAATGTGCTGAGATGAGCAGATTGACATTTGAAATTAGAGAGCAAGAGGATAAACAATTTTACGAAATTTGGGATCTTTTTTATAAATGGCTAGATGATAAAATACGATAATAGAATATTTAGAATGTTAGATAGTAAGGAATATCTTTATTTTGCTATTACTTTGCTATTTGCTATTATATTTATAAAGGATTTTTTAGGATTGATTTGATATGACTAGATGATTTGTTATAGAGTAAACTGGTTTAAAGTATTGTTAGCTCATTAAGCATGAATGATTAAAAATATGGTCAAAAACTTCTTTTTTTAGTGATATTAGGATATATAAGTTTGAATTGACAATATGAGTTGTTATGTAACATAATTGTAATTGAGACTACAGAATGAATGCACAAAAATGATGAACCAACCGACACACTGGATGTACATATAAGAGTTGATGTTTTTATGTTTTGTTTGTCTTGTTTGTTTGTAGAAAATTAATAAAAACTTTTTCAAAAAAAAAAAAGATTGTTGTTGTTGAGAAAAAGAGGAGAAAAATGGAATATTAAATATGTTCACACCTGGAGTTTACTTATACAGTAATAAAGGGATGGTAAATAAACAAATAATAAAATAAAACACTCATATTAGTAAAGATCATAAAGGATTCAAGTAAAATTCTTTGCTATCCGTTTTTGGCTTAAAATAGTCATAAAAATTGATTGGTGTAAACATTTTAAATTACAAATACATAAAATACAAGCAAAAGAGCAATGTCACGCAGAGAACGGGAGATAAACCACATGAGATTTTTTTCGACATTTATGAGAAGGAGTTGCAAAACACGATTCTAGTTCTGCTCAAATCTCTGATCCTGACTGGGTTGCCCACAAGGCTTGTGGCTATAAATTTCCTTTAAAATACATAATTTTGCTTGTAGCCAATCTCTTCTTCCCAGTGGTGAGACGGGAAATGAAAGCTACCAGGCTCTTTTGTTCTTTTGTTCTTTTGTTCTTAATTGATTCATTAGGCCAAGAAAAAAAGGATTGCAGGAGAAACACAGCAGAAAATGGGATGGGATGGGGTGTGGAATAGTTTTTCAGTGAATCATCAGAAATTAGAGTTAGAGGGGGAATTAGAGTTTAGTGGGGAGGCACCCCACTAAACACCTTGCCTCACCCCAATTCAAGTGAAACAGATGCAAGAGAGAACAGGGCTGATCTTTTACAGGTAGTCCTCAACTTGTGACCACTTGCTCAGCAAATATTCAGTTATCACAAACACTTCCAAAAGCTATTTATAACCCAATTTCGAAGCTACAGTGCCCCTTTCCCACCCTAGGCAACACACACACACCCTGCAGTCATGTGATTGCATTTTGTGTACTTGGCAACCCACTCACTTTTACAGCCATTTGCAGCATGGTGTGGTCACATGATCATGATTTTCAAGGGTTTTTGTTGTTGTTGATTTCCATGATTTATTTCTGGTTGCTAGGAAAAAACACACATTGGGTAAAATGGATATGTTTTAACAACTGTGGCATTCAATTAATGACCACTGTGTTCACCTAAAATTATGATGTTTGCTCAATGACTGTCATAAAATAGTCGTAAAATCAGACCTAGTCACATGATGACTCATTTAACAACTGCAATGACTGATGACTCCAGCTTGGTTAGAATCGTAAGTCAAGGTCTGCCTTTACCTTTAATTATTGGCCTGGTGTTTGCCCAATGCTAATTTATAATGTGGCTTATTATTTTTTGGCTTGCTATAGCAAGAAAATCCCCAAAGAGAACCCATGGTATATATTTTTAAAAAATACATAATCATGATTCATTGCTGGAATGAATGAAGACTTTGCAGTTCAATTGTAGCACTTATCTTCTGTTCTTTAAAGCAGCAATGCCACTGGGATTGTAGGACTGTCCCCCTCTGTATCCAGACAATATCTATATATGTGGCTGTTTTCAAGTGTTGTCGAGAGGCATCACATTTTGCAGTCCGATTTTGGGATCAGATCTGTAGGTAGTCCAAAGACAGAACGGAGGCAGTCCACAAAATCAGCAGCTGAATTAATTAAGGTTAGTTAGAGGTGAAAAGTCTGTATCTCTTTACTGTCATATAGTAGTTATCTGGATTTTTGCATCTCAAATAATATCTATTGTTTAAAACGAATCGCATGTAAAATAAGTAAAACTTTTTGTTATGTATGTATATAGTTGAATAAAGTGTGAGCTTGGGGTAAAGTGCAGGGTTCTGGCCCTGCACTTCTGATTGGTTGTTAAGCGGCCAGATCGGATTGGTCAGTTCTAAAGAATCCGATTGGCCCTTAACGGAGGTTTGTTATTGGTTTAAGAGCTAGCGTTCATAGCTCTCTATTGGTCAATTTTCACAGGGGTTGCCTATATGAGGCAGAGTTTGCTGTTATGTTCAGAAGTCACTATGTAATAAAGAGCTGAAAGTACACCAACAAGGACTGTCTCCAAATTACTTCAACCCATGTCAGAATACTTAACACTTTTATAAAATGTATCTGCATAGGGATATGCCAACCTTTTCTGAGGAAGGCTGTTCCTTCTCTTGCCATGAGTGGCAGGCAAAATAGGGGAAAGAAGGAAGAGCAATGGATCTTCTTATCAAGGATGGGGCTGTCTGAAGAACCATCTATTCTCATTTCCCTTCCCTCTAGAGGCCAAGAGCCTTTTCCCATGGAGGAAGGTGAGAGAAATTCTTCCTTTATCTGTGTCAGAAGCATCTCCAAATTATACATATATAACATTCAACACTGAGCAAGTAAAAACAAGTATAGAATAGATCATGGAAAAATAGCACATGTAAAAGCTATGTAAAATAAATAGGATTAAAACTAAATGTCATTCGTCCAGTACAGGTAGTCCTCATCTTGACTTATGACCACAATTGAGCCAAAAATTTCCACTGCTAAATCAGATACTTCTGAAGTGAATTTTGCATCCCAAAGATGACCATTCTTGCCCCAGTTGTTAAGTGGATCACCGCAGTTGCTCAGTTAGTGTCATGGTTGTTAAGTGAATTCCCCAATTACTTTTGTTTGTCAGAAGGTTGCCATATGACTGTCAACCCATTATCAATATGAGTCAGTTGCCAAGCATCTGAATTTGGATCACGTGACCATTGGGGATGCCGCAACAGTCATAAGTGTCACTTTTTTCAGCGCCGTTGTAACTTTGAACGGTCACTAAATGAACAGTTGTAAGTCGAGGACTACCTCTATTGGGACATATTGACTGCATTTCCTCTTGCCAGCATCAGGTCTTCCTCTGTTTGTTTCTTTTGTTTTCAACAGTCTTCCATTCTTCTTTGTGAATATAAAACACCCAGAGATCATTCACAGGTATTATGGGGAAAATATTCTTTTTCCTACCAGGTAAAATAAGTACAGTACATGTTTTCATTTGTCACTGTGGGATGCTTATATGTTATATGAAGGTCAACGTTCAGGAAATTGAAAATAAGATTGAAGAACACAAAAGCAGGATTCTTAATTTAATTGAAAAGGACCCTTTAATAGAACATTTTAAAGCAGGGAGTTATAATGTTGAATGCATAGATGTGTTTTGACTGGGAAACTTTGATTAAGTTCTGGAAGATCATATTTAACAATATTGTGATTGTGAAGAGAGGCTTTCTAGACTGTTGAACAGGATAAAGTTCATCTTAAAGGTCTAAACATTTTTTTAAAAAATATATATAAAATATGGGAATATGTGACTGATATGCCGCTGATTGAAATAAGAGGCTGATATATATTTTTAAATCTTATAAAGCATTTGTGCTTGTATGATGGCTATTACTTCTCAACAGATGGACTATAAGTAGTTTTTTTAAAAAAACTTTAATTTGCAAAAACAACAACAACAAAGAAAGAAACCTTGAATTGTGAACATTTATATCAAGTGAAGCTAGATATTTTGGGGTTATATTGAGATTTATGAAGCATCTGACAGATATGTTTATAGTCTCACTGCTGAGAATTTACATGTTATCATGGTCTATCTCCTGAGCATGTGTTTTGAAGTCATTAAACACTGCATAGTTTTAAGTAATGTGAATATGGAATGCAATTGTCTAAAAAATTGTAATTAAAGGTTGCAGAAATTCTACACCTGGTATATTTTGTATTGTGGTTTTATATGTTTAATCGAGGATCAAGATATAACTTTCTATGTCTTTCGGAAAAGTTCAAATACAGGTAATATCTGTATATCAAAAGCAACATGAAATATTGCCCCATTGCACAAAAATGCAAAATGTTCTTGCATTTTGTTTACTAAATGTCTTTATTTGCTAGAAATTAGTGTGCAGCCTTTTCTATATAGTTTGTGAAGTGAACTCTGGCTTGTTTTAATTATATCTTGCCATAATGCCTGGACTGAGAATTTTAACTTACACTTGGTTTGATTTTGTGCTTGATCCATTATTTTTGGATACTGGCAAAAGAAGTTGAGAAATCCAATCAAGAATTGGCCTAAGGTTATGAATGGTCTATATGGGTCTGCAAAGCTCATTTGTCTGCCAAAACAAAGTCAAAGCAAACCTTAGTATATTATTTGTCAACTATTGTGGAGAAGTAGGAATGTTGCCTGAGGAAGCTTACTTGATAGTTAGTGATTAAAGTGTTGTACTAGGTTCCAAGAGATTACAGGAAGACTCTCTGTCTTCTAGTCTATTTACCTCACTGGGACATACACAGAACCTTTGGAGATTCCCCCTCCCCCCAAGCCTTTCTCCACCAATCCACCCATCAAAATCTATCATCTACTTGTCTGTCTGTTTATCTCCCGTCTGCATTATTTTTATAAGTAACTCAAGGTGCAAAAATACATGATGCTCTTTGTTCTGTCCCCTCAATTGCATTCTTGAGATCCCCGCACTTTGATTGGCCAAAGCGCGGGGCGCTCTGATTGGCTAGGCGAGCCGCGCCGATTGGCTCGCTGAGAATCTCCCGCGATTGGTCCATTCGAATCGCGGGAGATTCAAAGCAGTGCCATTGGCCGCGGCCACCGCGGCTTGGAAATAAAAAGCCCCGAAGTTTTCCTATACGCTCAGTTCGGTACCAGCCTAATAAAAAGAGCTTGAAACAAAGTCACCGACTCCTGGTTTCCTTCCACGCGGACATAACACTGGCGATGAGGGTGGGATCCTCATCCTGAACCGAAGCACATGTCCGATGGAAGCCAGCCAACCGACGAGATAGCCAGCATCGCGCCACCAACCCCCTTCAACCCCGCTACCGAGGACTGGGAATCTTACACGGACAGATTCCACATGTTCCTCGAATGCAACGATCTGAAGGATGCCACAGGACCAAAGAAACGAGCCATCTTCCTAACACACTGCAGGCCCGCAGTGTTTAAGATGGCAAAAGCGCTAGCCAAACCCACCGATGTGACTGAAATGGATTGGAAGGACCTCAAGCCATTGCTCCGAAACCACTACGCTCCAGCCGTGCCCATCCTCATCCGACGGCACGAATTTTATCAGCGGGACCAGCAGTCAGGTGAGAGTCTCAGCGATTTCGTTGCAGAGCTGCGACGCCTGGGAGGACTATGCGAGTTCTCCAACATGAACGAGGCCCTTCGGGACCGAATCGTGCTCGGCCTTTGGGACCCCATTCTCCAAAGTCAGTTGATGGCTAAGGGCAACATCGCTCTCGCCGATGCCATCTCCGAAGCTGCAGCCGCCGAAGCAACCCGACAGTCAGCAGACCGCATGCGGAGACCGAACGCCAGGGACCGCACCGCAAACAACAACCCTGCAAGGATGACCGAGGCCCAACCTGAAACCACCACCCACCAAGGCGAACTCCACTCGACCTCGGGTACGTCCGACGAAGAGGAAGACATCCACCGACTACAGGCGGGCCACGACCAGCGCAGCCAGCGGAGTCATAAGTCGAGGATCGCGTGTGCCGGTTGCGGAAGCGACCACCCCAGATCCGAATGCCAGTTCTTCGACTCCGTTTGCTGACACTGCGACAAGAAGGGCCACATCGCACGCGTTTGCCGCCTCAAGAAGACTCACAGCCCCAGGCGATGGGACCCGAGCGAGCGGAGACGAGAGAGCACACCCCCCAGGACCAGAGACCGGCCAACAGACAACTGCTGGGAGCGAAACGGATGAGCCCAATGAAGCGGCGAGGCCAGGCGGAGAGAAGAGACACATCAGACGGTCACCATCGGCCACGCCACAACCACAGACGCCAGAAAGGTCTACGTGGAGGTAGGCATAGAAGGCGAGCTCTGTAAAATGGAGGTGGACTACGGGTCCTACCTCTCAATGGTAACCTGGAAAGAACTTAAACGCTTGGTGCCTACCATCCAGAGAAAGCAACTAGAAAACCAGAGACTAATCCTCAAGGACTACCAGGGAAACCGCATCCCTGTAGTCGGAACAGGACAGTTTACAGTGACCTACAAGGGACACGCCGAAAGACTTCCCTTAACCATCGTCGATCGAGACCGACCTAGCCTACTGGGACTTCAATGGTTTGCACCGCTAGGCATTGCAGTCATGGGCATCGACCACATTGCCGAAGCCGACTGGGAGCAGCAACTGGCCCGGGATTTCCAGGAGGTGTTCGACGGCACCCTAGGCAAGTACCGAGGGCCCCCTATATCCTTCAGCCTAGATCCCAACATTCCCCCGAAACACCTAAAACCAAGGCGGTTCCCGTTCGCACTCAAACCGAAGATAGACGAGCAAATTGACAAGCTCGTAAAGCAAGGGGTATTACAACCCATAGACCACGCCCGGTGGGAGACCCCCATAGTCACCCCGATTAAGCCTGATGAATCAGTGAGAATCTGCGGGGACTATAAGGCCACCCTAAATGGCGCCTTGCAGCAAAGCGCTTACCCCGTCCCAGTAGTGCAGCATCTCCTACACTCACTGGGAGGGGGCAAAGTTTTTGCGAAACTCGACCTGGCCCAAGCATACCAGCAACTGCCAGTCGACGAGGAAACTGCCGAGGCACAAACCATAGTCACCCACCGGGGAGCGTTTAGATGCAACCGGCTCCAATTTGGAGTCAGCGTGGCACCGGGGATTTTCCAGAGCCTCATGGAAAGACTCTTACAGGGCATCAAGGGGGTGGTCCCATACTTCGATGATGTACTAGTATCGGCAACCAACCAGGCTGAACTAGAGGCTCGCCTAAGGGAGGTGCTAACGAGGTTCAAAGAAACCGGGTTTAAAGTGAAGAGGAAAAAAAGGCCAGTTGTACACAGAGCGGGTTGAATTCCTAGGATACCTCCTAGACCGACACGGCATTCACTCCACCAACAAGAAATTTAAAGCCATCAAGGAAGCCCCCACACTCAGGTCAAAAACAGAACTGCAGGTGTTCCTGGGGCTACTAAACTTTTATAATGTCTTCCTGCCCCAAAAGGCGACCGCGGCGGAGCCTTTGCATAGGCTTTTGGACAAGGCGGCTACCTGGACTTGGGGGAAACGCGAGGAAGCCGCCTTCAGAAAAACCAAGGACCTGCTCATATCAGATGCCGTCCTCATCCAGTACAACGAGACCCTACCACTAGCCATCACATGCGACGCATCACCCTTCGGCGTCAGCGCTGTCCTCAGCCACACTCTCCCCGATGGAAAAGAAGCACCAATCGCGTTCTTTTCAAGGACCCTCACCAAACTGGAGCGGAACTATAGTCAGCTGGACAAAGAGGCTTTGGCTATCGTCGCCGCAGTAAAAAGGTTTCAGGAGTACCTCTACGGCCGGACATTTACCATCATCACTGACCACAAACCGCTGCTGGGAATCCTTGCAGGGAACAGGGCCACCCCGAACATTCTGTCTCCCCGAATGACAAGGTGGTCTGAGTTCCTGGCTGCCTACAAGTACGGACTCACACACCGACCTGGTAAGACTATCTCCCATGCGGACACCTTAAGCCGCTCACCGTTACCGAAACCTGAAACTGACCCAGCACCCACGACGATCACCCTCAGCATAGAGACTCTACCCAACCTACCCATAACCGCGTCAGACATTGCCCGAGAAACTAATAAAGACAAACGTCTGGCGCGGGTTTTGCATTGGGTAGAGAAAGGGTGGCCAGAAAGGGACAACGACGAGTCCGTCAGGACATTCCTGAACCGGCAAATGGAAGGGTGCATACTATGGGGGGATAGGGTGGTCATCCCGGAAAAACTACAAGGGAAGGTTTTGGAACTGTTACACGAGGGGCACCCGGGCATCGTTAGGACAAAAGCCCTGGCCAGAAGTTACGCTTGGTGGCCAGGGATGGACAAACAGATCGAGGCTGGGTAGCAAGGTGTCAACGATGCCAGGAAACTAGGCCAAGCCCACCCGCAGCACCCATCCTAGAGTGGAAAACCCCCAGAGGACCATGGTCTAGGATCCACATAGATTTCGCTGGGCCCACAAAAGGACACACTTTCTTAATAACCGTAGACGCTTACTCCAACTGGCTGGAGGTAAGCAACATGAGAACAACCACCACGGAGGCCGTGACCAAAGAACTCTGCAAACTTTTCGTAACACATGGCCTCCTAGACATCCTCGTTTCCGACAATGGGCCCCAATTCACCTCGCTAGAATTCGAAAAATTCCTAGCGGAGAGGGGCATACGACATGTGCTGACAGCCCCAGTGCATCCGGCGGCAAATGGTAGGGTGGAACGGATGGTTCAATTCACAAAAAAAACCATCCAGAAAATAGACCACGGGGAGATCCAGGACAAAATAAATAAATTACTTTTCATCCAGCACATAACCCCAAACACCACAACAAATAAAAGCCCAGCCGAACTGCTAATGGGGAGGAAAATAAGGTCCCCACTCAGATTACACCTCACGTACAACCCAGAGAAACCCCCAGACTCCACCAGCAAACACCGAACCTTCGCACCAGGCGACGCCGTCTACGCAAAAAACCTAACCAGAGACTCATTATGGATACCGGCCGTCATAACACAACGAACAGGCCCACACTCGTACCGGCTACAAACAACCGACGGACGAGCATGGAAACACCACATCGACCAGTTAAGATCGAGGACGACCACACAAGAGACCACCAACGTGCAACCAAGCAAAACCAACCCCCACAACACAAACCAAGAGGGGAGGGAACACCCAGGGAACCAAAACCGAGAAAAAATAAACCAGCCATACTCACCTGGAAACAGCGAGCACGAAACCTCGCCAGAAAGAGACAGCCAGGCCAGCTCAACCAACCCGGGAAGACCGAGCGGAAGCAGCAAAACCCGCAGCTCAACCAACCCGGGTAGCCCAGGAGGAAGCTGCGGAGAGCAGCCCGGCCAGACAGACCAGGTGGTTCCCACGACGGAGTCCGGAGAAACAGAGACCCCGACCGAACCGGCCGGGATCCAACCTACGACTGACCTGCGCAGGTCCAGTAGGCAGAGACGGAGCCCCGCCTACCTACGGGACTACGCAACGTAAGGACTGAACCAAGAGGAGAGGAGTGTTCTGTCCCCTCAATTGCATTCTTGAGATCCCCGCGCTTTGATTGGCCAAAGCGTGGGGCGCTCTGATTGGCTAGGCGAGCCGCACCGATTGGCTCGCTGAGAATCTCCCGCGATTGGTCCATTCAAATCGCGGGAGATTCAAAGCGGTGCCATTGGCCGCGGCCACCGCGGCTTGGAAATTAAAAGCCGCGAAGTTTTCCCATACATTCAGTTCGGTACCAGCCTAATAAAAAGAGCTTGAAACAAAGTCACCGACTCCTGGTTTCCTTCCACGTGGACATAACACTCTTCCTCTTCCTATGTTCTCCAGAAAAGCAGCTCTCTGAGATGGGTTGAGCCAAGGTCACTGACCCAAGTCACCCAGACAGCTTTCATGGTTAAGGCGGGACTAGAACTCACAATTTCCCAGTTCAAAGGTCTTCAAACTTGGCAAGTGTAAGACTTGTGGACTTCAACTCCCAGAATTCCTGAGCTAACATGACTGGAGGAGGAATTCTGGAAGTTGAAGTCCACAAGTCTTAAAGTTGTCAAGTTTGAAGACCCCTGTTTAGTTTATAGCCTGGTGTCTTAACCTCTAGACTAAACTAAGTCTTTCTTTCAGTTCCTAAATAAAAATTCTGTATCTTTCTTTATCAGCAGCAATTCTCCAGAAAAAGAATAACATCTTCCATTATTTTTTTAAAAAAAATTAGGAATAGCTTATTAAAAAGTACATGCTTGAGGGCTCCCCATAGACTAAAAAAAATATCTGAGAACACAGTGTAGCTGTTCTCAGGATAAGCATCCTTAACATCAGATGTGGTACAGGAATGAGAAATTACAAGAGGTGTTAGATCACAATTAATATGGCTGAGGTAGTAAGAAGCACGTACTTAGACTAAAGTTTTTGCTACTGTAAAATGTTCAGGTTTTTTTTAAGTGCACTACATCAAACTAATTAATAGAAGAAAAAAATATATACAACAGTATTAGTAACATAGTGTAAAGTCAAAATTTATATTGACAATAGAAACAGGCTGGGGGTGTGGGTAGATCCTGAAAAAATATGTTTTTCATCATTTACATTTTTTTAAATATGTACTATGAGAAAGTCTTCCTTGGAATTTGGTTGAAATCAAACATCAGTACAAATTTTGGAAGACATATATCAACAATCCACTGATGAAAATTATTTGTACATGTCTCTTTCCAACATTGCTTGTTAATTTGTTTCACTAGTTTTTGGAATAGTGTGACATAATATTGAGGAAAACTATAAAGAATAGGCTTATTTAAAATTATTTCTTTAAAATTATTACTATGGCTTACTTACTTATGGAATCATGTGTAGGTTTTTAGGCCAAATCGTCTTCATTATAGCCAGAAAATTTTGTTAAAAAACTAAAAGGCATTAAGATCATCACCATCATATATACTGCAATACACAAGTGCTTACTTGGTTGTCAATTTGTCAGGCCCTGACAAGTTGCAGAGAAGAACAGAACAAATGCAAAACAAAGAAAGCCCAGTTGCCTAGTTGCTCGAAAAAAACCCCTTTGGGACTCAGTGCCCAAGGTAATGTTTAACAGCAGAAAGTAAGGCAGAGACAGGTATTGCTATTAGGTGGCCACATATATTTGTTTATAAATACACCCTATTGCTTTTCTGAAAGACATGGTTTTGCCAGTGGGCCAAGGAACCATGGATGGAGATGGAACCAATGAAGCGGTTGACTTGATTACCTTGACTTGATACCTCTGCCCCTCTGGGGAGGGTTATCAGGGGTGGGATTCTACCAGTTCTGTCCATTTCTGTAGAACCGGTTGCTCTGAAAAGCAGTAAAGAGAAAGCATACATAAAATTGGTTCTATGTCTGCTGCTGTTTTGGCCCACTCGCCCTCCTGGGCTCTTCTTACCTGACCTTTATTTCCTGCTTTTTCAACTGCAGCTGCTTTGTGTGACACAGCTGCGGTTGAAAAAGCAGGAAAAAAGGGTTTTTTCAACTGCTGTGCACCCATGTGCAGCACTGCTCAGCTGTCCAGGCAGCTAGATGACGACAATATACATGCACGTGCAGCAAAATGTAAAATCACCGAACCGGTCGTTACACCAGTCGGATCCCACCCCTGGGGGTTATGCTGTGGATTTTTAATGGTATGAGTTGCCCAAAGTCACCTATGGGTGAGTTGGGCAGCCATATAATTCTATAATTTAATGAATAAATTAAAAATACGCTGATAGTAAAACAAGATATGAGCTGCTGATTTGATGACATAGGCAGTGCATGAGCACCATTGGTCCATGTATGGAATTTTCTTGAATTTTTCTTCTATAATTAACATAGAAGAAAATAATATTAACATAGTGTCGTGTCCGCAAAAGACGCCAGGAGTCAGTGACTACGTTTCAAGCTCTTTATTAAACAGTTGTGAACCGAACCGGCGAAAAGGAAAAAGCCCGCGGCTTTTATCCTTTTCGCTGCGGCGGCCGCGGCCAATGGCAGCGATTCAAGTCTCCCGCTCTTGGAGTGAGCCAATCGCGGGAGACTCCAAACGGGCCAATCAGCGCGGCTCGCCTGGCCAATCAGAAATCCCCGCGCTTTAGCCAATCAAAGCGCGGGGATTTCGAGTATGTAAATTAGGGACAGAACACCCCTCCCCTCTTGGTATAGTCCATCACGTTGCGTAGTCACGTAGGTAGGCGGGGCTCCGTCTAGTCCTACTTGACCTGCGCAACTCAGTTGCAAGCTGGATGTCGGCCGGAGCGGTCATGTTTTTGGCTGCTCCCTCTTCTGTGCGAACCGGCTGGGTGATCGGGCCGGTTCTTTCTCCGTGGCTCCCACCTGGGCCTTCCGGGTTGGTTGAGCTACGGGTTTCGCCGCTCCCGCTTGGTTTCTCCGAGTCGGTTGAGCTGGCCAGGTGGTTCTTCTCCGGTGGGGGATCGCGATGGCTGCGTTCCGGTAAGTACTGCTGGTTTATTTTTTCTTGCGTTTGTTTATTCGGGTATTCCCTCCCCCCTTGGTTCGTGTTTTGGGGGTTGAGGTCTGTTGCTGTTCATGACCTGAGCTGGTCTATGTGCCGTTTCCAGGCTCGCCCATCGGTGGTTTGGAGCCGGTACGACCGTGGGCCTGTGATTTGGGTGATGACGGCTGGGATCCATAGGGGGTCCCCCGTCAGGTTTTTCGCGTACACTAAGTCGCCAGGGGCAAATGTTCGGTATTTTGAACTTGAGTCTGGGGGCCGCTCCGGGTTGTATGTTGGGTGCAACCGGTCGAGCGGGGACCTCAGCTTCCTACCCATTAGTAATTCGGCTGGGCTTTTGTTGGTAGTGGTGTTCGGGGTGATGTGTTGTATAAAGAGGAGTTTATTTATTTTGTCGTTGATCTCCCCGTGGTCCATTTTCCGGATGGTTTTTTTGGTAAATTGTACCATCTGTTCCGCCCTACCGTTCGCCGCCGGATGCGCCGGTGCTGTTAATGCGTGGCGGATGCCCCTCTCCGCCAGGAATCTCTCGAAGTCGAGGGAAGTAAACTGGGGCCCGTTGTCGGAGACGACGACGTCTGGGAGGCCGTGTGTGGAAAAGAGTTTGCAAAGTTCTTTGATAACGGCCTCCGTGGTAGTGGATTTCATGTCGCTTACCTCCAACCAGTTGGAGTAAGCGTCAACTGTTATTAGAAAGGTATGCCCATTCGTGGGACCGGCAAAGTCTAAATGGATCCTGGACCAGGGCCCCCTTGGTGTTTCCCACTCCAGGATGGGTGCTGTGGGTGGGCTTGGTCTGGTCTCCTGGCATCGTCGGCACTTAGCTACCCATGCCTCTATCTGCTTGTCCATCCCTGGCCACCAAGCGTAACTCCTGGCCAGGGCTTTAGTTCTGACGATGCCAGGATGCCCCTCATGCAGCATCTCTAAGACCTTCCCTTGCAACCTGTCCGGGATGACCACCCTGTCACCCCACAAAATACACCCCTTAAGCAGCGAGAGTTCAGTCTGGCGGTTTCTGAATGTCTTAACGGATTCGTCCTTGTCCCTTTCAGGCCAACCTTTTTCCACCCAATGTAAAATTCGCGCCAGACGCCTGTCCTTAATAGTTTCCCTGGCAATGTCTGATGCGGTAATGGGTAGGTTGGGCAGGTTCTCGATGTTAAGGGTGTTTGTCGTTGGTGCTGGGTCAGGATCAGAGTCTGGTAAGGGCGAGCGGCTTAAAGCGTCCGCGTGCGAAATTTTCTTAGCTGGCTTGTGTAACAGTTCGTAGCTGTAGGCTGCCAGGAACTCGGACCACCTTGTCATCCGGGGTGATAAAATGTTCGGGATGGCTCGGTTTCCTGCGAGGATGCCCAGCAACGGCTTATGATCTGTCACAATGGTGAACGGGCGGCCGTAAAGGTATTCGTGGAATCGCTTAACGGCAGCAACTATAGCCAAAGCTTCTTTGTCCAGCTGGCTATAGTTCTGCTCCGGTTTAGTTAGAGTCCTGGAAAAGAAAGCGATGGGTGCTTCTCTTTTGTCGGGGAGGATATGGCTGAGGACAGCGCCGACGCCGAAAGGTGATGCGTCGCAAGTGACAACCAAGGGCAAGGTTTCGCTGAATTGAATCAGGACGGCGTCGGAGGTGAGAAGGTCTTTGGTTTTTTGGAAGGCGGCTTGCTCTCGTCTCCCCCAAGTCCAGGTTGCTGCCTTATCCAGGAGCCTATGCAAAGGCTCCGCCGCCGTAGCCTTTTGGGGTAGGAAAACATTATAAAAATTCAGCAACCCTCAGAAAGCCTGTAGTTCCGTTTTAGACCTTGGGGTGGGGGCTTCTTTGATGGCTTTCACTTTTTTAATTGTAGGGTGAATGCCATGCCGATCTAGAAGGTAGCCCAAGAATTCCACTCGCTCTGTGCATAGTTGGCATTTTTCTCATTTTACTTTTAGTCCCGTTACTTTAAATTTTGTTAAGACCTCCCTGAGTCGGTTTTCTAATTCGGCTTCGTTTGGCGCCGCCACTAATACGTCATCAAAATAGGGCACCACCCCCTTGATGCCTTGTAGTAAACGTTCCATCAGGCTCTGAAAGATGCCTGGTGCCACGCTGACTCCGAACTGGAGTCGGTTGCACTTGAAGGCCCCCCGATGGGTAACGATGGTCTGGGCTTCCGCTGTTTTTTCGTCGACCGGCAACTGCTGATATGCCTGGGCGAGATCGAGCTTAGCAAAGACCTTGCCCCCTCCCAGTGAGTGCAGTAGGTGTTGCACGATTGGGACGGGGTAGGCACTCTGTTGCAACGCGCTGTTTAGGGTGGCCTTATAGTCCCCACAAATTCTCACGGACCCGTCTGGCTTGACTGGGGTCACTATAGGGGTCTCCCATCGGGCATGGTCTATCGGTTGCAACACCCCCTGTTTGACGAGCTTGTCGATCTGCTCGTCAATTTTAGGTTTTAGGGCGAATGGTACCCTCCTAGGTTTTAGCCGCTTGGGGGGAACCCTAGGGTCTAGGTCAAATGAGATAAGGGGCCCCTGGTACTTGCCCAGGCTTCCGTCGAAGACCTCCCGGAACTCCTGGGCTAGCCGCTGTTCCCAGCCGTCGTCGGTGACGTGGTTGACTCCTGTCAGCGCGATGTCGAGTGGGGCGAACCATTGTAGTCCCAGCAGGCTTGGGCGGTCGCGATCGACGATTGTGAGTGGGAGTTGTTCGGTGCGGCCCTTATAAGTTACATTAAAGTTCTTGGTGCCCACTACCGGGACGCGGTTTCCCTGGTAGTCTTTTATAATGATTTTTTGGGCATTTATGTTCCTCTTATGGAGGGTGGGCACTAGTCATTTTATCTCGTGCCATGCAATCATGGAGAGGTAGGATCCGGAGTCCACCTCCATCTTGCATGGTTGGCCTTCAATATGGACTTCTACGTGTACCTTTCTGGCGCCGTCGGAGATGGCGTGGCCGATGGTTACCGTCTGGTGGGTATCTTCCTTGCGCCGGCTGTCGCCGCCTCTTGAGGGTCGTTGGATTCGGTCCCACCGGCCGTCCGATTGGCGATCTCTGGTCCTGGGCGGGGGGCTTTCCTTTTTTCGGTCGTGTTGGTCCCATCTGGGTGGACTGCGAGTCTTCTTTTGGCGGCAAACCCGGGCGATGTGTCCCCTTCTTTCACAATGCCTACAGATAGAGTCAAAAAATCGGCATTCTGATCTGGGGTGGTCGCCGCCGCACCCGGCACAGTTGGTCCTCAACCTACGACCTCTTCGGTTCCGTTGGTCGCCGCGCCCCGTCTGCACACGATGTATGTCCTCCTCGTCTTCTGACGTGCTGGATGCAGACTGGAATTCTCCGTAGTGTGCGGTTGATTCGTTTTTTGGGTCGGTCGACCTTGCCGGGTTGTTGTTTCCGCCCTTCGCGTCTGATTTTCGCATGCTGTCAGCGGAAGTGCGGGTTGCTTCTGCGGCTGCGGCTGCGGTGAGGGCGTCTGCTAGGCTGATGTCGCCCTTGGCCATAAGCCGGCTCTGGAGTGCAGGGTCCCATAGGCCAAGTACGAATCGGTCTCTTAGGAGGCTGTTCAGACCTTCAAATTCGCAGAGTCCACCTAGGCGCCTCAGCTCGGCGACGAAATCGCTCAGTTTTTCGCCCGGTTTCTGGTCGCGCCGGTAAAATTTGTTGCGCCGGATCAGGATGGGGACCTCGGGGGCGTAATGGCGCCGCAGGATAGGTTCGAGGATGTCCCAGTCCATGGCGGTTGCGTCGGCTGGCTTGGCCAATGCTTTGGCCATCTGGAATACCTCGGTTCCGCAATGGGTGAGGAAAACAGCGCGTTTTAGCGGGCTCGGGGCGTCCTTCATTCCGGTGCACTCGAGGTACATGCGGAAACGGTCTGAGAACGATTCCCAGTCCTCGGTGGTGGGGTTGAAGGGGGCGGGCGGTGCGATTTTCACCATTTCGGTGCTGAAACTGGCTCTTGTTGGACACGGGGTTCGGTTCAGGGTCGGGATCCCACCCTCGTCGCCAGTGTCGTGTCCGCAAAAGACGCCAGGAGTCAGTGACTACGTTTCAAGCTCTTTATTAAACAGTTGTGAACCGAACCGGCGAAAAGGAAAAAGCCCGCGGCTTTTATCCTTTTCGCTGCGGCGGCCGCGGCCAATGGCAGCGATTCAAGTCTCCCGCTCTTGGAGTGAGCCAATCGCGGGAGACTCCAAACGGGCCAATCAGCGCGGCTCGCCTGGCCAATCAGAAATCCCCGCGCTTTAGCCAATCAAAGCGCGGGGATTTCGAGTATGTAAATTAGGGACAGAACACATAGTTTAAATATTTATTTATTTATTTGGCAGGTTGCTATCCTCTTGATTTTTTTCTCCACTCTACACGCAGATTTTAGAAAGAGTAATTGCTGTTCCACCACTGCTCATATGTCTAGTTCATTTTTTTATTTTTCTATTTTTATAATATTGCATTAAGGTGTTTTTTTTATTATCATACCTATAAAAGTTTGTAGCTGGAATTGTATGGTATTGATTTTATATGATTGTATTCAATCCTTGTACTTTTCAGCATACTATTTTAAAATAATTGTGAGGAGGCCTCTTTACAGGTTTCTAATAAATATAAAGGCACCATAAATAGCTAAATCTCAATGACCTTGTTAAAAAAAAAATCAGATGTACATGTTATTGAAGACATCACAGTATTTCTGTAACAACAGAAGGTCCTATCCAGTCAACACGGAGAACCTGGACAATTTTTGCTGCAGAGTGATTGGATTGATTTCCCTTGGGCAATCTACGTATATTTATATATTGTATTTACATTATACTTAGTATGTTGGCAGCTTGCGGCGATTCCTATTTTTAAGCATGTCTGGAAGATAAGTGAGAGCTTCCTCTTCCCGTCTTATACCAAAGCAGCAAAGATACAGCAAAAGCCTCCTGTGGATCAGATTTTCTAGCACGTTTATCCTAATGCTTTTTTTGATGACTGCATTTTGTGCCTGGCAAATATATAAAGTTTACTGTGATGGTTAAGACACCAGACTAGAAACCAGAAAATCATTTTGGCATAAAGTCAGCTGGGTGATCTTGGGCCAGTCACACTCTCTCACACCTAGGAAGGTGGCAAGGGCAAACCACTTCTGAAAAAACCAAGCCAAGAAAACTGCAGAGATTTGCTAAGCGAGAAGGAACAATAAGCTTTGCATTTTCCTGTTGTTTTCTCCCCTGACTTGTTTTGCTGTGCCTGGATTCTAATTTAACAAGAAGAATATTTCAAGCTGCAAATCCTGGGCAGTTACCTTGAAATAACCCATAATAACTACAGTAAGATTTACTTCTAAAAGACAAGCAAAGGGGATGGCAAAGGGGATGACATTATCCCAAACAGGGAGAGAGATACTTTGCTCGTTCCAACTTCCATTCTGGCATGTCATCACTTTAGGGCTACTTTTTAAAAATTGTTTGAATGAAAGTTACAATGACATCTAAAGCATATGTTTTCTACACAATTCAGCATTTTTTTTTAAAAAAAAAATCAGCTTCCAGAGCTACTTCAAAATCAAGAAGGAAAGAAATCAAAAGATCGGAAATTTCAAAGCACTGCTCTGAGATCAAAGTAAAGATAGTGGGGTTTCTGTGGGCAGGAGATCTTTGGTTCAAGTTCACATCATGCAGTCAGAAGTAAGCGTTGGTGAATTCTGAGGTGTTTATCAATAAAAAGGACTATAATCAGTGGTGGGATTCAAATTTTTTTTACTACTGGTTCTGTGGGCATGGCTTGGTGGGCGTGGCATGATGGGCGTGGCAGGGGAAGGATACTGTAAAATCCCCATTCCCTCCCCACCCCACTAACCTGCTTTCCAGCTCTCTTCTCCTGTTGCAGGGCAACAAAAGAAGACTCAGCCGATCAGCTGGGACTCGGGAGGCAGAGAATAGATGGGGGCAGGAGCAGTCAGAGGCGGTATTTAACGGTTCTCTGAACTACTCAAAATTTTCGCTTCCGGTTCTCCAGAACTGGTCAGAAGTTGCTGAAGACCACCTCTGATTCTTATCACTGCGCCACCATGATTCATTTCCAGATTTTTTTCCCCCTCTCCATTCTCCTTCTGGGTGTGTTGAGACACCTCACTTGATCTTTTGAGGCTTCTATCCCCCTCTAATTTCTGATCACTATCATTAGTAGTCTGCTGCTAATGGAAAACAGCTATTTTTATCAAGATTTCTGGGAAACTTTGCTGGTAAACTCTGCTAATTATGGCAATGAAAACCAGCAATCTTGGTTTCTCATTGTGATTTGCAACCTCTTCTCTCTCTGGGTTTATCAGTGGCTGTGGGGAACCTGCAATTTTTCCCCTGCCAGTCCCGAGTTAGCTAGTGTAGGCAAAGCTTTTGGAGGTTTGGTTGGCTTGCAGAAAAGATAGCTAGTCACCTATAGGGACCTTAGGTTGCAAATCCCTGGTTTACAGAATACACAGGAGAGATATGCTTGCTGATTATGATTAATGATTAGTGTTTCATTGAAGAGGGATGTTGAGCTACCCAAGAGGCTTTTGAAGGATGGCATAAACAATTAATAAATTAATGTTTTGCAATAAGTGCTCATTAGGGTGAGGCATATCATGAATGTTTTCAAGCATCCCATTCTTGCTTGGTGTATTTTTTCAGAGGGAGCTGAAAAGCCATGAAAATGGGATTGCTAGGCATGGCTGGGATTGTTTCTTTAAGCCAATCATGTATGTCCATTGGTCCAAAGACCAAAAAATTTTTTTTTAAAACAAGGACTAAGGTACCTTATTGTCAATCCACATTGGATAATTGAGAAAGCCAATTAAACCAAAAAGTCAATATGTGCTTCATTGGTTATAGAAAGGTCTTTGATTATGTCATCATGTCAAGCTGTGGAAATTTGATTTTTGAAAATAGGAATCCCAGAACATCTCATTGTCCTTATGTATACACAGATCAGGAAGCCACGCATGATTCTCTACAGAGACCATATGGAAAAGTAGACTGACTCCAGGCTGGCAAAAGAGTGAGGCAAGGTTGTACATTACAGCCTTATTTATTAAACCCATATGCTAAATATGTATTAATGGAGAACTGGATTTGAAGAAGATCAGTGTGGTTTTAAAACTGGTGAAAGAAACATTTAAAAAAAAAAACTTATGTCCTATTCTGATAACATCATTGCTGAAAATGCAAAGGATTTCCAAGATCATTTAAAAGTTAGTGAGCACAGTGAAAAAGTGGAACTAAAATTAAATATAAAGAAGACCAAAGTAAAGACAAGTACAACAATCAGCTTTAGAAATGACAATGAATATATTAACGTGATAGATGATTTCTACCTTTTAAAATCAACCATCAGTACTAAAGGAACAAGCAGTCAAGGAATATGCTGCAGAGTAGCGCTTGGTAGGGTAGCCAAAAAGGCCTTGGAAAAGACATTTAGATGCCATGATGTATCTATATCTAAAAAAAATCAGAATGGTGTGGGCAATGGCATTTCTTATAGCACTCTGTGGATGCAAAAGTTGGTGCTTTAAGAAGCAGGACAGAAAGAATATTAATGTACTTTAGTGTTGGTGAAAATATCTGAGACTACAACAGATAGCCAAGAAGACAAATAGATTGTTGATTAAATCAACATGTTTGAGACACAAATCACTAGATTCAAATCAGTCTACTTATTTATGTGAAGACTTAGCTCTCTGGAGAAGGCCATAATTCTGGGGAAAATAGAAAGAAGAGAATGACCAGCAGCAAGAACTCAGTTACAATGACAACAAATACACTGTTGGAAGAGCTGAAAGATCAGGCTAATGACAAATCATCTTGGTGTACATCTATATATGTGGTCACTAAGAGAAAACACCAATGCACATAATCAATCTAGCTAAGCACCTTAGGGTGTCAGGTGAAAGGTTAAGGCAACTGCAGGCAACAACAGCTGTGAAATGTATGCATACATTTCATCTGGAATTACTAACAAAAGGGCGAAACTCCTACCATTTTTGGAATTTCATTTGTATCACCACATCAAGGCATTTGGAATAAGAAGAGTTACCTTTCTCTAGCAGCAGGAACAGAGTTACCATAAATCATCGTAATTCGTGACTGCTGTATCATTTCTTCAAAATGCCACCCAGGTATTGCATTGATGCCTTTCAGGAAAAGAATGGGCAGCCAAACAGGGCAGGCATATCATTTTGGAAGAGAAGGGCAAAATTTTTCCTTCTTAAAGTCTACTCTGGCTGTTGGATTCCACTTCGATTCCTTCCCAGCTAGGCTGGTGAAAGCTGATGCAACTTGGGGGCACTGGAGGGTGCAGGGTTGGAGAAGCCAGCCTAAAGTCATGATATCATAAGAAGAGCTGTGGTGATGCAGCCGTGAGGATACAGTATTGCAGGCTGACTCTGCTCATTGCCAGGAGTTCGATCCTGACTCAGGGTTGATTCAGCCTTCCATCCTTCCGAGGTCAATAAAATGAGGACCCAGATTGTTGAGGGCTCTGTAAACCATTTAGAGAGGGCTGTAAAGCAGTGTGAAGTGGTATATAAGCAGGGGTGGGATTCAATTTTTTTAACAACCGGTTCTGTGGGCGTGGCTTAGTTGGTGGTCATGGCTTGGTGGTCATGTTATTGGCTGGGTGTGGCCAACTCAATATCACTCACACTGAGGCCCGCATCTCCTCGCCTGGCCTCTCATGACTGTGGGGATGCTACAATAGTCGTAAGTGTGAAAAATGGTCATAAGTCACTTTTTTCAGTGCCATTGTAACTTTGAATGGTCACTCCACACAAGCAAAGTACCAGCTAAGGAGGGAAAAATAACTCCAGAGAAGTTCCTGAGACAGGAAGTCTATTCCTGCCAAGCAAGTTATAAGGGTTAATGGAGAGGCAGTTTCTGTAAGCAACACCAGAATGTTTCCTTGCTGCCTTCCTTACAGGATTAGGCCAGTAATTTCTTCTAACAACCGGTTCTCCAAACTGCTTAGAATGTTAACAACCAGTTCTAGCAAATAGGTGCGAACTGGTACAATCCCACTTCTGTATATAAGTCTAAGCGCTATTGCTATACATCCCACCTCTTTTATTGGGCAAAGCAGTGCCCAATAAAAATGAATCTAAGCATTGCAACAAAGCACTTGTGCAAATGATCTATAAAATGCCCCCAAAGAATTACATTTGACTAAACAAAAGACCAATTTTTCTTTCCAGGGAGGTGCGTACTATAATTTTGGAAAATTGAGGGACTACAAGATGTAATTAATATTATCATGATGTCAGCAAAAGGCAGGGTTGTAAAGTTTTGCTCTCTTGTTTCACCTTTGGGGAAGCTAAAGGTGCAAAACAGGAATGTAAAGTAAGTTTTGGCACCTTCATTTTACATTATTTGGAGGCAAACAAAAAGACAACTGCAAAAATTAATTTTGGCAGATTGATTTGTCCTGGGTATGTTGCCTACAAGATAACAGAATAACCAAGTTGGAAGGGATCTCAGAGGTCTTCTAATTCAACTCCCTCCTCAAGCAAGAGAGCCTGTATCATTTTAGACATATGGTTTTCCAATCGCTTTATAAAAGCCTCTGGTGATGGAACACCCACAACTTCCAAAGGTTTCCATTGATCAATTGTTCTAACTTTCAGGAAATTTCTTGTTTCTAGGTTGCTTCTCTCTTTCATTAGTTGGCATTCCCTGGATCAAACAACAACAAATCTGAACTGAAAAAAAATCACCCACCACAACAACCAAACTGAACCATCTCCATATACACCTATCTGACTGGTGAGAATAATCCAGACACACTGAGATTATCGCAGGGATTCAAGAAATGGTTCCTTCTCTTTCTTTTGGGGTGCTAATGTTGGTTTAGTAGCGGCCCTATGCATGAGGGATGGGGGGGAAGGCTGTTCAGCACAGCCAAGGTGGTGGTCATGGCAATGTGACTGGTCTAAAACCGTAATAAAGTTATATTCATGTGTCCCACCTCTTTGTTTTTGTTGATAACCACAGGGGCGGGACTTTGCTTCATTTGGAAGTTCCATTCAACATTCTAGGACAGGGGTGTCAAACTCGTGGTGTCATGTTGTTGTCATGTGATATATTGTGACTTCCCCCCCTTTGCTAAACCAGGGATAGACGTGGCCAGTGCATGATGCATCTGGCCTGTGGACCGCAAGTTTAACACCCCTGTTCTAGGGCCTCAGTTGACTTCTAAAGCATTTTACTGATATTGTTAGGTTCCATGTCACGTTTCCTTAACCCACTCCTTCCCCCCCTCATCCCAAAACCCTTTGAAACAATTTATATTTGGGCACTGGAACCATCAAAATGTTGAAATCAACATCTTTGACTTATCTTTAGATTCTGCATCCTCCCTTTTGATTCCCTACCTACATTTCTGCACCTTGTTCATCACAGTCATTTTCGCACTATATCGTTTTATATAATAGTATGTCACTTAAAAGTTATAGTCATATTCATAGTTGATTTTGAAATCATGAATGAAATAAATCACTGATGGGTTATTAGGTTATATGTTTATTTTTTTCTCTCTTATTGTCACATCAACTCACCTAAGGGCTATAAAATGGCAATAACCCAACATACACATATGAATAGGGGGTTATTTCAAGATAGGGAGGTTGTATGATGAAAAATGTAAAATATAATTGTTCTGGACTTCAACATACCATGATTTCATATTATATAATCTTTGCCATTTCTTTGGAGACTTATTTAACTCTGCCTCTCTCAAATGAACTACAGAAAGACCAACCTTTTCACTTAGCATTTTGCATGCTCTTCACATGCAAAAAGTACATGTGAGAAACAAAATGGCAGCCGCTCTGATTCTCTTCCTTCTGCCTCTAAAAAGAATTACATTTCATCCCTTCGCCTTGAAATACAGTGAACACAAACCAAGGTGGGAGCTAAGAGTTGAGGAATAATGTTGGCCAATTTAGTTCAGTCTTACACATGTATGTGTCCTCTGTCTGCCATTGGTCCTAAAATGGTTTGTATCCTTGGGCCAGGAGATGATACTCAAGCATGATCCAGAGTTGTTTCCCTTCAGAATAGTGCAATTATTCTAGGACAAACTGCTGAGGAGGGCAGACCAAGAGAGGTGTGCCCCTCCTAAGATGAAAGAGGATGGTTATGGGTCTCCAGCCTTCCTTTTATGGGGATGCATTTCTGTTAAACCTGGCTGCACCTGTCTTTCAGAAAGAGAAAGGACATGCAAGAACCACTGGAAAGGGGAGTGAGGTGGCCTGTCAAGTGACAGCCACCCCAGGAAAGCCTGCAGGGGATTTCAGCCTGGCTGACAGGCACCCAGACCTTTGCTACAACAGCTGTGGAGGAGACTCACATTAGCAAGTCAAATGAAAGTCACAGAAAAAGAAGGAGGAAGGCATCTACCAAGGTGGCAGAAATAGGTATCTGATGACTCCTGAACAAAACTGATTTAGTTAGGAGGAGGAATCAACCAAGAGTGAAGAAAAGGGAGACTTCACACAAGGGCACATATTTTAAAGGACATCTGTGTGATGTCATAGAGACAGTGTCAAGAAGACCAGGACTCAAATGGTGGTCCCACTCAAACCAGGAAGATTATTGAGTGACTTTTGACCACCAAAAATGACTACTGTCACAAAAAAGAGTAGCAAAATGTCCAAGCCTCAAATTTCAGAGAAAGTGAAACAGATAGCTTTATCTCTTAGCTGACAGGGCATTAAGTGCTGAACAATTAAAACCGAGTTTCTATATATTCATGTTTGTGATCCTAAATTAAAATGGCAAGTTACTTTTTCATATGAACTTCCAGGCACTTGAAAATTTCTTCATAAATGGGATGGAACAAATTTCAGATGTAAAGTGTTGGAATTAAGCAGAAAATACTCCTGACTAATCTGCTGTTTCTCACGACTCTGATTCTAACTAATGCTATAGGATTGCTTAGAAGACAAAACAAGAAGAGGGAAATAAACATACTTTATACTTCCTCAACATGGATTGCAATCACCAAATATATTCCCTCCATGTTTGAATCATCTCAGATGAACTTCATCTATTGTCCTAAATGCTGAGCTCTTTATATCAGTGGTGGCTTTCCAAATTTTTTCCTATTGGTTCTATGCATAGTTCTAGGAGCATGTGTTTTGCTTGTCTAAGACCGACCTACCGCTGTTTCTTATCTCTGCTGAGGTGCGCCAAACATGTGATCCGCAGGCGCACAAATGAATCTAAGACTGACCTAGCACAGACATGGTTTTTTGAAAGCTCAGCTGTGGTGCACCAAATGCAAATGAGTCTAAGACAACTGCTTCTTAGCTCAGCTGAGGCGCGGCAATCTGCTCTGCTGTGCAAATCAGCTGAGGTGATAAACAACAGACTATAGGAGAGGTAAGAGCGGGGTCAGGGGGACAGGGCCAGCCAGAGGTGGTTTTTGCCAGTTCTCTGAACCAGTCAAAATTTTCACTACCAGTACACCAGAACTGGTCTGAACCAGCTGAATACTACCTCTGTACACTCTGGTTTATATTCTTCAGTTTTGTTCAGTGAAGAGGGTGATAAGAATGAAACAGAATGCTGGGGAAAGAGGTGATATAACAGAATAACAGAGTTGGAGGTCTTCTAGCCCAACCTCCTGCTTAGGCAGGAAATTCTACACCAGTTCAGATAAATTGTTGTCCAATCTCTTCTTAAAAACCTCTAGTATTGGAGTACCCATAACTTCTGCAAGCAAGTCATTCCACTGATTAATAGTCCTAACTGTTATGTATGTAAATAGTTAAAATAAAAGCGAGCTTGGGGTAAAGTGCAGGGTTCTGGCCCTGCACTTCTGATTGGTTGTTAAGCGGCTCGATCGGATTGGTTGGGTTCAGAGAATCCAATTGGCCCTTAACGAAGGACTCTTATTGGTTTTGGAGCTAGCGTCTTACAGCTCCCTATTGGTTATTTCGCATTAAGGTTGCCTATATAAGGCAGAGTTGTTGTTATTAAAGTCTTAAGTCACTATGTAATAAAGAGCTGAAAGTTCACCAACCAAGACTGTCTCCATTCATTTAACCCATGCCTGAAACTATCACTGGCGATGAGGATGGGATTTGGAGACATCTGATCCTAAGGAACTTGGAAGAAAAACAGAGCACGTATAAAGACGCCACCAACGGAAACCATGTTCAGCGGCATCGTACCACCCGCTCCGTTCGATCCGAACCAAGAGAATTGGGAATCCTACATGGATCACTTCCAAATGTTCCTCGAAACAAACAACCTGAAGGACACCACACCAGCCAAGAAGCAGGCGCTATTCCTGACGTACTGCGGCCCGGCTGTCTTTAAAATGGCAAAAGCACTCGCGAAACCTCAAGAAGTGAAAGCAATAAGCTGGGACGACCTCGAACCTCTCCTGAGAGACCATTACGCGCCAACCGTACCTACACTCGTGAGACGCCACGAGTTCTATCAAAGAAGCCAGCGAAAAGGAGAGAGTGTGGCTGACTTCGTGGCAGACCTCCAACACTTAGGAGGCCTCTGCGGGTTCGCAGACTTAGATGAAGCACTGAGAGACCGGTTAATTCTGGGATTAGATGCGCTAGGTGTGCAAAGCAAGCTGATGGCAAAAGGTGACATCAGCCTTGCTGACGCCATCGCCGAAGCCACTGCTGCTGAGGCGACCAAAAAGTCCGCGGCGCAACTACGGCGAAGCCGAAACCCAACGACCCCACCGACAGGCGACCTTTTATCCAAGTCAGAAGAGCAGCTCATTACGACGCACCACGAGGACCTCTCTTCGTCGTCAGACAGCGACGAAGAAGGGGTCCATCGAATGCGGTCCGACCGGGATCCTCGCCCTAAGCCCTTACGCCCTTGCGTTGGCTGTGGAGCAAACCATGCCAGGGCTGAATGTAAATTCCGTGACACACTCTGCCATGAGTGCGGAAAACGAGGCCACATCAGTCGAGTCTGTTGCAGTTTACCGGGACCAAGTCAGGCCTCAAAGGGAACCAGCTCTCGCCAATCGGCAAGAAACCGTCCTGTAATCTCGTCCTGTAAGGCGAGATCCAGCAAACCACTCCTACAGATATCAAGCGTTGCAGAAAGAAGAGGCTCACCATACTATCACTATAGGTCACGCCTCAGCCATGGACGCTAAGAAGATTCGAATTACAGTAGCCATAGAGAACCAACCTTGCCACATGGAGGTCGATTCGGGATCGTCCCTCTCGATGGTGTCGTGGAAGACATTAAAGCAACTCATTCCTACCATCCAACGCCAAGACCTTCGAATGCAACATCTCATCCTTAAAGACTACCAAGGGAATCGGATCCCTGTGGTTGGGTCTTGTCGAGTCCGTGTCTCGTTTAAAAAGCATACGGCATACTTACCTCTAACGATCATCGATAGGGACAGGCCTAGTTTGTTGGGCCTCCAATGGTTTGCGCCACTCGGCATCGAAGTAGCCGGCGTGAACCGAGTCGGTGATTGCAAGTGGGAGGAGGACCTTATTTCTGAATTCAGCGATGTCTTCGCAGATCGTCTGGGCGAGTATAAGGGGACCCCAATTTCATTTAGCCTTGACCCTAAGGTCACCCCGATCCGTTTAAAGCCCCGTTGAGTTCCGTTCGCCCTTAAGGCCAAGATAGATGAACAACTTGACAAACTAATTAAATAAGGGGTACTGAAACCCATTGATCATTCTCCATGGGAAACTCCGATTGTAACCCCCATTAAACCAGATGGGTCAATCTGAATCTGTGGGGACTACCGGGCCATTCTAAACCACGCCCTCCAGCAGAACGCGTATCCAGTGCCGGTGGTGCAGCACCTCCTTCATTCCCTGGGAGGTGGAAAGGTTTTTGCTAAGTTAGATTTAGCTCAAGCCTATCAACAATTGCCCGTGGATGATAAAACAGCCCAAGCTCAAACGATAGTAACGCACAGAGGTGCTTTTAAATGTACCCGATTGCAGTTCGGGGTAAGTGTAGCCCCGGGAATATTCCAAAGTTTAATGGAACGACTATTGCAGGGAATCAAGGGCGTGGTTTCGTATTTTGATGACGTGTTAATTGCAGCTCCTAGTAAAAAATTCTGCAGAATCGTTCAAAATGTGTTCTTAAAAAATTCCAAGAAGCGGGACTGAAAGTAAAAAGGGATAAATGTCATCTGTATACCAACAGTGTTGAATTTCTAGGTTATCGCATTGATAGTCAGGGTATTCACCCTACTGAGAGTAAATTAAGGGCGATAAAAAATGCTCCCAGACCCCGTAACAAAACAGATCTCCAGGCATTTTTAGGCCTTATCAATTTCTACAATGTGTTTTTACCGCATAAGGCGACTGTGGCTGAACCGTTACACCGGTTATTAGATAAGAAAGCATTGTGGGTTTGGGGCTACCGGGAGGAAAAAGCGTTTCGAAATGTAAAAGATTTACTTACATCTGATTCTGTACTTATGCAATATAATGAAACATTATCATTGATTATAACTTGTGATGCCTCACCGTTTGGGGTGGGCACAATTCTGAGCCATGTGCTGCCTAATGGAAACGAGGCCCCTGTTGCATACTTTTCGAAGACTCTTTCCCATGCAGAACGTAACTATGGACAAATAGATAAGGAAGCTCTTGCAATTGTGTCAGCCGTAAAAAAATTCCATGAGTATGTATATGGAAGGACATTTACCATTGTAACTGATCACAAACCTTTACTGGGGATAATCGCTGGGGACAAACCAACCCCCTATATACTGTCCCCAAGAATGACTCGATGGTCAGAGTTCCTAGCTGCTTATAATTATCTATTGTTATATTGCCCGGGGAAAGCAATTCCCCACGCTGACGCACTCAGCAGAGCACCGCTACCAGAGACTCTCGACGATCCGGCACCAACAGTATCGGCGTTACAAATCGAGACGCTCAACTCGCCCCCTATGACTGCTCGAGATATCGTGAGAGAGACCAGACGAGACCACACCCTAGCTCGAGTCCTAGGCTGGGTAGAACGTGGATGGCCATTGGACCAGGTCCCAGATGACTTCGCGCCATTTAAAACAAGGCAGACTGAACTTTTTTCGCAAAAAGTCTGTGTCATCTGGGGCGATAGAGTCATCGTTCCAGAACGACTCCAAAAGATGCTGTTACAAATTTTGCACGAAGGACATCCCGGGATCGTGCGGATGAAAGCACTCGCACGGAGCTATGCTTGGTGGCCAGGCATGGACCGACACATCGAACAATGGGTCAAGGCCTGCACCAAGTGCCAACAAACCAGCAACGCACTGCCAAAAGCTGCACCGACCGAATGGGAGACGCCACGCGGACCCTGGTCCAGAATCCACCTGGATTTCGCAGGGCCGATTAAAGGACATACATTGCTATTGATTGTCGATGCATACTCTAATTGGTTAGAAATTCATCGAATGACCAATACAACCTCCGAAGCAGTCATTAAAGTCCTTAATAGACTCTTTGCCACTCATGGATTGCCGGACATCCTGGTGTCCGATCACGGACCACAGTTTACAGAGCTAATGTTTGAACAGTACCTTGCTGATAATGGCATCCGCCATGTGCTCACCTCGCCTGTGCATCCTGCTACCAACGGCTGAGCGGAACGCATGGTCCAATTTGTAAAAAAGACTTTGCAAAAAGTGGACTATGATAATATTGACGAAAAGATAAACCGCATTCTACTTCTACAACACATCACTCCGCACAGCGTAACCGGCAGAACTCCCGCAGAACTTCTCATGCGGCGAAAACTCCGTTCCCGCCTCGACCGACTGCACCCTGCTTACGAGCCAGAAAAGCCTGCAGGATCCAGTGGACGCTACCGTACCTTCAAGGTAGGCAACCCCGTTTATGCAAGAAATTTATTGGGCGACCCGGTTTGGATTGAAGCAACGATAATACGCGAGACTGGGCCCAAATCCTATATTGTAAAATGTGTTGATGAAAGACTGCGGAGGCGATATGTTGACCAATTACGGTCATGGCTCGTATCGGCCAGCCACCAACTCCCCTACGACCAAACTGAGGGGTGGGAAGGAATGGAAGAAGACGACATTCCAGGGAACCTGTTCCAGTAGAGCGATGAATTGGGTGAGGCTCGGGAAATGGAGCAGGAGAAAGAATCGTACGCTCCAAGGGAAATCACACCAGGGCGAGAAGCTGAGCCACTGCCAAACAACATTCCACCTCAACAGGACTGCACGCAGCCAGTCCAAAGGAAATCTGATAGACCCAAAAGACAACCGTCCTATTTGAAGGACTATATAGTCACACCATAATTGAGGAGCCAGGGGGAAGGGGTGTTATGTATGTAAATAGTTAAAATAAAAGCGAGCTTGGGGTAAAGTGCAGGGTTCTGGCCCTGCACTTCTGATTGGTTGTTAAGCGGCTCGATTGGATTGGTTGGGTTCAGAGAATCCGATTGGCCCTTAACGAAGGACTCTTATTGGTTCTGGAGCTAGCGTCTTACAGCTCCCTATTGGTTATTTCGCATTAAGGTTGCCTATATAAGGCAGAGTTGTTGTTATTAAAGTCTTAAGTCACTATGTAATAAAGAGCTGAAAGTTCACCAACCAAGACTGTCTCCATTCATTTCACCCATGCCTGAAACTATATCACTAACTGTCAGGAAATTTCACCTTAGTTCTAAATTGGTTCTCTCCTTTATTAGTTTCCATCCATTGCTTCTTGCCCTGCCTTCAGGTGCTTTGAATAGCTTGACTCCCTTTTCTTTGTGGCAGCCCCTGAGATATTGGAACACTGCTATCATGTCACCCATTGTCATTAAACTAGAGTCATCATTCCCAATTCTTGCAATCATTCATTGTATGTTTTAGCATCCAGTCCCCTGATCATCTTTGTTGCTCTGGATATGGATTCCATCTGGAATTTTGGAGAGGCGCTAAACTAATCTGCTTCAGCCTTTGTTCTCATTTTAAAAACTATCTGCATATATTTGAAACAACGCAAACCCTTTGCACCATCATATTCCTTTTAACAATGACTATCCGGAGCCATAGGCAACTAGATAAGATCAGGGGAATCACTTGCAATGAAAAAGACAGATAAAGGTAGCTCTCAAGTCAGCGGGGTGAGATTGTGTGGCAGCAGAGGTGTGCTAAGGAATAAAACATGGGAGAAGAGGGAAATGGATTCATCAATAGAATAGCGTGACCTTCTTCCACATTTTTTTTAAACAGAATTAATGCACACTCTGATTCAGCTTGACATTAGTTTAACTTGACCATAGTACTTAATTTTATTTGAAGATTGGTGAATACTGTTCTCTGTCCAAATAAGCTACATTTTGGACCAAGGCATCTTGAGTTGGATGACCTGCAGAGATGATGGAAACCGGAATACATCTGAAGACTTTCTCTTCTGAAATGTTTGCATAAATTATATTGATTGTGCTGTCATGGGGGGCGGAGGAGCAAAGACAATGAAGCCCTGCCCTGGAACTAATGAAGCTTACCTCTTTCTTGCTTCTGATATGCAATTATTTTGAGGATACATCCTTAAAAAGTACCATACCTGGTGCTTTTCCTGCCCTTTCACAGAACTGTTTTGCATACACACTGCATACTTCTAACTGGATCAGGAATGGAAAATCTATAGTAGTGATGATTTTTCACGTCCCATTATCCCCACTCATCCTAGTCAATTTTTTAGGCTTATTAAATCATTGAATATTTGTTCAAGAACTTCTGGAGGTCTTGGCCTTCATATGGGTTCAGTAATACCTCTTGCTCTTGTATGTTCTTCAGATGAAATGAAAGAGATGTCTTAGATTTCTACTTCTGAGCACGGAGTCAGAAAGTCATACACCTAACAGTGTTTCCCAACTTTGGAAATTTTAATAAGTGTGGACTTCAACTCCCAGAATTCATCAGTCAGCATGCTGGTTTGGGAATTCTGGCAGTAGACATCCATTTATCTTCCTGAGGTTGAGAAACACTGTTCTAAATAACTATTTGGGGATGAGGAAAAATGATATCTTGATATCTAAAAAAATTGGGTAAGATAGACATTTGCAATGTGAGCGAAGATAATAAAATGTGGAGGGGAACAAAGGAGGGGAACTTTCATCCAGTGAAAAATAAAGGAGGATGCAAAGCAAAAATAAATAGATCAGTAAGAGGAAGTCTCATTCTATAAAAAGATGGGATGAGAAAAAAATATTTCTTTGTTTTTTCAATTTATTTTTACTGACTAGGGATTCTCAGCAGGTTGCAATCATGTCACTATAACCACAACATAGTATGGTATGTAAGCAATCATGAAAATAAACATAAAACAAGAATCATAAAAGTAACTAAAGATTAAAAAAAATAGCATTGTTTAAGAACCAAAGGCTTCCTTAAACAATTCTATTTTAAGTCATTTTCTGAAGCCTAATAAAGTAGGAACTAATTAAATTTCAGGTTCATAGATGAACTAATAAAGAGCCACCTCTACTTACAGTATAAGATTTATACTTTGCCTCTCTCTTCTGATGAATACAGAAGGTAGTTATCACCATCTTAAAAACAAAAACAATGTACACAATTAAATGCTAAACGCAGGCCAGACACAATTCCTGCAGAATTGCCTGAGACCAAAGCAGAAGACCTTCATTTATATGCTGGAAAGATGAGCCTGAGACAGGGAATAGCTTCAAAAGGACTTCTTCAGCTGATTTTAGCAACCAGGCAATGGAACAGGGAATCCCATAGTCAGGTCTTAAATTATTTAAAATGGTAAAGATGTTGGATACATCTTCCCTGTCCAACAAATTATTTCTTTAATGGTGCAGAAGAAAGGAAGGATTAGTGGCATCCTATTTTCCATCTCTAGTCTGCTCCTGTTGTGTGTACACATGTGCTGTGATATAGTCCTTGGTGCACTCTGAGCTTGGTTGTTTGCTTGCAGATATTTCATTACTCGACAGTGATGTTCAGTTAAACAGGGATTAACACCAGACAAAGAATCAAGCAGAAAACAATATCCTAATTAGGGAAGAACAAAACCATTCCCACACCCACACTGGCAAGGCAAGTTACTATATATGAACAGAGAGCAAACTCCACACTTACTACCATTGATGATGTTACCTCGTTGGGTAATAAAATGTCTGCAAGCAAACAGCCAAGCTTAAAGAGCATTAAGGACTCCACAATTAAACCCTGAGCTACATATATTCTCTTCTACTAGTACTGTACATGCTGTTATGTCTGTTACTTTGACTGGGAAGACTGAGTGCAAACTAAACAAGAAATTACTCATAGCCACTTATGGGCCATGATAACTGCATCTTAAAGCAGCAATCAAATGTTAATGTTATGTATTATTTGGCCCAGGAAATATAGGCTTTATGACAAGTTTGACTTCTGGATTCTTCAAGGGTGGCTACCCCAAGAGCATGCTGTGGTAATCAAGCTTGTTTGTTCCAATCAGATTCCCATTTTTCCAACTTTAACTGTTTATGCTCTGTTATCGCATCGCTTGCAAATTTGCCCAAAAGGGGTACGTGTGTGAATCTGTTATAAAGAATTGTATATTGCCTGGGTTAATAATAAATACTCATGCATTTAAAAATATCCATTGTTTTTCTTGCTTTTCACTTACACATTCTCATCCGCAGTTTTCCTGATACACACTTTTAAAAGAAATAATATTCCCTGAAATAATGTGTTTTATGCATATCATATGTAGGTTGTATAAGCGCTATATTGAAACATCCCAAAAAGGGTGGAATAGCAATGCACTATGGATTACACAGAGTATCCACAGGGATAAATAAGAATTTTTCTTTAGAAAATTCTCCAGTATCCCTTTGTTAACTCAATCAGACTTCATGAAGTCCCATAGACCAAGTACCCACTGCAAGATTTCTGGGTTGTTTTTTTTTCCTATTTCTTTCTCCAGAGACCTTGTCATCACTCGACTGGATTCCAGTCATTCTGTGATGGTCTGATCCCACATTCTTATATTCTCACCATTCTCTCCACCACTGCAAAATGTCAAATGTGCAATTAAACTACTTTATATATTCAGAGCTTTGTGTGTCTGCCAAATTGCGGGATGTGATAAGGCAGCAAACAGAAGTAGCAGAGTTAGCTTTCAGATTAGACTTTTATTTTTATTTTTCCATGGTTTCCTTCCTAGCGCATGTACATCTCTTTACCTGTGTATCTTCAGTAAACACTCAATTAGGACCATATTACTGTACCTGTCTCCCAGTAGCTGCTGGTAATTATGTAGGTTTTCAGTGTCAGCACAGCAGGGAGGCACTATTAGAGCTAATTAAAGCATCTCAGAAACTCAGAGAGTCCCGAACTCCCGGCAACTGTATCTAGTGGCATTTTGCAAACAGCTGCAAACACTGCCAGCCCCATCATTTTTGCTTCTCCTTTTCTTGAGGCCACACAGGTGTCAACAACTGTTGATAGAAAAGGAGCTCAGGAAGTGTGTGTTGTCTCCCGCCAGCTGGACAAAAGAAAAGGGAGAATTTCACTCATGATGCACAGTTGAAACACACCACCTTAGCCTCAACCACTTTGAGATGTATGGACTTCATCTCCCAGAATTCCCTAGATGATAGTGGTTTGAACTTGAAGCATGGCAGCCCCATTCATCTAACAATGAAAAGGATAATGGTAGCCTGATCTAGGATACCTCAGGTGTTCCCCTGGAAAGACAGTGTTTATCTTGTTCAGTAATTGTTCATTAAGAACAAAAAAAGACTCAAAAATCTTTCCAGGACTGTTTGCCAGAGAAATTCCTGATGAACTTGTCTGTCTGTCTGTCTGTCTGTCTGTCCATCCACCCATCTATCATCTATCTATCTATCTATCTATTTATCCATCCATCCATCCATCCATCCATCCATCCATCCATCCATCCATCCATCCATCCATCCATCCATCCATCCATCCATCCATCTATCTATCTATCTATCTATCTATCTATCTATCTATCTATCTATCTATCTATCTATCTATCTATCTATCTATAGTGTGTGTATGGTATATCTCTATCTCTGTCTTTATATATTTGTCTGTCTATCTGTCTGTCTGTCTATCTATTGCCCATCTGTCTATCATCTGTCTATCTATTCTATTTTCTATTCTATTCTATTTTCTATCTTTATCATTATCATCTGTCTACCCATCCATCTTTCTCATCTATCTGTCTGTCTGTCTGTCTATCGTCCATCTGTCTATCATCTGTCTGTCTGTCTATCTATCTTCTATTCTATTTTCTATTTTTCTATTTTATCATTACCATCTATCTACCCATCCATCTTTCTCATCTGTCTGTCTGTCTATCTAGCTATCTAGCTATCTATGAATAATATGGGTATGTTCACAACCAAAGATGTAGCCAAGTCTGTTACTGAATTTCTAACAAAGAAGGCTAAATTATATATATGGATGGCAGCTTCCTAAAAGAGGTTGTTTTTCATTTGGAAATATGCTGATGCAGCAATATGATCCATCTTCTTTCTAAGAATCCTGCTTTTTGTTCATTTTCAGTTTTAAGCAAATTTCTAGATCTCGGCTTTGACAATTAAATGTGAAAGCTGTGGTTACTGTATACTCTGAAGAAATAAACATTGACATTCTTTAAAATGCTGAACTTGCCTTTCCTAAACACAATATTCTAGGATGGTTTTATTCTTACCTTACAGATGGGATTCCAACTTGCTGTGTCCGTCGCGGCAAGGAGACCAGGACTCAGTGACTTGGTTCAGCTCTTTTATTGGTCCTGAGAACAGCTCGGGTTCTGGGGGAAAAACAACGGCTTTTTATTTCCAAGCTGCGGCAGCTGTGGCAGCCGCGACCAATGGCACCACTTTGAATCTCCCGCGATTAGTTTCCACCAATCGTGAGAGATCCGCAGCGGGCCAATCAGTGCGGCTCGCTCGACCAATCGGATCCCTGCACGCTTTGACCAATCACAGCGCGGCATTTACAAGAATGCAAATGACCGTACAGAACACCCCTCCCCTCTTGGTTCGGTCCTATGTGACGTAGTCCCGTAAGTAGGCAGGGCTCCTTACTTGCCTACTGGACCTGCGCAGGTCAGTTGTTGTTTGGCTCCCGGCCGGTTCGGTTGGGTTCTCTGTTGCTCTCGGCCTCGTCGATGGAACCGCCTGGAAGGTGTCGCCGGGCCTCTTGTCGCAGCTCCCTCCCGGTCTACCCGGGCTGGTTGAGCTGCGGTTTTTGCCGTTCCCGCCTAGTCTTTCTGGGCTGGTTGAGCTGGCCTGGCTGCTTCTTCCTGGTGAGGCTTCGAGCTGGCTGTCAGTCGGTAAGTGTTGCTGGTTTCTTTCTATTGGGTTTTTGGTCCCGGGGTATTCCCTCCCCTCTTGGCTTGTATTAAGGAGATTGTCTGTGTTTGGTTGTGTGTCAGTTGTGTTTCCTGTGATTGATCGATGTGGTGTTTCTAGGTTCGTTTGTCGGTTGTTTTCAGCCGGTACGAGCGGGGACCTGTCAGTTGGGTTATGGTTGCTGGTACCCACAATGGGTCTCCGGTTAGGTTCTTTGCGTAGACGGTGTCGCCTGGTGCAAAGGACCAGTGCTTGCTAGAGGAGTTTGGGGGTTTCTCCGGGTTGTATGTGGGGTGCAGCTTGTTGAGTGGGGACCTTATTTTTCTCCCCATTAGTAGCTCTGCCAGGCTTTTGTTCTTTGTCGTGTTCGGGGTTATATGTTGTATGAAAAGCATTTTATTTATTTTTTCTTGGATTTCCCCGTGTTTGATTTTTTGGATGTTTTTTTTTTGTAAATTGAACCATCCGTTCCGCCCTTCCATTCGCCGCCGGATGTGCCGGAGCTGTCAGTGCGTGTCGTATGCCCCGTTCCGCTAGGAATTTTTCAAATTCTAGCGAGGTGAATTGGGGCCCGTTATCTGATACGATGACATCTGTGAGGCCATGGGTTGCGAATAGCTTGCTAAGTTCCTTGGTCACGGCCTCCGTGGTGGTGGTTTTCATGTTGCTTACCTCCAACCAGTTGGAGTAAGCATCTATCGTTATGAGGAATGTATGTCCCTTAGTGGGCCCGGCAAAATCTATGTGGATCCTGGACCATGGTCCCCTGGGGGTTTCCCATTCCAGGATCAGTGCCGCAGGAGGGCTCGGTCTGGTTTCTTGGCAACGTTCACATCTTGCCACTCAGGCCTCGATTTGCTTGTCCATCCCTGGCCACCAAGTGTAACTTCTGGCCAGGGCTTTCGTTCTAACTATGCCCGGGTGCCCCTCATGTAACAACTCCAATACCTTCCCTTGTAGCTTTTCTGGAATAACAACTCTATCCCCCCAAAGTACACACCCTTTTTGTAGCGAGAGTTCTGTTTGCCAGTTCCGGAATGTTTTGAATGCTTCGGCATCATCTTTTTCCGGCCACCCTTTTTCTACCCAATGTAACACCCGCGCCAGACGTTTGTCTTTATTAGTTTCTCGGGCAATTTCTGACGCGGTTATGGGTAGATCGGGCAGAGTCTCTATGCAGAGGGTGGTCATCATAGGTGCTGGGTCGGTGTCTAGGTCGGGTAACAGCGAACGACCCAAGGAGTCTGCATCGGTGATAGTCTTACCGGGTCGGTGTGTGAGCCGGTAGCTGTAGGCGGCAAGGAATTCGGACCACCTTGTCATTCTGGGAGATAGGATGTTCGGGGTGGCCCGGTTCCCTGCCAGGATGCCCAGCAGTGGCTTGTGGTCTGTGATAATGGTGAACATGCGGCCGTAGAGGTACTCGTGGAACCTCTTCACTGCTGCGACGATAGCCAGGGCCTCCTTGTCCAGCTGGCTATATTTCCTCTCTGGTTTGGTGAGTGTCCTCGAGAAGAAGGCGATGGGTGCTTCTCTTCCATCTGGGAGTGTGTGACTGAGGGCGGCACCGAAGCCGAAGGGTGAGGTGTCGCATGTGACGGCAAGTGGTAGGGTCTCATTGTATTGGATGACGACGGCATCCGAGGTGAGCAGGTCCTTGGTTTTCCTGAAGGCGGCTTCCTCACGCTTCCCCCAAGTCCAGGTGGCCACCTTGTCCAAAAGCCTATGCAAAGGCTCCGCCGCGGTCACCTTTTGGGGCAGGAAAACATTGTAAAAATTAAGCAGTCCTAGAAATGCCTGCAGTTCAGTTTTATTCCTGGGCGTGGGGGCCTCCTTAATGGCTCTGATTTTGTTTGCGGTTGGATGGATGCCGTGCCGGTCTAGGAGGTATCCTAGGAACTCAACCCGCTCTGTGTAAAGCTGGCATTTCTCTCTCTTCACTTTTAGCCCGGTTTCCTTGAATTTCGTTAATACCTCCCTTAGACGACCCTCTAGTTCTAGCTGGTTGGTTGCTGACACCAGCACGTCATTGAAATAGGGCACCACCCCCTTAATTCCTTGCAAAAGTCTCTCTATGGGGCTCTGGAAAATTCCAGGCACCACGCTGACTCCAAACTGGAGTCGGTTACAGCGAAACGCTCCCCGGTGGGTGACTATGGTTTGTGCCTCAGTGATTTCTGTGTCGACCGGCAGCTGTTGGTATGCTAGCGGCAGGTCAAGCTTCGCAAAAACCTTGCCTCCCCCCAGTGAGTGTAGAAGGTGCTGCACTACTGGGACGGGGTAGGCGCTTTGTTGTAAGGCGCAATTTAGGGTGGCCTTATACTCCCCGCAGATTCTTACCGACCCATCGGGCTTGACTGGGGTGACTATTGGGGTCTCCCACTGGGCATGGTTGATTGGTTGTAGGACCCCTTGCTTAACGAGCTTGTCAATTTGCTCGTCTATTTTTGGCCGGAGTGCAAAAGGTTTTATTTATTTATTTATTTTATTTTTTGGCCGGAGTGCAAAAGGCCTTGGTTTTAGGCGTATCGGGGGGATGTTGAGGTCTAGGCTGAAGGAAATAGGGGGCCCTCAGTAGTTGCCTAGGGTGCCGTCGAACACTTCCTGGAAGTCCCATGCCAGTTGCTGTTCCCAATCGGTCTCTGCGATGTGGTTTATGCCCGTGACCTCGATGCCAAGTGATGCGAACCATTGTAGTCCCAAAAGGCTGGGTCGGTCTCGGTCCATGATTGTCAGGGGAAGCTTTGCAGTGCAGCCCTTGAATGTTACCTTGAATTGTCTGGTTCCGATTACCGGGATGCGGTTTTCCTGGTAGTCCTTGATTATTAGTTTCTGGTTCTCCAGTCCCTTCTTGTGGATGGTAGGCACCAAGCGTTTGATTTCTTGCCAGGTGACCATGGAGAGGTAGGACCCAGAGTCCACCTCCATTTTGCATGGCTCGCCTTCGATGCCTACCTCCACATAGACTTTTCAGGCGTCGGTGGTTGATGCGTGGCCGATAATGACCGTCTGGTGGGTTTCCTCCTTCCGCCGGGTTTCGCCACCTCGTTGGTTCCATCCGCTCCGGTCCCATTGGCTTTCGGCTTGGCGATCTCTGGCTCTGGGGGGTGTGCTGTCATGTCTCCGCTCGCTGTGGTCCCGCCGTCTGGGGCTGTAGGCCTTCCTCAATCGGCAGACTCAGGCGATGTGACCCTTTTTGTCGCAGTGCCAGCAGACTGTATTGAAGAAACAGCACTCTGCTCGAGGGTGGTCACCTCCGCACCCAGCACATGCGGTCCCCGACTTACGACTCCACCAATTGCGCTGGTCACGTCCCGTCAGGAGCCGGTGGCTTTCCTCCTCCTTGTCCACAGTGTCGGAGGCGGAGTGGAATTCGCCATGATGGGTGGTGGTCTCGCGGTGACTTGCTTCCAGGTGGGCCTCGGTCGCCCATCCTGGGTTGGCGGTCATGGTGCGTGTTAGGGATAAGATTGTTTACCCTAACTGGTTTAGATAAAATAATAAATATGTTATCATGGTTTATTAGTTAAAGTGTCTGCAACTTTAACTGTACGAATGTAATTAAGGGAGTGGTTGTGAAAGCACCATAAAAGAAGCAAGGAACATCAGCTTGCTCTCTCTGGCTTGATGATCCCTAATTACTGGATGAAGACTGCGTTTTTCCCTACTGGAATGGGAGAGAGATAAAGGACTGATTTATATTGTAAGTGAACTGACATTGGATATTCTACACGGATTTTGCTAACTGAATATCCTTGAATGGACTGACTAAAATGATACATGACTAATGGACTGTTATTTTGACTATGCTATAAACTCTAAATGGAATAAACTATCTTTTGATAGCACAAGCGTATCTGTTAAGCTTATCTCACTCATTTATCTGTATGCCTATCTGACTAATGCTGCACATTCTGTTTAGCTTGTCTCTTTAACCCTGGTTGGGGAACCCAGGCTTAACACTGGTTATGGGCCCAGAGGCTGCAAAGTCAGTTTAACTAGGATAAAACAGATTTATGTAAAAAGTGAGAGTTTGTGTTGTTATACATTACAGTAAACAGACAGCTGTGTTTTATTAATTATAGTTTTATATCCATATAAAGAAAACATGGCATAAGTCAATCTACAAAGTTTGTCCCTTATATCCAAGTTGGATGGAACAAACTATGTATCATGGTCTATGAAATGTAGTCTACTTCTATGAAGAGAAGGTCTGTGGAACATAATTGAAAATCCACCAAACGTAGAAGAATGGGATCCAGAGAATGAGGAAGATAGACAAAAGATAGAAGAATTTAAACTAAAAAATCAACAAGCTCTTTGCATAATAGGACTAACACTATCTGACCAGCAACTTGTTCATATCCACGGAGAGCAAACGGCTATTGGGTGTTGGCAAAAGCTGAAGAGGATTTATGTCCGAGATAACGTTGGTGCTCACATAAATCTAACACGGAAGCTTTTCAAGACGCATCTCCAGACGAATGGTGATATGCTGAGTCATTTAAATTCTATAAAAAGCATTTTTCAAGAACTGCACAAGAAAGAGCTTATTTTCTCTGAACTACACCAAGTCTACATAATTCTATCACCACTAAACGAAAGTTATGATAACTACGTCACTTCCCTTGAAATTTTGCCTAAGGAAAGTCTATCTTTAACTGATATAACTGGCAGATTGGTTGAAGAGGCCAGAAGAAGACTTGAAAGAGATCAGTTAAGGAGGGAGCAACCCCAAAAAGAAGATATTGAATCTCCTACTGCATACGCAATTAAAAAGTGTTTTAATTGTGGAGGAAGAGGACATTTGGCAAGATTTTGTAAAAAAGCAAAGCGCCAGAACGCTAGCCAGAATACTAAAAGTAACCAAAAGAAAAATAAAAATTTAGAGTTAGCCATGTATAGTAACAGAGTTGTAAAAAATAATTTATGGATGGTTGACAGTGGAGCATCCCACTGTATAACAAATGATAACAGAAATTTTATAAAAATGTCCAAGAGTACACAGCAGATATCGTTAGCCAATGGCTGGAAACTGAAAGCTAAAGGTCAAGGTATAGCATATTGTTGTTTTATAAAAGAGAATGTAAAAATGTTATATGTACCACAACTTAAGTTTAATTTAATTTCAGTTAGAATTTTGGTTAAACTAGGATATGTAGTTACCTTTAAAGGAGATAACTGCATAATTGAAAAAGAAGATAAGAAAATTACTGCATCTTTAAGAGGTGAATTATATGTGTTAAATGATAATGGTTTAGAGGTGGCTAACACGGTTTGTGATTATAAGAAACCTCATGATGAATGTATTCACTTGTTACATCGAAGGCTAGGGCATTTAAATTTTAAAATGCTTAAGAGAACTGTTCAATTATCTAAAGGAATAAGTTTGAAACCTTGTAATAAGTATTTGCAATGTTATGCTTGTAATCAAAGCAAAGCCAAGGTCATACCCGCTAATAGAGTTGATGGATTTACTACCAAAGAGCCTTTAGAAGTAGTATTTGCCGATTTAATAGATCTGAAAAAACCAAGTGTAGGAGGAGCTCGATACATATTAAGTATGATGGACCACTATTCTAGATATGGGTTTTGCTATTTAATGAAGAGCAAAACTGAAACGTATCTAAATCTATTTAATTGGATTAAATTTGCTGAAAGAAAAACTAAAAAGAAATTAGTAACTCTTATAACAGATAATGGTGCGGAATTTACAAATAATAAATTCCAGAATAGACTTAGAATGTTAGGTATTCAACATAAAAAGTCTGCACCATATAGGCCACAACATAATGCCTTTATAGAGAGACGAGGCCAAACACTGCAGTCAATGGCACATACTACGTTGTCTGATTCAGGATTACCTGACAATTTATGGGGAGAAGCAATAATGTGTGGTAATCATATATTAAATAATGTTGTTAATTCAACAACAGGTGAATTACTGTTCACACTGTGGCATGGTACAAAACCTGATTTAAGTTACATACACACATTTGGAGCACCAGCATGGGTGGATATCCCTACACAACTTAGACACAAAGGACAGCATAGAGCTAAAAGATTATTTTTTGTAGGATATGAATCTAATCACAGATCTTATAGATTCTGGGAACCAGGTACATCTAGAGTTTACACCAGTGCTAGTGCAAAATTCCTAGAACATGTAGGATGGAATAGATTAGAGCAAGATTTAAATAATGAAGTAATTATTGAACCCTACAAAAGGCAGAAAGAACAGATTAGTTATAAGAAGAAGTCCACGAAGAACAAATAGAATCAGAACAAGAGGAAACAGTTGATCAGGAAGCATTAGATAATCAAGAACAGTTAATTAATGAAAGTCCACCTGTAAGTCCTGTAATACCTAGACGAACTACACGTGTAACTAGACCACCTGATAGGTATCAAGCAAGTATAGTTTGCCAAGTAACTAAAGTTCCAACTAGTGTAGATGAACTTAGGATGTATCCTGCTAAGGATCAGGAGAATTGGCAAAAGGCAATGGAAAAAGAACTAAATTCACTAAAGGTAATGAAAGTATATGAAGATGCTAAATTACCTCCAGGAGAAAAATCCATTGGGTGCAAATGGATCTTTAAAGTAAAAACTGGAAATGATGGGACTGTTTCCCATAAAGCTAGGTTGGTAGCTCAAGGATTTAATCAAACTGCATCTGATTACGATGAAGTTTTCACACCAAGTCTTAAAGCAACATCTTTAAGAGCAGCTTTAGTGTGGGCAGCTAAGAAAAAAGATGTCATTAACCATTTAGATGTAGAAACTGCTCATTTGCATGCACCATTGCAGTACACTATATATCTGAAAAAGCCAGTTATTATAAAAGACAATAAATTAAATAGTAATGATTGTTGGAAACTCAAAAGAAGTCTTTACGGGTTGAAACAATCTGGCTTTGAGTGAAACCAATATATTGTGAAAGAATTAAACAATATAGGATTTAAATCTGGTTTAGCAGATCCATGTGTGTTTAAAAGAGAAAATAATGCAATGGTGTCATTATTATTATTATTTACAGATGATATTGCTTTGATAACTAAGACTAATAATGAAGCTAATTAGATTATATCATTATTAGCCAAAAAGATAAAATTAAAGCATTTAGGTGAAATTAAAAAGTATCTAAGATTGACAATTAACAAAACAAAAAATGGATTTAAGATATCTCAAGAAGATAAAATTTGCCAATTAATTAAAAAGTATAAAGTGGAACTTTGTAAACCGGCAAAGACTCCAATGAGTCAGGAAGTTTGCCAAACTGATGATCAAAGTCCCAAATTTGATAAGTCTATTTATCAATCTTTGATTGGTAGCTTATCATATATAAGCAATTGGTCAAGGCCAGATATAGCTTATAGCGTTAATCAGCTGGCACGTTTTAATTCAGATCCACATAAATGTCATTGGCAATCATTAAAGAGAATTTTAAGATATCTTAAAGGAACAATGAACATTGTACATAGAACCAAAGGGTGATTTGAGTCTTAGTGCCTATGCAGATGCAAGTTTTGCAACTGATATAAACACTAGAAAATCAACCTCGGGAATGGCTATATTATTTGGTAAGACACTAATAGGGTGGAGGTCAATCAGACAACAGCATATCAGCTTGTCCACGATGGAAGCGGAATTTTCATGTCTGTCATTACTATGCACTGACTTAATTTTGTACAAACAGTTATTATTAGACATGGGTATAACTGTTAAAGATTCCATTATTGTGTACGAGGACAACCAAGCATCCATAAAGTTAGCTACTAATATTGCTGTAAAAACTAGATCAAAGCATACTGATTTAAGATACTTAAATGTTAGAGAATCTGTAAAGAATGGGCTAATTAAATTGGAATACTGCATGATGGAAGAAAACATTGCAGACCAATTTACAAAAGCTCAAGGAGTAATTAAGTTTAAAGAGAATTGTAACAAATATGATTTAAAGATGTAAATAGTTATAGTATTATTATTACCTAAAAGGGGAGAATATTAGGGATAACATTGTTTACCCTAACTGGTTTAGGTAAAATAATAAATATGTTATCATGGTTTGTTAGTTAAAGTGTCTGTAACTTTAACTGTAAGAATGTAATTAAGGGAGTGGTTGTAAAAGCACCATAAAAGAAGCAAGGCACAGCAGCTTGCTCTCTCTGGGTTGATGATCCCTAATTACTGCATGGATTGAAGACAGCATTTTTTCCCCTACTGGAATGGGAGAGAGAAAGGACTGTTGATCTTATCAACGGTGAGAGGACTGATTTATTTGTAAGTGAACTGACATTGGATATTCTACACGGACTTTGCTAATTGAATATCCTCGAATGGACTGACTAAAACGATACATGACTAATGGACTGTTATTTTGACTATGCTATAAATCTGAATGGAATAAACTATACTTTGATAGCACAAGCGTATCTGTTATTTTTACTGTATGTTAACTAACATACAAACTTATCTCACACATTTATCTGTATGCCTATCTGACTAATGCTGCACATTCTGTTTAGCTTGTCTCCTTAACCCTGGCTGGGGAACACAGGCTTAACAGTAATAACCATCGTAACTATGAGCCAGTTGCCAAGCATCTAAATTTTGATCACATGACCATCGGGATGCTGCAATGGCGGTAAGTGTGACAAATGGTCCTAAAATCTCTTTTCGGTGCCCTTGTAACTTTGAATGGTCACTAAACAGTCATAAATTGAGAACTGCCTGTATAACGAGCCACTACTTTTTGTATGAACAGAAGAGACAAGTGAAGGTACATGTGGCTTCTCTCATTATACATGCTTTGGCACATCAGAGTCAATGTCCCGTTTTGAAAAACAGGAGGTAGGTGAAAGTAAAAATTGCTACATTGGCACTTTTAAAAAAATATGATATCACGGACATAAGCAAATGCAAGAAAAATGATTCTGCAATGTTGCAGAAAATTTTGAGAAGAGAGTTGGGGAGCAATCTCTTCTTACTGATAAACCCTCCCTAGATATACACACTTCTTAATTCAGAACTCCCTCTTCTCCTAGTATTTTTCCCCTGTTAGGTTAAGGTTATTATTAAGGTTTTAAAATTATTATTATTAAGGTTCATATTTTGATGGAGATGTGGAATTCTGTATAGGGGAGAAAGCAATAGAAAAGTTAAGTTTTCAGCAGAAATTAAGAAAATGATTTTGTCCCTTTCTTGCATTTCTGCTCTATGTGTAAATCTCTCAGATATTTTAATTCTACTGACATTTCAATTGTTGTGGACAAATTCCAGAATAAAAAGATTAGATGTACATAAAGAAATCCTGAAGATTTTTCATTTAAATATTTTTTTAAAACTATTGGCATTTGGGGATATATATTTTCAGGAAAGTTTTACCTTTGGCTCCCATTTTCTTTAAATTTTCCTTTCCTTTCCTTTCCTTTCCTTTCCTTTCCTTTCCTTTCCTTTCCTTTCCTTTCCTTTCCTTTCCTTTCCTTTCCTTTCCTTTCCTTTCCTTTCCCTTCCTTTCCCTTTCCCTTCCCTTCCTTTCCTTTCTTTTCCTTCCCTTCCCTTCCTTCCCTTCCCTTCCTTTCCTTCCCTTCCCTTCCTTCCCTTCCCTTTCCTTCCCTTTCCTTCCCTTTCCTTTCCTTCCCTTCCCTTCCCTTCCTTCCCTTCCCTTCCCTTCCTTTCCTTTCCTTCCCTCCCTTCCTATTTCCCTTCCCTTCCCTTCTTTCCTTCCCTTTCCTTTCCTTCCCTTCCCCTTCCCTTCCCTTCTTTCCTTTCCTTCCCTTCCCTTCCTTTCCTTCCCTTCCTTCCCTTTTCTTCCCTTCCCTTCCCTTCCTTTCCTTTCCTTCCCTTTCCTTCCCTTCCTTGCCTTTCCTTCCCTCCCTTCCTATTTCCCTTCCCTCCCCTTCCTTCCTTTTTCCCTTCCCTTCCTTTCCTTCCCTTCCCTTCTTTCCTTTCCTTTCCTTTCCTTCCCTTCCCTTCCTTTCCTTCCCTTCCCTTCTTTCCTTTCCTTTCCTTTCCTTTCCTTTCCTTTCCTTTCCTTCCCTTCCCTTCCTTCCCTTTTCTTCCCTTCCCTTCCTTCCCTTCCTTCCCTTCCTTCCCTTCCTTCCCTTCCCTTCCTTTCCTTCCCTTTTCTTCCCTTCCCTTCCTTCCCTTCCTTCCCTTCCTTCCCTTCCCTTCCTTTCCCTTCCCTCCCTTCCCTTCCCTTCCCTCCCTTCCCTTCCCTTCCCTTCCTTCCCTTTTCTTCCCTTCCTTTCCTTTCCTTCCCTTCCCTCCCTTTACTTTCCTTTCCTTCCCTTCCCTTCCCTCCCTTCC